>CM034534.1:73496345-73953845 GCA_020002185.1 Paraescarpia echinospica
CAAGACTGCCAACAGAAGTACAAAAGTAAGCAACAAGTACAGCTTTCAACCCTCACTGGCGTACAAGACTACCAACAGAAGTACAAAAGTAAGCAACAACTACAGCTTTCAACCCTCACTGGCGTACAAGACTGCCAACAGAAGTACAAAAGTAAGCAACAAGTACAGCTTTGAACCCTCACTGGCGTACAAGACTGCCAACACAAGTACAAAAGTAAGCAACAAGTACAGCTTTCAACCCTCACTGGCGTACAAGACTGCCAACACAAGTACAAAAGTAAGCAACAAGTACAGCTTTCAACCCTCACTGGCGTACAAGAAACCCAACAGAAGTACAAAAGTAAGCAACAACTACAGCTTTCAACCCTCACTGGCGTACAAGACTGCCAACAGAAGTACAAAAGTAAGCAACAACTACAGCTTTCAACCCTCACTGGCGTACAAGACTGCCAACAGAAGTACAAAAGTAAGCAACAAGTACAGCTGTCGACCCTCACTGGTGTACAAGACTGTTAACAGAAGTACAAAAGTAAGCAACAACTACAGCTTTCAACCCTCACTGGCGTACAAGACTGCCAACAGAAGTACAAAAGTAAGCAACAAGTACAGCTGTTGACCCTCACTGGTGTACAAGACTGCCAACAGAAGAACAAAAGTAAACAACAAGTACAGCTTTCAACCCTCACTGGCGTACAAGACTGCCAACAGAAGTACAAAAGTAAGCAACAAGTACAGCTGTTGACCCTCACTGGTGTACAAGACTGCCAACAGAAGAACAAAAGTAAACAACAAGTACAGCTTTCAACCCTCACTGGCGTACAAGACTGCCAACAGAAGTACAAAAGTAAGCAACAAGTACAGCTGTCGACCCTCACTTGCATACAAGACTGCCAACAGAAGTACAAAAGTAAGCAACAACTACAGCTTTCAACCCTCACTGGCGTACAAGACTGCCAACACAAGTACAAAAGTAAGCAACAAGTACAGCTTTCAACCCTCACTGGCATACAAGAAACCCAACAGAAGTACAAAAGTAAGCAACAACTACAGCTTTCAACCCTCACTGGTGTACAAGACTGTTAACAGAAGTACAAAAGTAAGCAACAACTACAGCTTTCAACCCTCACTGGCATACAAGACTGCCAACAGAAGTACAAAAGTAAGCAACAAGTACAGCTGTCGACCCTCACTGGCGTACAAGACTGTTAACAGAATTACAAAAGTAAGCAACAAGTACAGCTGTCGACCCTCACTGGTGTACAAGACTGTTAAGAGAAGTACAAAAGTAAGCAACAAGTACAGTTTTCAACCCTCACTGGCATACAAGACTGCCAACAGAAGTACAAAAGTAAGCAACAACTACAGCTTTCAACCCTCACTGGCATACAAGACTGCCAACACAAGTACAAAAGTAAGCAACAAGTACAGCTTTCAACCCTCACTGGCGTACAAGAAACCCAACAGAAGTACAAAAGTAAGCAACAACTACAGCTTTCAACCCTCACTGGCGTACAAGACTGCCAACACAAGTACAAAAGTAAGCAACAAGTACAGCTTTCAACCCTCACTGGCGTACAAGAAACCCAACAGAAATACAAAAGTAAGCAACAAGTACAGCTGTCGACCCTCACTGGCGTACAAGACTGTTAACAGAATTACAAAAGTAAGCAACAAGTACAGCTGTCGACCCTCACTGGTGTACAAGACTGTTAACAGAAGTACAAAAGTAAGCAACAACTACAGCTTTCAACCCTCACTGGCGTACAAGACTGCCAACAGAAGTACAAAAGTAAGCAACAAGTACAGCTGTCGACCCTCACTGGCGTACAAGACTGTTAACAGAATTACAAAAGTAAGCAACAAGTACAGCTGTCGACCCTCACTGGTGTACAAGACTGTTAAGAGAAGTACAAAAGTAAGCAACAAGTACAGTTTTCAACCCTCACTGGCATACAACACTGCCAACAGAAGTACAAAAGTAAGCAACAACTACAGCTTTCAACCCTCACTGGCGTACAAGACTGCCAACAGAAGTACAAAAGTAAGCAACAAGTACAGCTGTTGACCCTCACTGGTGTACAAGACTGCCAACAGAAGAACAAAAGTAAACAACAAGTACAGCTTTCAACCCTCACTGGCGTACAAGACTGCCAACAGAAGTACAAAAGTAAGCAACAACTACAGCTTTCAACCCTCACTGGTGTACAAGACTGTTAACAGAAGTACAAAAGTAAGCAACAACTACAGCTTTCAACCCTCACTGGCGTACAAGACTGCCAACAGAAGTACAAAAGTAAGCAACAAGTACAGCTGTCGACCCTCACTGGCGTACAAGACTGCCAACAGAAGTACAAAAGTAAGCAACAAGTACAGCTTTCAACCCTCACTGGCGTACAAGACTGCCAACAGAAGTACAAAAGTAAGCAACAACTACAGCTTTCAACCCTCACTGGTGTACAAGACTGCCAACACAAGTACAAAAGTAAACAACAAGTACAGCTTTCAACCCTTACTGGCATACAAGACTGCCAACAGAAGTACAAAAGTAAGCAACAACTACAGCTTTCAACCCTCACTGGTGTACAAGACTGCCAACACAAGTACAAAAGTAAACAACAAGTACAGCTTTCAACCCTCACTGGTGTACAAGACTGCCAACAGAAGTACAAAAGAAAGCAACAACTACAGCTTTCAACCCTCACTGGTGTACAAGACTGCCAACACAAGTATAAAAGTAAGCAAAAAGTACAGCTTTCAACCGTCACTGGCGTACAAGACTGCCAACAGAAGTACAAAAGTAAGCAACAAGTACAGCTGTCGACCCTCACTGGTGTACAAGACTGTTAACAGAAGTACAAAAGTAAGCAACAATTACAGCTTTCAACCCTCACTGGCATACAAGACTGCCAACAGAAGTACAAAAGTAAGCAACAAGTACAGCTGTCGACCCTCACTGGTGTACAAGACTGTTAACAGAACTACAAAAGACCCACAAATAAACCTGTATGAATATTGTAGTTTGCCACCTCTTAAAATGTTCACTTTTCTGATGTGCTGTGAACTGATGATCTCTTATACAACTTAGGTGGCACAGATGGCAGCAACCACTGGCACACTTTATCTTTGTGTTTGCAGCACCACTGTATAGATGGATCTGTACAATCATATAAACTGGTAACAGCCTCAGATCTGCAGCCAAGCGGAAATTGTACATATTGCATTATTTTTGTCTTTCCTTTATGTTCTGTAATTTTCACTTCCCAGCATAGGAGTTACCAGTCTTCGCAAAACAGACGAGTAAAGAAAAACAATAGCGCACGCTCGCACCCACACGAAACGGAAGTAACAAGAGATTCATAATAGCTGAGAATTGAGGAAGCATACCCTGAACCACAATCAACACACCCCAAGGCTCTTCCACCAGGTAGGCCACTAACCCTCTAACCCCCACACACAAGCCACCATCCCTCATCGAACCCCACAGAGTCACTAACCCCCCCACACAAGCCAACCCCCACCAGATCCCCACCCCCACTAATATGTCTACCTTATGGGAAACCTTATCCTCGGAGCACAAAGGACAATCCTGAAAAACAACACTGATGGTAAAGACCCGAGCTGAAGTAAACAAACATTCTCAATTTTGCAGCAACGTTACAGAAAGATCCTGTTGATGGTTTCCTTGACGGATTCTGCAAAGCTATCACCACCACCTTGTTGGTACTGTAAAAGGTGTGTCGGACTATGTCCCACAGATGTAAACTGACAAATTTATGTCATCAACATTCCAAAAACATCACGTTGACGTTAATAAAACAATCCACCGAAGTCGTAAGCAGCATAATCAAAACTTCTTGAAAGTAAAATATCAGATGTAATATGCATAGACATTTCATAACTTCAACAACTCTGACAACATTTAATTGCTCTTACATCAACGGAGTTTACAGTAGAAATATTACTCATCAAAGGACTTCAGTCGATGAAGCAGAAAACATGGGAAGACAGATTAGAAACCAAATTTATATGAAGCTAAATAAATTGAAAGTTTGTTTTTGTGATGCATGTAAGTTTGTTTTTGCGATGCATGTAAGTTTGTTTTTGCGATGCATGTAAGTTTGTTTTTGCGATGCATGTAAGTTTGTTTTTGCGATGCATGTATGTTTGTTTTTGTGATGCATGTAAGTTTGTTTTTGCAATGCATGTAAGTTTGTTTTTGCGATGCATGTAAGTTTGTTTTTGCGATGCATGTAAGTTTGTTTTTGCGATGCATGCAAGTTTGTTTTTGCGATGCATGTAAGTTTGTTTTTGCGATGCATGTACGTTTGTTTTTGTGATGCATGTAAGTTTGTTTTTGTGATGCATGTAAGTTTGTTTTTGCGATGCATGTAAGTTTGTTTCTGCGATGCATGTACGTTTGTTTTTGTGATGCATGTAAGTTTGTTTCTGCGATGCATGTAAGTTTGTTTCTGCGATGCATGTACGTTTGTTTTTGCGATGCATGTAAGTTTGTTTTTGCGAAGCATGTAAGTTTGTTTTTGCGATGCATGTAAGTTTCTTTTTGCGATGCATGTAAGTTTGTTTCTGCGATGCATGTACGTTTGTTTTTGTGATGCATGTAAGTTTGTTTTTGAGATGCATGCAGGGTGCACGGTGGATTTAGTTGACAGGTAGTCCGTCGGACTAGCTGACTCAGAAACAACTAGTCCTCATATTGTTTTACTAGTCCTTAAAAATCAATCATACTGTTGTATTATATGTGTGACAGTTATGGCACATATCAAAAGTGGCTTTATTTCATAAAGAAAACAAGCCGTTTCCCATTTCAATTAAATGTTCAACTAAATGAGTCATTAATAGAAACAAATACATGTGATTTCGTAGATCCAACTGCAAAGTTATCAGAAGAAATGACTAGTTTAATCAGGGGCAGCAAAAAGGAGTCGTGGACAAGGCGATTCCAGCAGAATTTGAAGCCTCACGGCAACTAAGTCTAAGGACCGACATTGTCGGACTAAGTTGCATCATTTGCCCTATACTTTTCATTAGCGTTTTCTTTCCCGAAGCTGACCAAACAATCAGTAACATTGCTGGCGTTTGGTAACTTGCTAAAATAATCACCCGATGCAGGAATAACGCAACTACCATCACGACGGGATAGCACGTAACGATGTCTGTAACCCGCGCATGTATATTTGTCCATGTCGCTCATCACTCATGGTCGCTAGGTGGCACTACCTATCCTACGCTAACCGGATGTAAACAGCCGCCATTTACATTCACTGCGTTCAGCAAGTTTCCCATCTGACGGTCGTACGGAATATTTAGCTGCCTGTGATAAAATGCTACCTTACTGTCTGATTTTGTTTTAATCCATCACAACACCCAACTAGCGTATACAGAGCGTAAATCAATTTACATAATAACAGCTAGTCCGATGGGACTGCTCCACTAAACATGGACTAGTCCGATCACTGAAACTACTCGTCCGGGACGATCGGACCGGCCTTATTTCGCAGCCTGTGCATGTAAGTTTGTTTTTGTGATGCATGTAAGTTTGTTTTTGTGATGCATGTAAGTTTGTTTTTGTGATGCATGTAAGTTTGTTTTTGAGATGCATGTAAGTTTGTTTTTGTGATGCATGTAAGTTTGTTTTTGTGATGCATGTAAGTTTGTTTTTGTGATGCATGTAAGTTTGTTTTTGTGATGCATGTAAGTTTGTTTTTGAGATGCATGTAAGTTTGTTTTTGTGATGCATGTAAGTTTGTTTTTGAGATGCATGTAAGTTTGTTTCTGTGATGCATGTAAATGATCTTGCCAAAGTCCAGAACAAGCAACAACATTTCTAAATTGTAACTGACATAGTATAATTTATGCAAACGCCAGACGAATGTTCGACTGATCTGCCACTGACCTGATCTGCGTCACTGAAGTCGATAGTCTTTATCATCTCCGACGCCTTCTTCAGCAGATTGCAGCCGAGCTGGAAGATCTCGAACAACTGCGTATCTCGGAATGAGGATGCGACCTTCCTGTGTTTCGACAGTGACCGGCTGACATCAGGCTGGAGGAAACAACCGCTGAACAATTATAAACTTCCATAGCACATAAATCCTCAAAAACTCAAACTTAAAAGTGCAACAAGCCATAACCGTTAAGAATTATGAGATATGTGTGAAACTAGTCACCACAGCAAGTGACCAGTCGGGGTTTAACGTGGAATTTTTGCTAAAGGTGGCTATAGTTTTAGATTATTGTACATTATGTATGTTGTGTGGGACTGGAGAAACTCTCTAATCCCAGCAGACATCTGCAAAGTCAACACTGGAGAGATGTCTTCATCAGAGATATCACATATTTCCGCATACACATATAAAGATACACGTACTTACAGGAAGACTAAAATAGTGATAATCTATCTAACTGGGAAAAATGTGGATTGTACTACTACGGTTCATCTCTGCATCTGAATACGATAGATGCTGTTATCAGTGCAAGTTTGGGCAGATGGATTTAGACCTTTAGAACTGTTACTTGTCTACCCCCAGCAGTCTACGCCAACACATGGAAGCTGGGACATTGCTCCTTTAGCACTGGTATCCAGTAAGTCAAAAGGTTAGGGAAAGTCTATAAGGTAGAATTGAGATCTACCTGTATCTGTCCGAGTGAGTAGAGACTTACCTGTATTTGTCTGAGTGAGTAGAGACCTACCTGTATTTGTCACAGTCAGTAGAGACCTAGCTGTATTTGTCTGAGTGAGTAGAGACCTACCTGTATTTATCTGAGTGAGCAGAGACCTACCTGTATTTGTCTGAGTGAGTAGAGACCTACCTGTATTTATCTGAGTGAGCAGAGACCTACCTGTATTTATCTGAGTGAGCAGAGACCTACCTGTATTTGTCTGAGTGAGTAGAGACCTACCTGTATTTGTCTGAGTGAGTTGAGACCTACCTGTATTTGTCTGAGTGAGTAGAGACCTACCTGTATTTATCTGAGTGAGCAGAGACCTATCTGTATTTGTCTGAGTGAGTAGAGACCTACCTGTATTTGTCTGAGTGAGTAGAGACCTACCTGTATTTGTCTGAGTGAGTTGAGACCTACCTGTATTTGTCTGAGTGAGTAGAAACCTACCTGTATTTGTTTGAGTGAGTAGAGACCTACCTGTATTTGTCTGAGTGAGTTGAGACCTACCTGTATTTGTCTGAGTGAGTAGAGACCTACCTGTATTTATCTGAGTGAGCAGAGACCTACCTGTATTTGTCTGAGTGAGTAGAGACCTACCTGTATTTGTCTGAGTGAGCAGAGACCTACCTGTATTTGTCTGAGTGAGTAGAGACCTACCTGTATTTGTCTGAGTGAGTAGAGACCTACCTGTATTTATCTGAGTGAGCAGAGACCTACCTGTATTTGTCTGAGTGAGTAGAGACCTACCTGTATTTGTCTGAGTGAGTTGAGACCTACCTGTATTTGTCTGAGTGAGTAGAGACCTACCTGTATTTGTCTGAGTGAGCAGAGACCTACCTGTATTTGTCTGAGTGAGTTGAGACCTACCTGTATTTGTCTGAGTGAGTAGAGACCTACCTGTATTTGTCTGAGTGAGTTGAGACCTACCTGTATTTGGTTCATCTCACACACAAGTTGAGAGAGCAGTTGGACTCCAATCATCACGTGATGCGTCGCCCCGCTCTGTTGGAGATCAATACAATAACCACACATATACTAGAGCTATTCTATACTGTGGAGCAGTATGGCTGCGTAATCGCACATGTGCGGTAATCACAGAACCAACTTTGTTGACGTTATGACATAGTGACTGTGTCCAAGTGAATGCATCATTATGTCAACATAGCTAGGTCTGTCGTAATTGCATATGATGACTGCTGACTTGCGTCAGTGACAGTTATTGTTCTGTTTCTCTGTGCATCTTTGACATTCTTCACTGCGTCTGATCATTTAGACAGACAAGAAGTTTATTACTAAATTTGGAGATCGCCACATCTTCAGTGTCGTGGTACCTAATTGACATTCATGACAGAGAACATGATTATGATCTGGTCCTATCATTTGTTCCACCTTTCCACTGTTTTAGACAATATATAATATGTGCAAAAATGTAAACCACCCTTGTTCACGACTTCTGTTACAGGCTTCGATTTTACGGGAGTCCATGAGTCCGAGACTCCCCGTTTGGTCTACGGATTCCTTATAGGTCCCTTGGTAGGAGTCCGTGTGACTCCCTAGCTTTAAAAGATGATAAATCCAATGTCAATGTGGCCAATGTTAACGATCCTTCAACACGTGTGTATGCTGTCGTTTTGCACCGTATTCGGTATGTAACAAGTGATCGTACTCGCATGTATTAGTTTGAAAATATTTGTAGGCACAGTGCATCGCATTGCTTTCAACGTTTTGATTCCGTCATGGATGCCGGAGGTGTTTGTGTGTGATTGGTAAAAAGATTGGCACGAGAGGCGTATGCACATGGGAGATTCGAGCACCACAGATGAACGAGACGCATAATTAAAATATGGCAAACATGCTAAGGTACTTGAAAGGTGAGGAAAAGTTAAAGGGAATAAAACATCTATTGCTTGAATTCATGTTATATTACATCCTGCTATCTATTTCTATGTCCACCAAGCAAAAAAATCAATGAATTAGAAATTCCACATTTTAAGCTGTGCATCCGGACATTTTCGAATATGCATAATTTTGGTGCGCTTTTCGGGATGCCGAGATATGACGTCATTTATGACACACACTCGCATCAGGCCGACCCTTTCCATGCATTCAGAGCATGTTTACAAGGATAGCTTTTGGGTCGAAACGAGCGTCAGAATGATAAATTGTACAACTCCTTCATATATCGATATTCTAGTGATATTATGAGATTATACACGTTACTTTCTGTAGCTGGATACAATATCTGTTTGCTATGTATGTTTATTGGTGTAGATTATCTCCCGTTGGTTGCATTCGATATAATTATTCTGAAAATGAGCCCAAGCTCGATGAAACCTAGTCGACTTGTAGGCCCATTCGCATTCGTTGTTTTGAATAAAATTTGATTCATGTGGAACCGTAAGATAACTGCTTGTTCCTCTATGATGACTAGTGTTTGTATTACGTCGGAATATTGTACAATAACTCATTCTGACGCTCGTTTCGCCCCAAAAGCTATACTTGTAAACATGCTCTGAATGCATGGAAAGGGTCAGCCTGATGCGAGTTTGAGTCATAAGTGACGTCACGATACCACGTGATCACCTAACTCATTAACATTTTATTTTCCGCGGGAAAGACGGGCTTAAAATCAAATTTATGCTACAAATGTATTTTTATGTATTTGTTTAATGTTGTCAAATGTTACATACAATGTTAAACTTTGTGTACACATAGAAAAAGGATTTTAGCTAATGCCTTATTTTTATTTCCTTTAAGGAAACGGCTCGCTGAAAAAAGCCACAAAAATCTATTGCTTCAAAAAGGCTCAAAGACAAGGAGCACGATAGCAGAAGAAACCGATCGTGAAAAATTGCGGACTCCCAATTTGTTCCCAAATATGAGCAGGGTAGGAGTCCGTCAGACCCCCACCAATTTCCCATAAAAATTGAAGCCTGTGTTATGTATTAGGTGAATATACTGCAAAACAAAGATAAACACCAAACCATCATCATTTATAACAAATGATTTTGAGATTAATGAGATAATACAAATGACGAGTTAATACAAATGATGAGATAAAACAAACATTTTATACACAATTTGTGCCAGCGCGCTATACACTAATGCAGTAACGTAATAATGACACACTACTCAGCAGATGCATTACCATGGTTACCATAACTCATGTACTATGAAAAATCTAACAAATGCTTCCGTATACATGAGTAATATATAAATAAATACATCTACTATTTCATGCCTTGCTTGGTCAGAACTGTTGTCATGAACACTGCTAGTTTAAAAATTATGTAAAATAAATCCTATACTGATTCAAATGCAAGTAATTTTTTCATAACTTACATTCAGGAACTGGTTGACGTCAACGATGACATTTCTGAAGACATAGACGTCCTTGCTGACGTCAAACCAACCCTGCTTTGTGATGGTCGCAAATAACTGAAACCACAGACTTGATAGGATCAATCATTCATCTACGACAGAAATCAATCAATATAAACATAATACACATATCTACATATCTTCACTTTAATGAATCCAGTATTAGGCAGATATCAAACAAGTGTTTACATAACAAGAAAGAGTAGAACTCATAATAAAATAAAGATGGCATTGCTTAGTACTATTAACAGTGTAAACCTTTAAACAATAACAAACCTGGTAAATCCACATTCATTTAAGTCCTTTGGACTAATACGTCTGTCTATATGTGACCCCTGACCAAATGAGTGATAAGTCGGAAAAATTGTAACATTGTTTTCTTACATTCTTGTAAAGGTTGGGTAGGGTGCTTTACACAGTTTCAAAAATTATGACTGCTACAAAAATTGGCGAAGTTATGGAGCATTGAACATGGTTGGGGTCAAAAAGTGAAAATGAAGAAAACGGCTGTTAATGTTTTACATTATATATGCAAATGGATTGCATGGAAATATGACATGCATGACATTCAAATGTGGCACACAGTATGTAATATGTATGTTATGTTGCAATGATACACTGGAAGTACAAATGTGCTGCTACAAAAACTTATCAAGTTATGCTAGATTATGTCTTTATGTGTAAAACTAAGAGGACAGATTATTTGAGAGCAAAAGGTAGACTCACTGTTTGACACAATTTAAAACCTATAGGCAACTGTCCAGTTTAACAGGAGTCTATCAAAAATAGCAGGCACTACCACATGAAATGTCTATGAAAAATTAGAGAAAAAGTTACTGAACAGTTTTTGAAAAACCAGCCCCACAGAACTAATTATAATTATTGTTAAGATGTTTAACCTAGTTCTATTATCTGACATTGTGCCAACAGATTGGTGTATTGGGATCATTCAGCGTATATAATTATTATATAAACATACCAGCAGACACTGGGACAGTGTGACTGCTGACTGGCTAAATGGATGCAATGTTGCTTTGAAGTTAATTCTTCTGCCAACTATCCTTTTCACACAAGCCTATAGGTTTAGTAGCTGCCAGCACACTACTGAGCCTAAACTACCATGCGGGTGTGAAAAACATGCTGATGTATTTGAACTTGACCCACTAATTAACTGTCCACCAAGCAGTAGTAGAACAGTTTATAATAATAATAATCCAAAAGTGGCAGTGATCTTCCTGTTATCATTCATGTGATGTTTATTGTGAGCAGGGCGGACAAATGGTTATCATACGTAGACAGAGGTAGGTACAGAAAGAAACTGACATTTTCTATAAAAAGAACATGTTTGCCTATCAATGGCATGTATTTCCTATTGTTGCCGTTTCTGCCGAGCATAAAGTTTCTGACAACCATGTAGGTAATTATTAATCAAATGTTTTTTGGTGAATCATAGTTACAGATCATTAAGGGTTGTGATGGAAGTAAAATGTTGACATGTTTACTGTTCATTTATTGCACCACGTCTTGCATTTAGAGGAATAATTATAATAGAAAATAAAATGTTGTGGCACATATTTTTAAAACATGCATTGATGAGAAACCGGGAATTAC
The DNA here is from genome assembly GCA_020002185.1 of Paraescarpia echinospica. Lineage (NCBI taxonomy): Eukaryota > Metazoa > Annelida > Polychaeta > Sabellida > Siboglinidae > Paraescarpia > Paraescarpia echinospica. Next base: position 73,508,022 of record CM034534.1, read on the forward strand.
TTTTCTGTGGCCTAAGAATAACTAATTTCAATTAACTTTCTGCTTATATAAAACAACTGCATAAAAATATATATCCATACAAGACACAGACCCTGCATGTGACAGATGTTTTGGGAAGGGGAATAGTGTTCTGTTTCTGGTACAATACACAAAATCTACTGTTAGGGGATAGTCTCAAGGGCCCTTCTCAAAACCACATCACCAGATAGTGTAAACATTTTGGGGGGCTGTGTCAGCCTTCTTCTCATGTGATGTAGAGTTACCACAAGGAGAACACCTGTCTCCTTTGTTATTTGCTATTTACCTGAATGATTTAACACCGTTAGTCATAATTATAAGGGACTTGACATGGCAGCTGGTGACATTTACAACCTTAGTGATGATGATGTAGACATTTTCTTGCAAATGTATGTTCTACTATACGCTGATGATACTAGAATGATTCAATCAAATACAGATTTCTTGTATATAGCGCAACTATGTCAACTCTTCTAATGGTTGACATGTGGTTGTTTCAGGATGACCCCTTAGAATGTAGGCACAACTGTCCAGGGGTCTAGAGGGTGCTGTGTCTGTTGACCCAAGCCTCTGCCAGTGACCAATTACAGATTAGTCACACTTTCCACCAGCAGCCACAGTGAGGTGTGACAGATGTTGTGAGAAAAGGGATTAGTTGAACAAAAGGCCTGGAAGCCTGCTAGGTCATCTGCTGCAGCAGACCATTTAGTTAGCAAATTTAGCATTTTAGGGGACCTTTGGTGCCCTTAGAATGATTCAATCAAATACAGATTTCTTGTGTACAGTGACACTACCACATTAAATTTATATGCAAAATTATAGAAAAAGTTGAACAGTTTTTGAAAAAATAGGCAAAATGTTACATTTTTACAAGTTTTGGGGTCCTTGGAGGTCCTAGGGAGCCCTTAGATTGATTCAATCAAATACAGATTTCTCGTGCATAGTGGCAGTGCCCTAAGATATGTCTATAAAAAATTAGAGAAAAAGTTGCTGAACAGTTTCTGAGATACGGCAGCTAACGGCGGACGCAGTGATGGCAATAGTTCCTTGGACCTTCGGCCAAAGGACTAAAAATGGGCCAAGAGGCCCTGAAGTCCTTTGGACTAATACGTCGATTGTGTGACTCCGGCTGACCAAATGAGTGATAAGTCAGAAAAATTGTAACATTGTTTTCTTACATCCTTGTAAAGGTTTGGTAGGGTGCTTTACACGGTTTCAAAAATTATGACTGCTACAAAATTGGCAAAGTTATGGAGCATTGAACACGGTAGGGGTCAAAAAGAAGACCATTCACACAAGATGAGGTACTAATGCAAATAACAAAACTCAAAAACAAAAAGGCATGTGGTATTGATAATGTTATAAATGAATACTTAAAAAAACAGGGCCAAGCTGTGTCAGCCTTCTTATCATGTGATGTAGAAGTACAGCAAGGCGAAAACTTGTCTCCTTTGTTATTTGCTATTTACCTCAATTTTGAACACTGTTGGTCATAAATATAAGGGACTTGACATGGCAGCTGGTGAAATTTACAACAACCTTAGTGATGATGATGTAGACATTTTCTTGAAAATCTGTGTTCTACTATATGCTGATGACACTAGAATGATTCAATCAAATACAGATTTCTTGTGTATAGCGGAATTATATCAACTATTCTAATGGTTGACATTTGGTTGTTTCAGATGTCAACTATATTGTGAATCTGTAATTATTAGTCTATATTGATACAACTGATTTACATAGTACCATGTCTACACAAGGCATGGCAAGTGTAAACAAAATTGTAGAATGCATTTGATATCAATAAAGTGTAGGATATTTCACTCTATAGTTGTCCAGAATATTAATTTTCTATGTTTGTCATCTACAGGTGACAATCTATCTTTAACCAATAGACACCACAGTCACACCATTTTATAATAACAAAATGAACATCAAAATAAACACAACTTGCAAAGATAGAAAATCAATAGTTTTGAAGATACAGTGTAAAAGCTGCAGACAACTGAGTCTAACAGGGGCCAAGTGTGTCTGCTCTGCTTGTGACCAATTAAAGATTAGTCAAGGTCTCAATGGAACAGTAGCACTAGGCTGCAGAGTGGAGTGATGCTGCTGGCTGTTTCTGGCACATTACACAAAATCTACTGTTAGGGGTGGTCTCAAGGGCTCTTCTCTAGATAATGTAAAACTTTTGCACTTTGGGGGCCCCTTAGGTGCCCTTAGAATGATTCAATCAAATACAGATTTCTTGTGTATAGTGGCAGCACCCTAAGATACATCTATGCAAAAATAGAAGAAGAAAAGTTGCTGAACAGTTTTTGAAAAAAATATACAAAATGTGACAAATTACCAGATTTTTGAGCCCTTGGGGGCCCTTAGAATGAATCAATCAAATACAGATTGCTCGTGCATAGTGGCAGTATCCTGAGATGTCTATGCAAAATTAGAAAAAAGTTGCTGAACAGTTTCTGAGATATGGCAGCTAACGGCAGACACAGAGTGATGGCAATAGTCCCTTAGACCTTCAGCCCAAAAATTCACTTAAATGTTAATTATAAATAGTCTTTATGTTATACTAAGAACTACATAAACATGATGATGCATCTACCCAAAAACATAAATTAAGCCATTAAAAGGACACTCTACCTGCACAAAACACAGCCTACCTGCACGAGTGCTTGTGACACAAAGCCAAGTAACTTTGGTCGTGTTGCCAAGTAGTTCATAACATAATTTCCTAAAACAAAGTAACAGACTGTCACTTACCCGTCAAAACAAAGTAACAGACTGTCACTTACCCATCAAAACAAAGTAACTTGTCTTGGAATTGAAACAAAACAAATCCAGCCACAATTCACAAAACAAACTAGTATTTTTTGTAAATATATTATGTTGGGGCTTTTTGTCATTGACAACCAAAATGCCATAATATGAAATGTTACCATCAGATTTTGATAGTTGCTTGACTAAGCCAAAACTGTCGAACATGGCTACATCTGCTTCACGTTACTGGCTCACTGCCTATTACAAGTGCAGTGGATAACTTTAGTGTAGCATGACAAAATGTGTTTTTCTTCATCATTCTTGAGCTTTGTTTCATGATCTGAAAATTAATTTAATTGTAACTGTAAGTTTAACAGTATATTTTATTCACACATTAATGTTTGTTCATAGTGCTGTACAATATACTTAATTTCATGTTTTACTTGCCAAGATATACATATCTTATTGCAAGCAACACAAGGTGTACAGCACAAGTGAAGATTAATTTGAAATTATTTGTGGACTGCATCAGTTCACTTCAATAATAATAAAAAAATGCCAACTGTTCAGTCTTCATCTTTATTGTGCTAAAATATATTTATTCTAACAACTTGTCAAATATTTAAATGAATAGAAGTTATAAAACTATGTATTATACTGCAACTGCAAACCATTGGTGAGCCACGGTATTAGCTCCAAGTGCAGAAACAGTATCTGGTACTCACGCATGTCGACTCGCTGCTCAAGGGGGAGGGACATGTTAGAGCGTGCTACCAGCTTTGCCAGCGTTGTTGCCGCCAGCAGCTGTGCATACGGAGACTGCAACACGAGGGAAACACGACATCAAAACAACTTGTACTTCTAATAATATTTTAATTCTTGTTCACTTTGTTCAGTGAGATTTCTGCTGCTCCAATTTGTATTAGACCTGTAATTTTACTACATATCATTCTTATTACATTATGTAGGGTTTAGCTTTGTCAACTTCACTGTATTTTGTTAACACAAATAAATGGAGCATTAGCCCTGGAGTTGATGGCGTATAAATAAAGTTTATTATTTTTGTATGGTTAAAAGTAACAAATAAAAATGCCACAAGCCATTGACAAGATCACTCATTATGTCACTCTCGGTGGCTCCCATGACAGTGACATATAATTGTTTTAATGGGAGCTTCACTGACCTTACTGTGACTAGTAGATTGTATTTGTACATGCTTATGATGGACAAAATAAATACTGTCTGTCTGTGCTAGAGCTGAATGTCTATTTACAGTTGTTTCAAAACAAGGGCAATTTTATTCACTCTACTTTGCCCATGGCTTTGAGTATCCTAAAGACACTTACATTGCCTCGCTCGAGTAGCATCTGACATCGGTTGAGACATTCCGACGACCCGGCGAACTGCACTAGAGCCTTCTCTGCCTCCGAGCGGATGTTTGCGTCAGTTGTCTCATAGAGCTGCTTACAAAGCACCTCCAACTGGACAAGTTCCTGTAGCAAAAGACACATCCTGGATGACTGCAGGGATAATCTCAATACCTTGATGTACAACACTCAAAGATGAAGCGTTTACATTAAATTACAAATGTAACCAATTACTTAGAATATAACACACTGGCATGTAATTATGATTACATTCTAGAACATAACTGACATCAGACCTGGGTTCAATTCTTAATTGAAATGGAATTGATCAATAAAATGCATGAATTTGAATTGAATAAAACCAAAACAGAGTGAATTGGATTTGAATCCCACAAAGTAAGATGAACGGAATGAACTGTTCGAAACAGAAACAAATTGACGACATTTTCTATATAAATTGAGACATGCAAACTACAAAATATATGTTAAATTGCAATGTTTTTGGATATATCTTTTTGGTCCATACTAGGTACTGGTGCAGGTTGTCTGACTTGATTCAACATCACCCTTCAGAACAGTGAGGTTGCAGTATTAGACCTGCTTGGCACTGTCTCTTCTGAGAACAAAACAGGCATTTTATTATAGACTTCCTGGCTGATGCTTAATTAAACAAACCAAAGGGTTATCGTTTGCTTCAGTGGATTTTCACTGGGACTTCATTACACATCAATGGGCAGAAACTTAATGAGTCACAACAAAACAACTAATGTTGGAAATTTGAATTATAACTGAATTGGAATTTAATAAAATGAATTGAACTGGAATTGATCCTTGGTAAATACACACAAATTGGAACGGAAATTGATAAAAGTGAATTGAACCCAGGTCTAACTGACATAACTTGAGGCATTACATAATAAATGCAACTTTGGAATGTAAGTATGTATGGGTACAATTATTTCCAAGTCTTTGCAATGAAAGCAAATGAGTTGCATCACCTAAACCCTGGTAGTGATATGTGTTTTAACTTTTAGAATTATGCGCACGCAAACTCGACAGTTGTGGTGCCCCAGATAAAGTTGAAACATGGCCAACCGAGTCTATCTGCTAGATTATTTTTGTAATCCATGCAAAATATATCATAATTTCAGTATGTCAACAGACAACACAATATTTAGGAACGCAGCCGAAAGGCAAAATGACGCGCCATCGGCAGGGCCGGGCCCTCGCTACCATCAGAGGTGCAACCACAAGTACTCGGGGTTACAGTTAAACAATACTAAAATTATCTGCACGTAAATTCCGGTTCTGCTTTTTCCGAGTTAATGACATGGAAGCGAACTTTGGTTGCATAGTATGGCATGTGAACGTTGTTGTTATTGTAGAGAGATCTTGCAGTTGCAGCCCCGTTTTGGCGCATGCCTCGAAATAGGCGAAAATGGGAGTCATGCAAAAACATCTATCGTTTCGCTGGAACTTAGAATTACAGTGTGCAACGAATAAACCTAACGCTTTTGTCCAGGGTTGTCGTACTAATTGTGTGCGACATGTGTGCGTTTGTTCTAGCAAAATATAAGAAAACAGTAAAGTTGTAACGCAGCCCATCAAATCACCTGCTCCTCCGCCATTTTTGTTTTCACATCGCAACTTCCAAGTGAATGTCGGGAGATTCAGGATTAGCCGCCTAGCGTGTACACGGGAACTATCGTGCTTTATATGATATATCGTACAATGTGTGGACTATTAATATAAATTACATTTTATTATTACATTATGCACATTAAAAAGCATTAGATTTGATTTCCAAATAAACCAATGGTTATTGAAAATATTACGTCAATTTATCTACCTGTGGTGGTTGTTTCTGAACATTTCCGTTAGATGGCACCACGTTTTAGCGAACGCGGAAATTAATACAACAACCAAAGGCAAAGGCAAAGCCTAAGATGTTTTCGTTCTGTAATCAGCTGCGTTGTTCAAATCTGCATTTTATTCTTGCGTGCCTATGTATATTCTTAAATATATTCATGCACCAAACTAGGAATGGGAGTAATACTTTTATATTTGATAATGCGTCGTACTTATAAATAAAACGGAATATTACTATATGGACTAGGTGGCGCCACTCGCTGTGACTTATCGACGGACGTTTTTTTTATGTAAACTAAGTCACTATTGATGCGTCTTGCAGCAGTGTGTCTAACAGTAACCTCTAGAAAGTTTACCTTATTAAACTCACACTATCTGAATTATAACAACATACTATTTATTTTGAATTGCTACATTAATAATACGTTTACCGTCATGATAACAATCTCGAATTGAACGTTTCAAAGACTAAAGAAATGATTGTTGATTTTCGTAAAAAGAAGACTCCCATCCACCCTCTTTCGATAAATGACGTGGAGGTTGAGCAGGTTGAATCTTTTAGATTCCTTGGAACATCAATTTCAAACGATCTCAGGTGGTGCACAAACACACTGTGCATTACAAAAAAGGCACAACAACGCCTGTTCTTCGTGAGGCAGCTCGGGAGATTCGGCATTGCTCAGGAAATTATGATACGATTCTACCGCGAAATCAACTTTCTCGATTGTAGTGTGGTTTGGCTGCGCCAGTCAGGAGGAGAAACAACGGCTAGAAGTTATCGTGAAGGGCGCATCTAGAATCATTGGGCGCGAGTTACCATCCATTGAATCTATTTACTATGCTCGCTGTGCGCGAAAATCCAAGAGCATTGTACGGGATACTACCCACCCTGCCAACCATCTCTTTGAACTTCTTCCCTCTGGCAAGCGCTATAGAAGTATTAAGACAAGAACCACTAGACTTAAAAATAGTTTTTATCCGCAGGCTGTGAGTCATTTGAACCGCGAGATGCCATGATACTGTTTTCAGTCGGTTTAGATTTTATGTCGCCATGCTAAATTATTTATTTATTATTTTGTTAGTTATTTATTTTTATTATTTATTTATCATTTACTAACTTGACTACATGTAGGTACATACTTTTTAACTGTCAGCTTAGTTTTTATATTGTTAGCTAATTTATTTATACATTTATTTATTTAACTACATGTATACTTTGTAACTTTTTAAGTAATGTTCAGACGGTATTAATATTATGTTATCAAGTTCATTTTATGTAAATAGATGTACGACTGTCTTAAAATATGTTGGCAGTTGGCCTTAATTTAAATTTATACTAGTTTTAGCATAGTTTCATAATGTTTCTGATTGTATATTTTGCGTGTGCATGATGGGGGACAGGAGAGACAAGCGTGCATGTATGTTGACGCCACAACGCCAAGAATTCCTCGTACATTTAAAATGCTACTTGGTAATAAACAGTCTGAATCTGAATGTGGGCAATAAAGGAATAATCAACCCAACGGAAGAGGCGGTGCTGGATGATCTAGATGCAAATAATCCAGCAACATTGTAATTACATCTTCAGCACGAATTAAACACTAAATTGACGTTCCAGTTTGCGTTGAGTCTAAACAAGAAACAAAGTCATTACTACGGTCATCGACGTGACCATTAATTTGAGTCTAACAACCGCGTTTTCTTACTTTCACTCCACATTTCTCAGTTGATGCTATAGCGATATTTGGCGACCACATTTTTACACTAACAAATATTCGGCAAAAAGATAGTGACATTGCGAATAATACCCCCGCACTGTTTACACAGGCTCTAATCACCGTACCAAGCAATCTGGGAATCGTTTGGTCCACAGTAAATGGAACGAGAACAGCAAAATATCGTACAAAGAATGTATTGGTGCATGACGATCCGGATTAAGGTAAGACACCAATATGACTCTGGTGTTTGATGCCTGTAGACCCTTTTATATTGTCTGTCCAGTGCCTTTGGTTTAATAAATAACTATTTGCAACATATTCCAATGTGTTTAATGTGATGCACCAACGTACTCCAGGGGCGCTGCCAACTATCCCCGTACACGCGACAGTTTGGCGCAGTTGAGACGGGGTCAGAAAATGGACAATTTCATAAATACAGCAGTTAGAAATTCGCTGAATAAACACTCATCATATAATATGATAATTGTATGCATTAACTTAAGAAAAGGCGAGTTTAAGTGTAAATTGCGCCAACCCTCCCTGGTCTCCCCTACCATTTAGTAAAATGGCAGTGACATCACTGCAATCATTGTTGTGCAACCAACTTCGCCGGAGGAAGCGTAGTGTATCATTACTCGTTTCAGAGAGGTCCTTTTATAATGATCACTGTACGTGTATGTCTACTCTTTGTCCTAACAGAACCAACATATGGAACAGTCATTTCACTGATACCGTAGTAATGTAAACCGATTGTGCCCGCGTGCATTATGCGCGCGCGCGCGCGCGTGCGTGCGTGCGTGCGTGCGTGCGTGTGTGTGTGTGTGTGTGTGTGCACAAAATCCCATATCACTATGAAAGCAGTGGTTGTAATCCCGCTCTTTTGTTGATGCGATGCAATTTAAGCTTCAATTATTTTGTTTAAAGCAGTTTAAAGAACACTGCTTACATGCAATGCGACACCATATGAAATATATGGCGGGAGGTCAAATTACCACAGGGGAAATCACGATATTATAATAGTATTTTTACCGGGGGGTTAAAGGGAATAAAAACATCTATGGCTTGAATTCATGTTATATTACATCCTGCTATCTATTTCCATGTCCACCAAGCCAAAAACAATCAAAAAAATCAATGAATTAGAAATTCCACATTTAATGCTGTACATCCGGACATTTTCGAATATGCATAGTTTTGGCGCGCTTTTCGGGATGCCGAGATGTGACGTCACTTATGACCCACACTCGCATGAGGCCGACCCTTTCCATGCATTCAGAGCATGTTTACAAGTATAGCTTTTGGGTCGAAACGAGCGTCAGAATGAGTTATTGTGCAATATTCCGATGAAATACAAACACTAGTCATCATAGAGGAACAAGCAGTTATCTTACCGTTCCACATGAATCGAATTTTATTCAAAACAATGAATCGAATGCGAATGTGCCTACAAGTCGACTAGGTTTCGCCGAGCTTGGGCTCGTTTTCAGAATAATTATATCGAATGCAACCAACGAGAGATAATCTACACCAATAAACATACATAGCAAACATATATCGTATCCAGCTACAGAAAGTAACGTGTATAATCTCATAATATCACTAGAATATCGATGTATGAAGGGGGAGTTGTATCATAACAACTTAAATCAGTGAGTAAATTTCAGTCGGCTTCGCTAGCTCGGGTAGTAAAGGCGTTGGTTCCTAAACACGTATTTTGCAATCGGGTGACGCCGGTTCAAACCCCACACCAAACCGTTGATTTTTTTAACACTTTTTTTGGTTTATGTTTTCGCGAAGTAATATAAACCAAATCATTTTTATACTATGATGCACTGTTTATAAATATTTTGGTAGTAATTATTTATTCGCCACAAAAATGAAAATATGGTAATTATATATAACGCGATGTTTCTAAATTTTATTAAAATTTAGAAATCACCATTTGTTTTCACATATATAATTACCCGTATATTTTCATTTTTGTGGCGAATAAATAATTACTACCAAAATATTTACAAACAGTGCATCATAGTATAAAAATGATTTGGTTTATATTACTTCGTGAAAACATAAACCAAAAAAAGTGTAAAAAATCAATGGTTTGGTGTGGGGTTTGAACCGGCGTCGCCCGATTGCAAAATAAACGCTAAGGAACCAACGCCTTTACCAACCGAGCTGACAGGACCGATAGAAATTCACTGACTGATTTAAGTTGTTATGATGAATTGAACAACTCCTCCTTCATACATCGATATTCTAGTGATATTATGAGATTATACACGTTACTTTCTGTAGCTGGATACGATATATGTTTGCTATGTATGTTTATTGGTGTAGATTATCTCTCGTTGGTTGCATTCGATATAATTATTCTGAAAACGAGCCCAAGCTCGGCGAAACCTAGTCGACTTGTAGGCACATTCGCATTCATTGTTTTGAATAAAATTCGATTCATGTGGAACGGTAAGATAACTGCTTGTTCCTCTATGATGACTAGTGTTTGTATTTCATCGGAATATTGCACAATAACTCATTCTGACGCTCGTTTCGACCCAAAAGCTATACTTGTAAACATGCTCTGAATGCATGGAAAGGGTCGGCCTCATGCGAGTGTGGGTCATAATTAAGTGACGTCCCGATACCACGTGATCGCCTAGCTCATTACATTTTATTTTCCGCGGGAATCGCTACACAGACGGGTTTAAAATCGAATTTATGCTACAAATGTATTTTTCTGTATTTTTTTAGTGTTGTCAAACGTTACATACAAGGTTAAACTGTGTGTACACGTGGAAAAAGGATTTTAGCTAATGCCTTATTTTTATTTCCTTTAAGTTTCTATGGGGGTCGAATTACTATCTTACACCGGTCAGTGCAGTCTGATGTCGTTTGGGCTGGTCAGTTCAGACGAAAAGTGCCAGTGTCTCCGGCCTTTAGATTTAGAAAAAACAGCATTCACGTGACCCGCAGCTAGTAGCAACTCGATCTAAGATCTACATCAATTCAGAGATAGTCAGATCCCAGTGGGTCTTCTCTAAACCTTTCGACACTGTACCCCGCAACAAACTCCTCTCTAAAATCAGGCATTGGCAACATTCTTCGTTGTACAGCGGTATACAACCAAATCTCCCGCACTTTCGCTTAAAATCTCCAACTGTACCCCAGCCCCCGTCTTCGAGACAGCGCGACGACACCATGGGAGACGTGCTGACCTGTTGAAGTTCCGGCGAAAAATCTATAACAGCCACCCCCGGCCCCGTTTACCTATGTTATACCTTCTAACTCTCCCGTACTTTCCGGAAGTCTTGGATTTTGGGTGTATCTCCCGATTTCTTCGAATGCAGGCACATGCATCCACTGGATTTTCGCGGAAAATCTCCTACAGAACCCCCCTCGTCTTCGAGACAGCGCAACACCACGGGAGACATGCTAAATTTCCGGCGAAAAATCTTCAACAGCACGCCCCTCCCGTCTTCCGGTGTCAAAACCCGAGACACAGGAAGCGTGCTGAACCGCTGATGAGTCTCCCGGAATTAAAAAAAGTTGGCAGGTATACATTCTTAAGGAGACAACTGAAATCTTGTTCTCAGGTATTGAAAGAAAGAGTCCATGCCACTCTCGTTCGTCCATTTCTACAATAATGGTTGCACGGTAGAGGGGACCCACACCTTTAAAAAGTTAGTCTAAACGAAAGCACAGAAGAGAAAAAGTACAATTATGAGAGCGGTGTTACAAATATGACAACAGATTCTGATTGGCCCCATCGCCAAGAGAGGAGGAAGAACGTCCAGTTATCACTAAGATTGTTCACAGCCAAATTGTTGTCCCGTCCAAAAACATTTTAGTACAGGTCGCACACGCTGAAATCACCGTTACCAATGCAGAAGAAATAGCAGTTCATTTTCCCTGCACCTTAGCCATCTGGAACATCCTGGAGGCGTCTAAATTTAAGGAACTGTAGGACTGAGTCCAATGCTCACAGAGCAACTAACCATAAATTGGCGCGATACCCAGGCGGGAGTTTACCAAACAAAACCGGGGCGAAGTTGGGGTGAATTTTATTTGCAGTTGGTCGTTAGATGGCGAGATAGCTAGGCCTATTTACAAACTTTCCCAAACCGACTCGTTTGCATTTCTTTGAACCAATCGCCTCTGATCCACGGGTTAGCGATGTATCTAAAAATACATTTGTAGTTTTTACTGACGTGTCTGTTACTCACTCAATACGCTTTTATTCTTGTCGGAGATTGAAAACATTGAACGAACTGAGTGGTGTGTGCCACTCTCCACATGGCGCCACTATAGAATTCCGATCACTTTACAGTTTACTGGTTAAATGTTTCTTTGGTGACGGCCGATACCACATGGTCGAACAAAATATATAATGGTGATAACTACTGCACATCGCATGTTGTTCCAAGATTAGGTGTAAGCTAATCACACACTGTTGCATGGCGGAAAATGGTTTTAGGGTCTTTCTAAATAAAACAAAACGGACGAGACGGTCACATAACCCATCCCTCAACGAAAATTGGAGACACCGTAGGCCCTAAACACTATACCAAATCAACAAATATTTCTCTAAACATTGTTATTATTTGGCCATCCTAATACTTTCAGGGACTCTTGAGCAATGATATAGGATGCTGTAGAATAAAAATTGGAGGATATATTTTTTGGGTGTCGGAGGTCAAAGGTCATATTATGATACATTATACCTTTTTATTCATATGAAGTGTATTTTATTTACTGGCTCTCCAATGATGTCTTATTTTCTTTTCTAGCTTTGATTTGACACGGAATGACCCTAAGTCTCCTTTGAGATGTTAGTGAAATAAACAATGAGACGGACGAAAACAGAATTATCTGTCACTTTATTGTCCTACAACTCTAACACGCACACCTGCACACTTACTACAATATCACACCGAAAATGAAGCACACCTCAAACACCCTGATTTATCCCCCAATATCTACATCTGTGAACAGTGTTGTGGAAATTGACCCCCCCCAAGACATTTTGGCCTATCCACCACATTGAGCGTCTCATTGGGGTCAGCTGATTATTATTACTGATGGTCGGCCACAATAAATCAAAATAACAATGTGAAATTCAATCAATCTGCACAATTATGGTCACTCGCCATAAACAGGCGACCAGTCAAACCCATGTAAGAATATTCAGAAAAAATATAATTGTCCTAGTAATATATTTAGTATATTATCATTACTAATACACAACATACACCGATCTTTTCATTGATATAAACATAGGCGACTTGTCGTTTTCATAGACCGCGCAGAACTGACTCTCACCTGTTATGATAAATGCATTTGCAATCGTGACTGCCAGAAATTATGAATGACGGTTACGAAGGTGCGTAGTTACTAAATGTGTAGTTGTAAAGTGCGTAGTTGTACTTCCATAACTCAGATCAAGTAGTGTATTATTTCTTCTCGCTGATCCCTCCAATATCTCGTCATGGTACAGCCTAAAACCCTCATCCCCGATGTTGATGTCACTGCAGTCAGCGTAAGAAAAATATACGTGTTTGTATTACAGTGTATCAGCCGATAACCATCATTCGTGTGTCAGTATCTGTCTGGCAGTTGTACATCTCTTTGTTGCCAGTACCATCTGTGTGTGCTCACAACCTGTCACTTTAAAATCATAAATACTAAATTCCTATCGCACCTATCTTGCCTATCTCTCTCCTATCTGCCAGACTCTGGTCTATCTGACACTAAAGGTGTACTCCTGCAGGTAACTGACCCTACTTCACCTTGCACATGTAAGCAAGTTGGCTGACTAATGGCCAGCTATTCCTACTTCACTTGCTATTACAGTTGTGTTCCTGCGCGTGGGTAATGGTGACATTTTGCCAGCCGTTGATTATCGATACATGTACATCGACGTATACACAGCAATTGCTCCTGGCTACATCATGTCGATACAACATGGCGTACATCAAACAGTATTGCTATAATGTTGGTGCATTTACGTCATACCAGTCACTGAGTTCACCTGATTCTTCGTCTAAAATAACGAATTCACATCAACATATATAACCTTCTCAACGCAGGAGAAATCAAACAAACACAACATCCTAAACCAAGTTCTGTTTCACATTTATAAATACAGTACTAGTGCCGCTACATAGAAGTAAACACTCACTTTACTAATACAGTACCACAGCTCAACAAGTATACCACTAAATACAATACCAAAAATAAGTATGACCTCCTTCAAAAATTAAACATAAACGCCTTTCTTACTAAAATATATAATAAAATACACCAGACTTTGCATCAATATGTCTACTAGTAGCATAATGATTAAAAAATTAATAATAATATATTCGGACATCAGAAGTCATCAAGAAATATCCTCAGAAGAGGCTGGCTTTGCAGCTGAATGTCAGGTCAGTAAATTTGTTTTTCTCACACAAATAACTAAAATAAATTTTCTGTACTAATCTGCAATTGCTAGGTTCTTCTAAAGACATTTCTTGTCACCTACACACCCACTATAACTTCCACTCCATACTATACAGGGTGTATCATCTTGTGACAAAAATGTATAAACACAGATTGTTTAGCCATCTACTGCAAAGCTAAACACCCCATTACAGCTGTCATTCCAGCATTTATTTAGCATCCCACGAAACAAATATCATCTTTTGTCATTCAACAAAATGTTGGGCCTCGACCAACGAGTCAAAGTTACTGTTCACCCGCATCAATAATATGAGACGACAGAATTGGATAAGCCTAAGCGCTGCAAAAATAAAATTATCTTCCACCGAGTTCCGAATTCCTCCTAATCGACTCGGACAAGCGTCTGGCCCAGGATTCTTTGTTGTGCATGCGAACCCAACGCGGAACATCGAGGAGGGAAACAGCCGAAAGAATTCCTACACAACATTCTTTGCAGCCCATCGTTAAAGCTCGCAATGTTACATAAATAATCTAGTCTAAATCAGCTGTACATACTGTAGATCTTTCAGTGTGATTACGTAACGAGAATTTGTGTGGCACAAACAATGTCACTACGCAATGCAACACTACTGTGTATCGTAGTGGTACTTGGGTAAGCTATTGTTGACCTTGTGCTACAAAGAGCCTTGAACTCTAGTGTACCGCTCAGGCAGACAGACCTCTTGGTCATCACATAACTCGATCCCTGTTTCCCGCAGTCACATACTCTGCATCTAAATGTACAAAAATCGATCACAATATTATTATATGAATAATGACGTAATCAACATGATTTTGACCTGTTTTCGATGGCCGCTTAACTCGTTTGATACCAGATATTACCCGTGTCTGAAGCGCAACAATATAGAGAACACTGCAATCAATCCACCAGCATGTCCAATGCCTGCGTAACAATTCATGCTTAATAAATTATATGCGAGTCTGGACGTTTTACACAGATAATACCCAGGCACAATTATACATGCATATATATATATATATATATACAGAGCGACACTGTGATGGCGGAGGCACGTCAGCATAACATGCCATCATTCCGTCTCACACATAACACCTACACTTTACAGAACTGTGTGCGTCACGTGACAACGATCGAGTTCGTCAAGCATATAAGGCGACGTATTCACCCTAACTGACATTGTACAAGGCGGGCACCATAGGAACGGGGAACACAATCTACCCCAACCCTATATGCCACCGTGTCAGCAAGTCATCTACTCCACACCAATGTATTGTCGCTGCACACCAGGTGCGGCCGGGACACTATCCACAGACCGCACGTCGTATAAAACCAGCAACAATTGCAAAAACAGTAATCGGTACAGTGCATTTGCATATTTCTAGATCTATACAGGTCGGGGGTGACAAATAGCTGTTGACACATTCAACTACGGCTCTTCGTGCCAGGAAACTAGATACAGTGCTATGCAAGTTCTGTACCAGATTTGCACGGTGCAAATGTCGCTGCAAACCTTGCACGTATCACACGGTACAAATGTAGTACTTGGAAGTGAATGTATCACACAGTGATCAGCCTCAATGCGTGCAACTTTCACACGCTTAATATCATACCGACAAACTATAACTAGACAGCAAACACTCAGTGAGTCTCTTGTAACATCTCCATTTGGTCTACTGGACTTGAGAACAGATTCCTACAATATCTACAATAGCTGTGATAACACCCTATGACACCTGTAATAACAGATCCTATGACAGCTGTGATAACATCCTATGACACCTGTAATAACAGATCCTATGACAGCTGTGATAACAGATCCTATGACAGCTGAGATAACAGATCCTATGACACCTGTAACAACAGATCCTATGCCAGCTGAGATAACAGATCATATGACAGCTGTGATAACAGATCCTATGACTGCTGTGATAACAGATCCTATGACAGCCATGATAACAGATCCTATGACAGCCATGATGACAGATCCTATGACAGCTGTGATAACAGATCCTATGACAACTGTGATAACAGATCCCATGACAACTGCAATAACAGATCCCATGACAACTGTAATAACAGATCCTATGTCAGCTGTGATAGCAGCTACTATGACAGCTGTAATAACAGATCCTATGACAGCTGCAATAACAGATCCTATGAAAACTGCGGTAACAGATCCTATGACAGTTGCAATAATGGATCCTATGATCTGTCTGCAATCAATGCAAAATTCTGTCAAACCAGCAGTGGAATTTCCATACATCCCTTGACAAGACAGCAATAGTCTTGTGACGAAACAGCCGCCGTCATGTGACCTTGTGAATGTAGCAGTGTAGTTGCACACTGTGTTGCCATGACGAAGCGATCTAGAGATTGGCGGCCTTCTCCTCTGGTACAACAAGCAACAATTTCTGGATGGCCATCGTTATGCTCGCTGCAAAGAACAGAAAAAACAGCATCAGAACATATCACGTTGCATTAGGGGTGGTATCATGAGGGGCGGGGGGGGGTCTGAGTTTAGACAACATCAGTTCCATGGGATCTTGAATATCACTGTTTTTTTAAGATCATCCCTTAGATAATCCGTTAGATCATCGCTTAGTTCATCAGTTAGATCATTTCTTGGCTCATCTCTTAGATCATCCAGTAGATAATCCCTAGGATCATCTCTTACATAATACTCAACTTGAAACTCAATATTTTCAGGTATTTTCCAAAAATAGGACAATTTTGTGTTAGGACTGATGACACGTCAGGAACACTCTAGTGATCGGGAATACTGACAGCTGTAGAAATCAACCAGCGTAAAATCTTAAAGGAATTTTACAGGTCCGATAGAAGTTAAAGTGGAGTTGGATCAAAATATTATTGACACATTAAAACACATTTTATGGTATTGAAGTTAGTAAATAAAAAGGTCCATGATCCAACCAGCATCTTTATTGATGGACTGCCTTTTACTCAAGTTGAAAACACAAAGTTCTTAGGAATTATAATAGATTCTAATCTGTCATGGTCTTTTCATATACAATACATAAAATGTAAAATAGCCAAAGCTATTGGAGTTACAAGAAAAGCTAGAAAAACGCTGAGTGGATCATCCCTTGTGATTTTAGACTATACGTTTTTGTATCCGTATCTAACTAGTTGTATTGAAGTTACAAAAGTATGTAATTCGTCTAATTATGTCAGCTTCATACAGAGCGCACACAGACCAACTCTTCATGATGCTGTAAATTTTACCAATAAGAAAAAATCTACATATACATAGTTGTACTGTATATGTATAAAATAGTCAAGAATATGTTTCCGTCGGTTATGACAAAGATGTTCCTTAGAAATGACGAATTCCACAACTACAGGGCACGCCATGCGGAGCTACTGCATGTACCGATTTCAAAAACCAACGTATTGTATAAAACCGTTAGACTTTGAGGTATAAAAGTGTGGAACTATACGACAACAACAGTGGATTCTACTTGTGCATTTGTTACGTTTTTAAATGTCAACTCAAGAGATTTTTGTCATTAAATAATATTAGTGACTTATATAATTAACAATCATTGTTGCAATTTTAATGTGTATATTCATAAAAAAGGAAAGCTGTGACTTGTGTTTTTGTTTTTTCTCTTCGATTGCACAATGTTTTCTTTTTGTTAAACTATTCTATTGGAATTACTTATGTATAACATGTTTTGAGAGAGAACATCAACCACTCGAGGCTTAACACCCTCGTTATAGAAACTATGACAATGTACCTTAGGTATGTATTATGTACCATTGAATACATTGTATCATAGTTTTCTATAATAAACCAGCATCATATGTAGAACATGTACAGTTTCACCATGTATAGCGACTCCCTGTGACGTGTCCACTCACCCATCATCACACATAGAACATGTACAGTTTCACCAAGTATAGCGACTCCCTGTGACCTGTCCACTCACCCATCATCACACATAGAACATGTACAGTTTCACCACGTATAGCGACTCCCTGTGACGTGTCCACTCACCCATCATCACACATAGAACATGTACAGTTTCACCACGTATAGCGACTCCCTGTGACGTGTTCATTCACCCATCATCACACATAGAACATGTACAGTTTCACCAAGTATAGCGACTTTCAATAACCTGTCCACTCACCCATCATCACACATAGTATATGTACAGTTTCACCATGTATAGGGACTCCCTGCGACGCGTCCACTCACCCATCATCACACATAGAACATGTACAGTTTCACTACGTATAGCGACTCCCTGTGACCTGTCCACTCACCCATCATCACACATAGAACATGTACAGTTTCACCATGTATAGCGACTTCCTGTGACGTGTCCACTCACCCATCATCACACATAGAACATGTTCAGTTTCACCATGTATAGCGACTCCCTGTGACGTGTCCACTCACCCATCATCACACATAGAACATGTACAGTTTCACCACGTACAGCGACTCCCTGTGACCTGTCCACTCACCCATCATCACACATAGAACATGTACAGTTTCACCAAGTATAGCGACTCCCTGTGACCTGTCCACTCACCCATCATCACACATAGAACATGTACAGTTTCACCACGTATAGCGACTCCCTGTGACGTGTCCACTCACCCATCATCACACATAGAACATGTACAGTTTCATCACGTATAGAGACTCCCTGTGACGTGTCCACTCACCCATCATCACACATAGAACATGTACAGTTTCACCACGTATAGCGACTCCCTGTGACGTGTCCACTCACCCATCATCACACATAGAACATGTACAGTTTCACCACGTATAGAGACTCCCTGTGACGTGTCCACTCACCCATCATCACACATAGAACATGTACGGTTTCATGTTTCACCCCGTATAGAGACTCCCTGTGACGTGTCCACTCACCCATCATCACACATAGAACATGTACAGTTTCATCCCGGTATAGAGACTCCCTGTGGCGGTGTCCACTCACCCATCATCACACATAGAACATGTACGGTTTCACCGTTATGGCGACTCCCTGTGGCGTGTCCACTCACCCACATCATCCGCACATAGAACCGATTACAGTTTCACCAGGTATAGCGACTCCTGTGGCGTGTCCCCTTCATCATCACACATAAAAGGCGCAGTTTCACCAGCGTTTTGGCGACTCCCTGTGACCTGTCCACTCACCCATCATCACACATAGAACATGTACAGTTTCACCACGTATAGCGACTCCCTGTGACGTGTCCACTCACCCATCATCACACATAGAACATGTACAGTTTCACCACGTATAGCGACTCCCTGTGACGTGTCCACTCACCCATCATCACACATAGAACATACAGTTTCACGCGTTATAGGACTCCTGTCCACTCACCCATCATCACACATAGAACATGTACAGTTTCACCACGTATAGCGACTCCCTGTGACGTGTCCACTCACCCATCATCACACATAGAACATGTACAGTTTCACCATGTATAGCGACTCCCTGTGACGTGTCCACTCACCCATCATCACACATAGAACATGTACAGTTTCACCACGTATAGCGACTCCCTGTGACGTGTCCACTCACCCATCATCACACATAGAACATGTACAGTTTCACCACGTATAGCGACTCCCTGTGACGTGTCCACTCACCCATCATCACACATAGAACATGTACAGTTTCACCACGTATAGCGACTCCCTGTGACGTGTCCACTCACCCATCATCACACATAGAACATGTACAGTTTCACCACGTATAGCGACTCCCTGTGACGTGTCCACTCACCCATCATCACACATAGAACATGTACAGTTTCATCACGTATAGAGACTCCCTGTGACGTGTCCACTCACCCATCATCACACATAGAACACGTACAGTTTCACCACGTATAGAGACTCCCTGTCACGTGTCCACTCACCCATCATCACACATACAGTTTCACCACGTATAGAGACTCCCTGTGACCTGTCCACTCACCCATCATCACACATAGAACATGTACAGTTTCACCACGTATAGCGACTCACTGTGACCTGTCCACTCACCCATCATCACACATAGAACATGTACAGTTTCACCACGTACAGCGACTCCCTGTGACGTGTCCACTCACCCATCATCAGACACAGAACATGTACAGTTTCACCAAGTATAACGACTCCCTGTGACCTGTCCACTCACCCATCATCACACATAGAACATGTACAGTTTCACCACGTATAGAGACTCCCTGTGACGTGTCCACTCACCCATCATCACACATAGAACATGTACAGTTTCACCACGTATAGCGACTCCCTGTGACCTGTCCACTCACCCATCACCACACATAGAACATGTACAGTTTCACCATGTATAGCGACTCCCTGTGACGTATCCACTCACCCATCATCACACATAGAACGTGTAGTTTCACCATGTATAGCGACTCCCTGTGACGTGTCCACTCACCCATCATCACACATAGAACATGTACAGTTTCACCACATATAGAGACTCCCTGTGATGGGTCCACTCACCCATCATCTCATTGAATCCTTGTGGCTTTTTTTTCCACGCGATACAGATGCCGTAGACAGGAACCCCAGTCGCCATGATCAGTATCCCCATCCCTGCAATGACAGACGACGTACACACATCGACACACGACACGCAGCAATGTCAAACAAACAGCGTCATCCCGCAGCAGTATGTACACACATCGACACCATGCAGCATGTAACATACAATTGTCATAATATGATAGATGTCACATAATTGTCACCACACAGCCGCACATCAAGTATTGTAACATGCTGGCATTAGACAGCGTTTCTGTTTAATAAAACATATCACACTAATAGACAACTTTCTGAGTAACAGTCTTTAACATTGTTTAACAAGAGTTAACAAGATTTAACAAGATTGCCACCTAGAGAATTAACTCTTGGTGGACAAGGAAGCCCTTTGGCTTATCGAGAGTCCGACCCTTTTATCTATGTGTATCCCGCCCTTCTGAGGTATGTGTCGATTTTATTTTTAAACATATTCACGCTACTAGCACCCACACAATCAGCAGATAATCTGTTCCATTCATTTACAGCCCTTTGTCAAGTAAGTAAGTAAATCATTTATTTCCAACATTTAACATTACACGTCACAATTAAACAAATACAATGTTGAATGTGGAAAGGGGGTGAACAGAAGTACAATACTTATCAGTGGTTCACCCCCAACCATTTTAGTTGCTTCCGATGTAAATACAATATGTTTTTATAGAGTAAAGATTTACCAATCAAAAATTATTGTACACGGTGCCTACAACAGAATAAATTCATTTTTGTTTTTGATATTTTTGATATTCTTGATATTCTTATGGGTCTTCATTTCTCCACATAGTACCACGATTACAATAGTGCTGTAATTATAGATGATTTGTACTTATTTTTACACTGAAAATTAGAACTTTCGTATATCTAATCTATACTGCTCCTTTGCTAATGTAACTTCATGTCCTCTAGTCCTTCTATCTTTCTTAATTGAAAAAAAAAATTCCTATCAATATTTTCATCAAAATTTATTATTTTAAACACCTCTGTCTGATCTCCTCTCAATCTCCTGGTCTCTAGTGTTATTAAACCACATTCTTTTAGGTGAATTTCATAACTAAGATCCCTCAGTTTTGGTATAATTTTAGTCGCTCTGCTCTGCACTCTTTCTAGCACATCTATGTCCTTCTTGCATCTTAAATTGTGTAATAGACTGTATTACAGTCAATTTACAGATCATGTTACAGTGTTACAGAGTGTGTTACAATGTTAGAGACTGTTACAATGTCACAGTTGGTAGGTGAACTGTCGTGAGATGTAACACAGTACCTGTCTCCATGGGGCTCGCATAGATTGGTATAATGGTGAGGAAGAGAGAGCAGATGACGTAGATGATGGGCAGACCAATCCACACCTGCAACACGAAGATTGGTATAATGTGAGGAAGAGAGAGCAGATGACGTAGATGATGGGCAGACTAATCCACACCTGCAACACGAAGATTGGTATAATGGTGAGGAAGAGAGAGCAGATGACGTAGATGATGGGCAGACCAATCCACACCTGCAACACGAAGATTGGTATAATGTGAGGAAGAGAGAGCAGATGACGTAGATGATGGGCAGACTAATCCACACCTGCAACACGAAGATTGGTATAATGGTGAGGAAGAGAGAGCAGATGATGTAGATGATGGGCAGACCAATCCACACCTGCAACACGAAGATTGATATAATGGTGAGGAAGAGAGAGCAGATGACGTAGATGATGGGCAGACCAATCCACACCAGCAACACGAAGATTGGTATAATGGTGAGGAAGAGAGAGCAGATGACATAGATGATGGGCAGACCAATCCACACCTGCAACATGTAGATTGGTATAATGGTGTGGAAGAGAGAGCAGATGATGTAGATGATGGGCAGACCAATCCACACCTCCAACACGAAGATTGGTATAATGGTGAGGAAGAGAGAGCAGATGACGTAGATGATGGGCAGACCAATCCACACCAGCAACACGAAGATTGGTATAATGGTGAGGAAGAGAGAGCAGATGATGTAAATGATGGGCAGACCAATCCACACCTGCAACATGTAGATTGGTATAATGGTGAGGAAGAGAGAGCAGATGACGTAGATGATGGGCAGACCAATCCACACCTGCAACATGTAGATTGGTATAATGGTGAGGAAGAGAGAGCAGATGACGTAGATGATGGGCAGACCAATCCACACCTGCAACATGTAGATTGGTATAATGGTGAGGAAGAGAGAGCAGATGACGTAGATGATGGGCAGACCAATCCACACCTGCAACACGAAGATTGGTATAACGGTGAGGAAGAGAGAGCAAATGACGTAGATGATGGGCAGACCAATCCACACCTGCAACACGAAGATTGGTATAACGGTGAGGAAGAGAGAGCAGATGATGTAGATGATGGGCAGACCAATCCACACCTGCAACATGTAGATTGGTATAATGGTGAGGAAGAGAGAGCAGATGAAGTAGATGATGGGCAGACCAATCCACACCTGCAACACGAAGATTGGTATAATGGTGAGGAAGAGAGAGCAGATGACGTAGATGATGGGCAGACTAATCCACACCTGCAACACGAAGATTGGTATAATGTGAGGAAGAGAGAGCAGATGACGTAGATGATGGGCAGACCAATCCACACCAGCAACACGAAGATTGGTATAATGGTGAGGAAGAGAGAGCAGATGACGTAGATGATGGGCAGACCAATCCACACCTGCAACACGAAGATTGGTATAATGGTGAGGAAGAGAGAGCAGATGACGTAGATGATGGGCAGACCAATCCACACCAGCAACACGAAGATTGGTATAATGGTGAGGAAGAGAGAGCAGATGACGTAGATGATGGGCAGACCAATCCACACCTGCAACACGAAGATTGGTATAATGGTGAGGAAGAGAGAGCAGATGACGTAGATGATGGGCAGACCAATCCACACCTGCAACACGAAGATTGGTATAATGGTGAGGAAGAGAGAGCAGATGATGTAGATGATGGGCAGACCAATCCACACCTGCAACACGAAGATTGGTATAATGGTGAGGAAGAGAGAGCAGATGACGTAGATGATGGGCAGACCAATCCACACCAGCAACACGAAGATTGGTATAATGGTGAGGAAGAGAGAGCAGATGACGTAGATGATGGGCAGACCAATCCACACCTGCAACACGAAGATTGGTATAATGGTGAGGAAGAGAGAGCAGATGACGTAGATGATGGGCAGACCAATCCACACCTGCAACACGAAGATTGGTATAATGGTGAGGAAGAGAGAGCAGATGACGTAGATGATGGGCAGACCAATCCACACCTGCAACACGAAAATTGGTATAATGGTGAGGAAGAGAGAGCAGATGATGTAGATGATGGGCAGACCAATCTACACCAGCAACACGAAGATTGGTATAATGGTGAGGAAGAGAGAGCAGATGACGTAGATGATGGGCAGATCAATCCACACCAGCAACACGAAGATTGGTATAATGGTGAGGAAGAGAGAGCAGATGACGTAGATGATTGGCAGACCAATCCACACCTGCAACACGAAGATTGGTATAATGGTGAGGAAGAGAGAGCAGATGACGTAGATGATGGGCAGACCAATCCACACCAGCAACACGAAGATTGGTATAATGGTGAGGAAGAGAGAGCAGATGACGTAGATGATGGGCAGACCAATCCACACCTGCAACACGAAGATTGGTATAATGGTGAGGAAGAGAGAGCAGATGACGTAGATGATGGGCAGACCAATCCACACCAGCAACATGTAACAGTGGGCACTGCACGACCCAAGGACAAACACCTCACAAGAGAATGACACCAGGATGCTCTCCAGTAGAAAACATCTAAATGTCCTTCATTCAATGCCTCCATTAGACATAAAGCTAAAAACGTGTTTCCTTTGCTCCGTCTGTGTGCTTAAGGGAAGTAGATATATAAAGTATTTGTATATCTTGATGGGTCAGTGTGTGTCAGAGTAGATATATAAAAAAAATTGTAATCTTGATGGGTCAGTGTGTGACAGAGAAGTAGATATATAAAAGTGTTTGTACATCTTGATGAGTCAGTGTGTGTCAGAGTAGCTATATAAGTGTTTGTATATCTTGATGGGTCAGTGTGTGGCAGAGAAGTAGATATATAAAAGTGTTTGTATATCTTGATGGGTCAGTGTGTGTCAGAGTAGATATATAAAAGTGTTTGTATATCTTGATGGGTCAGTGTGTGGCAGAGTAGATATATAAAAGTGTTTGTATATCTTGATGGGTTAGTGTGTCAGAGTAGATATATAAGTGTTTGTATATCTTGATGGTTCAGTGTGTGTCAGAGTAGATATATAAAAGTGTTTGTATATCTTGATGGGTCAGTGTGTGTCAGAGTAGATATATAAAAGTGTTTGTATATCTTGATGGGTCAATGTGTGTCAGAGTAGATATATAAAAGTGTTTGTATATCTTGATGGGTCAATGTGTGTCAGAGTAGATATATAAAAGTGTTTGTATATCTTGATGGGTCAGCGTTTGGCAGAGTAGATATATAAAAGTGTTTGTATATCTTGATGGGTCAGTGTGTGGCAGAGAAGTAGACATATAAGTATTTGTATATCTTGATGGGTCAGTGTGTGGCAGAGTAGATATATAAAAGTGTTTCTATATCTTGATGGGTCAGTGTATGACAGAGTAGATATATACAAGTGTTTGTATATCTTGATGGGTCAGTGTGTGTCAGAGTAGATATATAAAAGTGTTTGTATATCTTGATGGGTCAGTGTGTGGCAGAGTAGATATATAAAAGTGTTTGTATATCTTGATGGGTCAGTGTGTCTGAGTAGATATATAAAAGCGTTTGTATATCTTGATGGGTCAGTGTGTGGCAGAGTAGATATATAAAAGTGTTTGTATATCTTGATGGGTCAGTGTGTGGCAGAGTAGATATATAAAAGTGTTTGTATATCTTGATGGGTCAGTGTGTGGCAGAGTAGATATATAAAAGTGTTTGTATATCTTGATGGGTCAGTGTGTGGCAGAGTAGATATATAAAAGTGTTTGTATATCTTGATGGGTCAGTGTGTGGCAGAGTAGATATATAAAAGTGTTTGTATATCTTGATGGGTCAGTGTGTGGCAGAGTAGATATATAAAAGTGTTTGTATATCTTGATGGGTCAGTGTGTGTCAGAGTAGATATATAAGTGTTTGTATATCTTGATGGGTCAGTGTGTCTGAGTAGATATATAAAAGTGTTTGTATATCTTGATGGGTCAATGTGTGTCAGAGTAGATATATAAAAGTGTTTGTATATCTTGATGGGTCAGCGTGTGGCAGAGTAGATATATAAAAGTGTTTGTATATCTTGATGGGTCAGTGTGTGGCAGAGTAGATATATAAAAGTGTTTGTATATCTTGATGGGTCAGTGTGTGGCAGAGAAGTAGATATATAAGTATTTGTATATCTTGATGGGTCAGTGTGTGGCAGAGTAGATATATAAAAGTGTTTGTATATCTTGATGGGTCAGTGTGTGGCAGAGTAGATATATAAAAGTATTTGTATATCTTGGTGGGTCAGTGTGTGTCAGAGTAGATATATAAAAGTGTTTGTATATCTTGATGGGTCAGTGTGTGTCAGAATAGATATATAAAAGTGTTTGTATATCTTGATGGGTCAGTGTATGGCAGAGTAGATATATAAAAGTGTTTGTATATCTTGATGGGTCAGTGTGTGTCAGAGTAGATATATAAAAGTGTTTGTATATCTTGATGGGTCAGTGTGTGGCAGAGTAGATATATAAAAGTGTTTGTATATCTTGATGGGTCAGTGTGTCTGAGTAGATATATAAAAGCGTTTGTATATCTTGATGGGTCAGTGTGTGGCAGAGTAGATATATAAAAGTGTTTGTATATCTTGATGGGTCAGTGTGTGGCAGAGTAGATATATAAAAGTGTTTGTATATCTTGATGGGTCAGTGTGTGGCAGAGTAGATATATAAAAGTGTTTGTATATCTTGATGGGTCAGTGTGTGGCAGAGTAGATATATAAAAGTGTTTGTATATCTTGATGGGTCAGTGTGTGGCAGAGTAGATATATAAAAGTGTTTGTATATCTTTATGGGTCAGTGTGTGTCAGAGTAGATATATAAGTGTTTGTATATCTTGATGGGTCAGTGTGTCTGAGCAGATATATAAAAGTGTTTGTATATCTTGATGGGTCAGTGTGTCTGAGTAGATATATAAAGGGGTTTGTATATCTTGATGGGTCAGTGTGTCTGAGTAGATATATAAAAGTATTTGTATATCTTGATGGGTCAGTGTGTCTGAGTAGATATATAAAAGTGTTTGTATATCTTGATGGGTCAGTGTGTCTGAGTAGATATATAAAAGTATTTGTATATCTTGATGGGTCAGTGTGTGGCAGAGAAGTAGATAAAAAGGTTGTAGATGTGTTTGTTTACTTTTATGAGATGGTGTATGGGGTGTCAGGTGTTGATGGGATGGTGTGTGTGGGGTGTTGATGGGGTGGTGTGTGAGGTGTTGATGGGGAGGTGTGTGAGGTGTTGATGGAGCAGTGTGTGTGTGAGGTGTTGATGGGGTGGTGTGTGAGGTGTTGATGGGGTGGTGTGTGTGTGTGTGTATGTTATTGATGGGGCGGTGTGTGAGGTGTTGATGGGGCAGTGTGTCAGGTGTTGACGCGGCGGTGTGAGTGGGGTGTTGATGGGGCAGTGCGTCAGGTGTTGATGGGGTGGTGTGTGTGGGGTGTTGATGGGGCGGCGTGTCAAGTGTTGATGGGGCATTGTGTGTGGGGTGTTGATGGGATGGTGTGAGGGTGTTGATGGGGCAGTGTGTGAGGTGTTGATGGGGCAGTGTGTGTGGAGTGTTGATGGGGTGGTGTGTGTGTGTGGTGTTGATGGGGTGGTGTGTGAGATGTTGATGGGGCAGTGTGTGTGGGGTGTTGATGGTGTGGTGTATTGATGGGGCGGTGAGGGGGTGTTGATGGGGTGGTGTGGGGGTGTTTACCTTGATGGGGCGGTGTGCGTCAGGACGCTTCCAGCGGAAGTAGAGCAGGGCGAGCACTGACATGCCGATGGCGAGCCAGTTGACAAAGCCGACGTAGTTGATGAGTGACTCAATGTTGACCGAGGCGAGGTAGAGTAGCGAGGTGAAGCCCTGAACACACACGTCTATGTATAGTCAAAGTTCTTATACAGAGCAATATCCAGACATCACTACGAGGTAGAGTAGCGAGGTGAAGCCCTGAACACACACGTCTATGTACAGTCAAAGTAAGTTCTTATATAGAGCAGTATCCAGGCATCACTACGAGGTAGAGTAGCAAGGTGAAGCCCTGAACACACATGTCTATGTACAGTCAAAGTAAGTTCTTATATAGAGCAGTATCCAGGCATCACTACGAGGTAGAGTAGCGAGGTGAAGCCCTGAACACACACGTCTATGTATAGTCAAAGTAAGTTCTTATATAGAGCAGTATCCAGGCATCACTACGAGGTAGAGTAGCGAGGTGAAGCCCTGAACGCACACGTCTATGTATAGTCAAAGTAAGGTCTTATATAGAGCAGTATCCAGGCATCACTACGAGGTAGAGTAGCGAGGTGAAGCCCTGAACACACATGTCTATGTACAGTCAAAGTAAGTTCTTATATAGAGCAGTATCCAGGCATCACTACGAGGTAGAGTAGCGAGGTGAAGCTCTGAACACACACGTCTATATATAGTCAAAGTAAGTTCTTATACAGAGCAGTATCCAGACATCACTACGAGGTAGAGTAGCGAGGTTAATCCCTGAACACACACGTCTATGTATAGTCAAAGTAAGTTCTTATATAGAGCAGTATCCAGACATCACTATGAGGTAGAGTAGCGAGGTGAAGCCCTGAACACACACGTCTATGTATAGTCAAAGTAAGTTCTTATATAGAGCAGTATCCAGGCATCACTACGAGGTAGAGTAGCGAGGTGAAGCCCTGAACACACATGTCTATGTACAGTCAAAGTAAGTTCTTATATAGAGCAGTATCCAGGCATCACTACGAGGTAGAGTAGCGAGGTGAAGCCCTGAACACACGTCTATGTATAGTCAAAGTAAGTTCTTATATAGAGCAGTATCCAGACATCACTACGAGGTAGAGTAGAGAGGTGAATCCCTGAACACACACGTCTATGTATAGTCAAAGTAAGTTCTTATATAGAGCAGTATCCAGACATCACTACGAGGTAGAGTAGCGAGGTGAATCCCTGAACACACACGTCTATGTATAGACAAAGTAAGTTCTTATATAGAGCAGTATCCAGACATCACTATGAGGTAGAGTAGCGAGGTGAATCCCTGAACACACGTCTATGTATAGACAAAGTAAGTTCTTATATAGAGCAGTATCCAGACATCACTATGAGGTAGAGTAGCGAGGTGAGTCCCTGAACACACACGTCTATGTATAGACAAAGTAAGTTCTTATATAGAGCAGTATCCAGACATCACTACGAGGTAGAGTAGCGAGGTGAATCCCTGAACACACACGTCTATGTATAGACAAAGTAAGTTCTTATATAGAGCAGTATCCAGACATCACTACGAGGTAGAGTAGCGAGGTGAAGCCCTGAAAACACACGTCTATGTATAGTCAAAGTAAGTTCTTATATAGAGCAGTATCCAGGCATCACTACGAGGTAGAGTAGCGAGGTGAAACCCTGAACACACACGTCTATGTATAGTCAAAGTAAGTTCTTATATAGAGCAGTATCCAGACATCACTACGAGGTAGAGTAGCGAGGTGAAGCCCTGAACACACACGTCTATGTATAGTCAAAGTAAGTTCTTATATAGAGCAGCATCCAGACATCACTACGAGGTAGAGTAGCGAGGTGAAGCCCTGAACACACACGTCTATGTATAGTCAAAGTAAGTTCTTATATAGAGCAGCATCCAGACATCACTACGAGGTAGAGTAGCGAGGTGAAGCCCTGAACACACACGTCTATGTATAGTCAAAGTAAGTTCTTATATAGAGCAGTATCCAGACATCACTACGAGGTAGAGTAGCGAGGTGAAGCCCTGAACACACACGTCTATGTATAGTCAAAGTAAGTTCTTATATAGAGCAGTATCCAGACATCACTACGAGGTAGAGTAGCGAGGTGAAGCCCTGAACACACACGTCTATGTATAGACAAAGTAAGTTCTTATATAGAGCAGCATCCAGGCATCACTACGAGGTAGAGTAGCGAGGTGAAGCCCTGAACACACACGTCTATGTATAGTCAAAGTAAGTTCTTATATAGAGCAGTATCCAGACATCACTACGAGGTAGAGTAGCGAGGTGAAGCCCTGAACACACACGTCTATGTATAGACAAAGTAAGTTCTTATATAGAGCAGCATCCAGGCATCACTACGAGGTAGAGTAGCGAGGTGAAGCCCTGAACACACACGTCTATGTATAGTCAAAGTAAGTTCTTATATAGAGCAGTATCCAGACATCACTATGAGGTAGAGTAGCGAGGTGAAGCCCTGAACACACACGTCTATGTATAGTCAAAGTAAGTTCTTATATAGAGCAGTATCCAGACATCACTACGAGGTAGAGTAGCGATGTGAAGCCCTGAACACACACGTCTATGTATAGTCAAAGTAAGTTCTTATATAGAGCAGTATCCAGACATCACTACGAGGTAGAGTAGCGAGGTGAAGCCCTGAACATACACGTCTATGTATAGTCAAAGTAAGTTCTTATATAGAGCAGTATCCAGACATCACTACGAGGTAGAGTAGCGAGGTGAAGCCCTGAACACACACGTCTATGTATAGACAAAGTAAGTTCTTATATAGAGCAGCATCCAGGCATCACTACGAGGTAGAGTAGCGAGGTGAAGCCCTGAACACAATAATGCCATGACAGTCAAAGTAAGTTCTTATATAGATATAATCCAGACATCACTAATGAGGTAGAGTAGCCGAGGTGGCCCTGAACACACATCGCCTATGTATATAGTCAAAAGTTCTTATATAGAGCAGTATCCAGACATCACTATGAGGTAGAGTAGCGAGGTGAAGCCCTGAACACACACGTCTATGTATAGTCAAAGTTCTTATACAGAGCAATATCCAGACATCACTACGAGGTAGAGTAGCGAGGTGAAGCCCTGAACACACACGTCTATGTACAGTCAAAGTAAGTTCTTATATAGAGCAGTATCCAGGCATCACTACGAGGTAGAGTAGCAAGGTGAAGCCCTGAACACACATGTCTATGTACAGTCAAAGTAAGTTCTTATATAGAGCAGCATCCAGGCATCACTACGAGGTAGAGTAGCGAGGTGAAGCCCTGAACACACACGTCTATGTATAGTCAAAGTAAGTTCTTATATAGAGCAGTATCCAGGCATCACTACGAGGTAGAGTAGCGAGGTGAAGCCCTGAACACACACGTCTATGTATAGTCAAAGTAAGTTCTTATATAGAGCAGTATCCAGACATCACTACGAGGTAGAGTAGCGAGGTGAAGCCCTGAACACACACGTCTATGTATAGTCAAAGTAAGTTCTTATATAGAGCAGTATCCAGGCATCACTACGAGGTAGAGTAGCGAGGTGAAGCCCTGAACACACACATCTATGTATAGTCAAAGTAAGTTCTTATATAGAGCAGCATCCAGACATCACTACGAGGTAGAGTAGCGAGGTGAAGCCCTGAACACACACGTCTATGTATAGTCAAAGTAAGTTCTTATATAGAGCAGTATCCCGACATCACTACGAGGTAGAGTAGCGAGGTGAAGCCCTGAACACACACGTCTATGTATAGTCAAAGTAAGTTCTTATATAGAGCAGTATCCAGACATCACTACGAGGTAGAGTAGCGAGGTGAAGCCCTGAACACACACGTCTATGTATAGACAAAGTAAGTTCTTATATAGAGCAGCATCCAGGCATCACTACGAGGTAGAGTAGCGAGGTGAAGCCCTGAACACACACGTCTATGTATAGACAAAGTAAGTTCTTATATAGAGCAGCATCCAGGCATCACTACGAGGTAGAGTAGCGAGGTGAAGCCCTGAACACACACGTCTATGTATAGTCAAAGTAAGTTCTTATATAGAGCAGTATCCAGACATCACTACGAGGTAGAGTAGCGAGGTGAAGCCCTGAACACACACGTCTATGTATAGACAAAGTAAGTTCTTATATAGAGCAGCATCCAGGCATCACTACGAGGTAGAGTAGCGAGGTGAAGCCCTGAACACACACGTCTATGTATAGTCAAAGTAAGTTCTTATATAGAGCAGTATCCAGACATCACTACGAGGTAGAGTAGCGATGTGAAGCCCTGAACACACACGTCTATGTATAGTCAAAGTAAGTTCTTATATAGAGCAGTATCCAGACATCACTACGAGGTAGAGTAGCGAGGTGAAGCCCTGAACACACACGTCTATGTATAGACAAAGTAAGTTCTTATATAGAGCAGTATCCAGGCATCACTACGAGGTAGAGTAGCGAGGTGCAACTTAACACACACGCCCATGTATAGTCAAAGTAGTTCTTATATAGAGCAGCATCCAGGCATCACTCACAGGTAGAGTATGAGAGGTGAAGCCCCTGAACACAATACCGCCTGTATGTATAGTCAGCAAGTTCTTATATAGAGAGCAGGTGCATCCAGACATCACCACGAGGTAGAGTAGCTGCAGGTGAAGCCCTGAACACACATCAGCCCATGTATAGTCAAAGTAGCTCCATAGAGCAGCATCCAGACATCACTACGAGGTAGAGAAATAGGTGAAGCCCCTGAACACACACGCCTATGTATAGTCAAAGTAAGTTCTTATATAGAGCAGTATCCAGACATCACTACGAGGTAGAGTAGCGAGGTGAAGCCCTGAACACACACGTCTATGTATAGACAAAGTAAGTTCTTATATAGAGCAGTATCCAGACATCACTACGAGGTAGAGTAGCGAGGTGAAGCCCTGAACACACACGTCTATGTATAGTCAAAGTAAGTTCTTATATAGAGCAGTATCCAGACATCACTATGAGGTAGAGTAGCGAGGTGAAGCCCTGAACACACACGTCTATGTATAGTCAAAGTAAGTTCTTATATAGAGCAGTATCCAGACATCACTACGAGGTAGAGTAGCGAGGTGAAGCCCTGAACACACACGTCTATGTATAGTCAAAGTAAGTTCTTATATAGAGCAGTATCCAGACATCACTACGAGGTAGAGTAGCGAGGTGAAGCCCTGAACACACACGTCTATGTATAGTCAAAGTAAGTTCTTATATAGAGCAGTATCCAGGCTTCACTACGAGGTAGAGTAGCGAGGTGAAGCCCTGAACCTACACGTCTATGTATAGTCAAAGTAAGTTCTTATATAGAGCAGTATCCAGACATCACTACGAGGTAGAGTAGCGAGGTGAAGCCCTGAACACACACGTCTATGTATAGTCAAAGTAAGTTCTTATATAGAGCAGCATCCAGACATCACTACGAGGTAGAGTAGCGAGGTGAAGCCCTGAACACACACGTCTATGTATAGTCAAAGTAAGTTCTTATATAGAGCAGCATCCAGACATCACTACGAGGTAGAGTAGCGAGGTGAAGCCCTGAACATACATGTCTATGTATAGTCAAAGTAAGTTCTTATATAGAGCAGTATCCAGACATCACTACGAGGTAGAGTAGCGAGGTGAAGCCCTGAACACACACGTCTATGTATAGTCAAAGTAAGTTCTTATATAGAGCAGTATCCAGACATCACTACGAGGTAGAGTAGCGATGTGAAGCCCTGAACACACACGTCTATGTATAGTCAAAGTAAGTTCTTATATAGAGCAGTATCCAGACATCACTACGAGGTAGAGTAGCGAGGTGAAGCCCTGAACACACACGTCTATGTATAGACAAAGTAAGTTCTTATATAGAGCAGTATCCAGACATCACTACGAGGTAGAGTAGCGAGGTGAAGCCCTGAACACACACGTCTATGTATAGTCAAAGTAAGTTCTTATATAGAGCAGTATCCAGACATCACTACGAGGTAGAGTAGCGAGGTGAAGCCCTGAACACACACGTCTATGTATAGTCAAAGTAAGTTCTTATATAGAGCAGTATCCAGGCATCACTACGAGGTAGAGTAGCGAGGTGAAGCCCTGAACACACACATCTATGTATAGTCAAAGTAAGTTCTTATATAGAGCAGCATCCAGACATCACTACGAGGTAGAGTAGCGAGGTGAAGCCCTGAACACACACGTCTATGTATAGTCAAAGTAAGTTCTTATATAGAGCAGTATCCAGACATCACTACGAGGTAGAGTAGCGAGGTGAATCCCTGAACACACACGTCTATGTATAGTCAAAGTAAGTTCTTATATAGAGCAGTATCCAGGCATCACTACGAGGTAGAGTAGCGAGGTGAAGCCCTGAACACACACATCTATGTATAGTCAAAGTAAGTTCTTATATAGAGCAGCATCCAGACATCACTACGAGGTAGAGTAGCGAGGTGAAGCCTTGAACACACACGTCTATGTATAGTCAAAGTAAGTTCTTATATAGAGCAGCATCCAGACATCACTACGAGGTAGAGTAGCGAGGTGAAGCCCTGAACACACACGTCTATGTACAGTCAAAGTAAGTTCTTATATAGAGCAGTATCCAGTCCTCAGGACTGCTCAACCACTTTACACTTTACTCCCTGGCAGACCTGTTTAATTGAACACCATCTCGACTTCCCTGGGAAGCACACTTTAAAATCAACCATCTGTGTTCCATAGATTGTCCCTTTTCCTACATTTCGTTGTTGAATCCGTGACATAAACAGCAGCTGGGTGTTTTTCTTGCCCCATAAAACTCAGCGGAGGTAACCAAAGTCTCACGGACGGTACCAAATATTCATGAGCATACCAAAAGAATGATATAATTGTTATGGTCATTTGTGGTTAACAAAACACAACTATAATAAAATGAATGCAGAGAATTACATTACTTAGTCATATTAACAGGATTAATGAATAATTGCGTACATTATAGAGATTAAAATTATCAAAGAATTTATGTATCCAGTACACCACAGTTTGCTCATGTAACAATCAAAATTTGTGCACGTAACCTCCATCAAGCGTTATATACGTGAATTATACTACCATTGTTGCACGACATCTCAGACATCAAACACTCCCGCAAACAGCTGTCACTTTGATAACTTCGCCTTACGTTCTTGTCATAAAGAAACACTTTTGTGGCCAGAATTTCAACAACTTTACGACGGAATGCAACAACGCACCACATGTCTGCTTGATGGTTTGATGGAGTTTTGGAGGCACCACGTCACATGATGGACAGGTCAACTGATTTAAATAGGTTTAAAAAGGATCTCGAAACATGATGCCTGGCTGACAACTGACAATGATGGTTGACTGGACTGACCATAAAGATAACGGCCGGGGCAGGGGTGAGTTTGTTCACTTGTACCATGCTGAGAACCTGGGGCATGTGACCTTGTCGCGACCCCACGTAGAACAATCTGAAACAGGAGGGATCATAGAGTAGTTCATGTGACCTTGTCGTGATCTGATGTAGAACAACCTGAAACACGAGGGATCATAGAGTAGTTTATGTGACCTTGTCGTGATCTGATGTAGAACAACCTGAAATACGAGGGATCATAGAGTAGTTCATGTGACCTTGTCGCGATCTAATGTAGAACAACCTGAAACACGAGGGATCATAGAGTAGTTCATGTGACCTTGTCATAATCTGATGTAGAACAATCTGAATCACGAGGGATCATAGAGTAGTTCATGTGACCTTGTCGTGATCCGATGTAGAAACAACCGGAAACATGAGGGATCATAGAATAGTTCATGTGACCTTGTCATGATCTGCGTAGAAACAACCGGAAACATGAGGGATCATAGAATAGTTCACGTGACCTTGTCGCGACCCCACGTGAGAACAATCTGAAACACGAGGGATCATAGACTAGTTCATGTGACCTTGTCGTGATCTGATGTAGAACAATCTGAAACATGAGGGATCATAGTAGTTCATGTCACCTTGTTGTGACCCAACGAGTACAGACAGGACATTGCAGACTGCAACTGTCACGCTTGAGTGATCTCGACTTTGCATCCCTCCAAAACGGTTACACAAGTAAACAGGAGATGAGATGTTGCAGCTGTTAAGACAAATGTGGTAATCAACTTCTTTTATCATTTTGGACAATCCTGTCCACACATGTTTATATAAATGCTAATGATGATAATAATTACAGCTACAGCGGCCTCTGCTTCAAGTTTTGACAATCGTAATAAACAATTATATTTTAGAAAAATGAAATCTTTGTTTGAAATTTCCGTAGTTCACAAAATCTCAGTCAAATCTCTGCAACTCGGACCCGTGTCTCCATGGTGACAAATAACAACAGTAGATGGCACTGTCTTACCTGGCCGTGGTGAAGAGGATGCCATTGACACCTCCAAAGGTGGAGAGTGCTACACAGATGGGAATCACCCACCACAGCATCCCAAACGGTTTCTTGGTGAAGGTCTGCAACCGACAGCCACGTTGTGTTTGAACGCAGACGCGTCGTGCTGAACGCAGATGCGCCGTGCTGAACGCAGACGCGTCATGCTGAACTCAGACGCGTCATGCTGAACGCAGACGCATCGTGTTGAACGCAGACACACAAAATCTTTCCCAACCACACTTTTTCAAACACCCTCTTTCCCAACCACACTTTTTTCAACCACCCTCTTTCCCAACCACTTTTTTTAACCACCCTCTTCCCCAACCACACTTTTCTCAACCACCCTTTTTTCAACCACCCTCTTTCCCAACCACACTTTTTTCAACCACCCTCTTTCCCAACCACACTTTTTTTCAACCACCCTCTTTCAACACCCACACTTTTTCAACCGCCCTTTTTCCCAACCACATTTTTTTCAACAACCCTCTTTCCCAACCACACTTTTTTCAACCACCCACTTTCCCAACCACACTTTTTTCAACTACCCTCTTTCCCAACCACACCTTTTTTAACCACCCTTTTTTCCAACCAAACTTTTTCTCAAAACTCTTTTCCCAAGAAACTTCTCCCAGAACTATCTTCTTCCCCAAATCACTCTCCCACTATCCCACTATCCGTGTTCAAAATTACCACCGACCCCAGAACTATCTTCTTCACCAAACCACTCTCCCACTATCCCACTATCAGTGTTCAAAATTACCACCGACCAGGAGGCCCGAAACCGTCACATATTTCATTGGGCCGGTAACTTTGAAAATTTAATGTAAGCGTGTTACAAAAACAAAATGGAAAAACAATAAAATGTTGATCTGATCATAAGCTGATGGATCGTGTAGTAAAGGTTTTAATTAAAACTAATATAATCTAGTGTGAACTCAGAGCACTGCTCATGTGCAGTTGACAAAGTCACTGAGTTTAAAAATGAAGCGTTTCGTGAGTGTGGCTGAGCCGCCGGCTAAAGAGTCTAAACTCGGCAATGAGAAAAGCTGGAACACCGACGAGAGCGTGGAAATAAGATGACGTGATCATTTCAAGTAGGAAATGAAAAAATAATTTGCATCTTTGAGCAAATTTATTAAAAAAAGAAATGATCACGTTCAATCAAGGTCGAGGGTCGGGGGTACCAAACATTAAGTTAATGTTAATATTTGGACCACCAACTTTTGAGTGGGACCACCAACTTTTGAAATTTGAAGGTCCGACTGATCACCAATTTTTCAGCACTGCCCCCCCCGTCTCTCCCCCCCTCCCCCCACTCCCCTTCCCATTCCTACATTAATGACCATCATTGGCTAACTGGTGTGAAACAAATGGAATGGATCAGTATTAATTAAATAAATGGCTCAAATGACACTGGTTTATCAAATTAAACTGGCCAATAACGGCTGTGATTGACATGTATGGCTTCCATGCAATAATGACTGTGATTGACATGAATGGCTTCCATGCAATAATGGCTGTGATTGACATGAATGGCTTCCATGCAATAATGGCTGTGATTGACACGAATGGCTTCCATGCAATAATGGCTGTGATTGACACGAATGGCTTCCATACAATAATGACTGTGATTGACACGAATGGCTTCCATGCAATAATGGCTGTGATTGACATGAATGGCTTCCATGCAATAATGGCTGTGATTGACATGAATGACTTCCATGTAATAATGACTGTGATTGAC
This sequence comes from Paraescarpia echinospica, assembly GCA_020002185.1. Classification (NCBI taxonomy): domain Eukaryota; kingdom Metazoa; phylum Annelida; class Polychaeta; order Sabellida; family Siboglinidae; genus Paraescarpia; species Paraescarpia echinospica. Next base: position 73,546,022 of record CM034534.1, read on the forward strand.
ATGAATGGCTTCCATGCAATAATGACTGTGACTGACGTGAATGGCTTCCATGCAATAATGGCTGTGATTGACTAGAATGGCTTCCATGCAATAATGGCTGTGATTGACTAGAATGGCTTCCATGCAATAATGACTGTGATTGACATGAATGGCTTCCATGCAATAATGGCTGTGATTGACTAGAATGGCTTCCATGCAATAATGACTGTGATTGACATGAATGGCTTCCATGCAATAATGGCTGTGATTGACACGAATGGCTTCCATGCAATAATGGCTGTGATTGACACGAATGGCTTCCATGCAGTAATGGCTGTGATTGACACGAATGGCTTCCATGTAATAATGACTGTGATTGACACGAATGGCTTCCATGCAGTAATGACTGTGATTGACATGAATGGCTTCCATGCAATAATGGCTGTGATTGACATGAATGGCTTCCATGCAATAATGGCTGTGATTGACATGAATGGCTTCCATGCAATAATGGCTGTGATTGACATGAATGGCTTCCATGCAATAATGACTGTGATTGACATGAATGGCTTCCATGCAATAATGGCTGTGATTGACATGAATGGCTTCCATGCAATAATGACTGTGATTGACATGAATGGCTTCCATGCAATAATGACTGTGATTGACATGAATGGCTTCCATGCAATAATGACTGTGATTGACATGAATGGCTTCCATGCAATAATGGCTGTGATTGACATGAATGGCTTCCATGCAATAATGGCTGTGATTGACATGAATGGCTTCCATGCAATAATGGCTGTGATTGACATGATTGGCTTCCATACAATAATGACTGTGATTGACATGAATGGCTTCCATGCAATAATGGCTGTGATTGACATGAATGGCTTCCATGCAATAATTGCTGTGACTGACATGAATGGCTTCCATGCAATAATGGCTGTGATTGACATGAATGGCTTCCATGCAATAATGGCTGTGATTGACGTGAATGGCTTCCATGTAATAATGACTGTGATTGACATGAATGGCTTCCATGCAATAATGACTGTGATTGACATGAATGGCTTCCATGCAATAATGACTGTGCTTGACATGAATGGCTTCCATGCAATAATGACTGTGATTGACATGAATGGCTTCCATACAATAATGACTGTGATTGACATGAATGGCTTCCATGCAATAATGGCTGTGATTGACATGAATGGCTTCCATGCAATAATGGCTGTGATTGACATGAATGGCTTCCATGTAATAATGACTGTGATTGACATGAATGGCTTCCATGCAATAATGACTGTGATTGACATGAATGGCTTCCATGCAATAATGACTGTGATTGACATGAATGGCTGCCATGCAATGACTGTGATTGACATGAATGGCTTCCATGCAATAATGACTGTGATTGACATGAATGGCTTCCATGCAATAATGACTGTGACTGACATGAATGGCTTCCATGCAATAATGACTGTGATTGACATGAATGGCTTCCATGCAATCTGTTTGCGCGCTAAATGCACACTTTTGATTAATTCAAGATTGGTAAACAACAATATCAGGCTAAGGGTCTGCGTCCCCGTGTGTCTGACTTACAACAGCAACGGCGGTGGACTTGATCATCTGGGCTGGAGATACAGTCGTGTAGTAGGCAATGTTGGTCATCATGTAGATGGCTGTCACAAAGATCAGGGAGAACCAGATCGCCTTTGGCAGGTTTCTGAAGCACCAAACATCCACTTGTACCCTACCGTAGAGGGGTTTACAGGGCTACACCAACTATTTATTTACTTACTTCATGCAATGTGGCACAAAGGGTTCGCACAAGGCCAGTACATCAAATAGACAGGGTAAAAGGTAATCGAAAAGAAAGTACCAGGGAGAAAAGTAACACAAACCCATTTTTTAGCTTGAAAAAGTAATGGAAAGAAAGTAACACATTTTTTCCAGAAGTGAGGTAACAAACATACATTTCGCTAGGAATGTAAGACATTTTAACATAAAAGTAATTGTTTCCGAGCACTATTTTCTTTTTCGTATCAAGCCATATTTTAAAAGGTACAATGTCCGTTGATCATTATTAACATTTATACAATATTCATAGCATCCTGGAGAATAAATATGCTCAATGTGCATTGTATACGGCCTGCAAAATCACATTTAATAAGCCAGGAACATTGTTCGCAATTAGAAAGTTATGCCTGTGAAAGGTTCAAATTGTAAAACTAACATTCAAATACTAAAGAGCTGCTACTGCCTGTAGCTGGTACTTTCTACAGTGCCACATGCAAATACCTTTGAAGTTCCAGTTTCCAACAGACCAAGCCACAAGTGGGGCGAGGTACAACAGATTCAGTTAACTTCCTGCTAATGATTAGAACCCCTTGATGATCGTGGGAATAGAACATACTTAGCACCCTTGGATGTTTGCGGGAATGGAACATACAGTCACGCCTCGTTATAACGCGCCCCGTTATAACGCGGATTCGGTTATAACGCGGTCGGTCATGGACCCCGAATTTCTGCCGCCAGGGGGGAAATGGGCGCTATGACAAACTATATTAACACGGTAATAACTGTCAATTGTTTTATGTGAAGTTATCCCCGTCTTTGTCCACGGCATGTGTATGTTGAAAGACTAGTTGGCGGACAATAAATTTAACGTTGACGTACAACTGCAACGAATCAAGTGTGAGGCGCGTCACTACGTTGCCGTTGTTTATTCTGCACTGCCAATTAATGCTATCAAAGTTTCTTTGACTATAATTATGGTCAGTTTTAACTTTAGGAACAGTAAATGTGGAGCGAAGTATTGTTTGTTTTGCGCCGACATCAAACGAATCGTTTCCAATCTGCTAGTCATGCTCATGGACATGGGTATGGCTTCCGCGGATCGCCAGTTCGCCTGGTTTCGGCGCCGGGCGGCTTGTAAAGTGTAATTGAAATTCACAAATACGCATTGCTTAAGAATGGGTTAAATACGTTTTAATACAGCTTAGTAGGCAAGATCAGTAAGCTAACATTGCGTAACAAATATTAGCTTTTCGCTGCGATGAACGCAAAGCTTCTGCCTGTACTGGTGCGCCAAAATATCAATTCGTCAACCGCATATGAATTGGTGAATCGTATTATTGTTCGGCACGGTAAATGTGCTTTCTAAATTGGTATTTTGATATTGATTGAAAGACGAAGTTAAGCCAATTGTGAGCGTACTTATAGATTTAAATTCTTAATCAACTCTAACACAGCGTTTCTCAAATCATGTGCGTATTCGGCTGCTGAGTGCCAGGTCATTATTTTAGATATTACGTCAACGGTACCATATTATCGTTCAGTTGACCGTGGCTTGTTGGTCCGTTGTTTATTTAAAAACGGTACACAATTCATGTATTTTATTCAGTTCAACAGTGTCCAACAGTGTACGACATTTAAACAGACTACACACTGACATTGGCTGGCAGTTTAATAAGCTTCATAAACTGCATATAGACTGCGCGACGTGCACACTTTGGTTGGCTTCGATGGCGTTCTTCGTGCAGCAGCGATGTCGGTCGTCGTCGTAGCGCCCCTGACGGTAGATATGGGAACGCGCCTCGTTTATAACGCGGATTCATTTCGTGGACCCCGACTACCGCGTTATAACGAGGCGCGACTGTACTTAGCACCCCTGGATGAATGCGGGAATGGAACATACTTAGCACCCCTGGATGATTGCAGGGAATGGAACATACTTAGCACCCCTGGATGATTGCGGGGAATGGAACATATTTAGCACCCCTGGATGGAACATACTTAGCACCCCTGGATGATTGTGGGAATGGAACATACAACCATGCTTACAGTCACTTTAAAATGTTACGAGAATAAGGCGCTATAGCACAAGTATAAACTGAAGGTGGACCTACTTGGCTGGGTTCTTCAGTTCCTCAATGACACAGTTCAAGTAGTTCCTGCAAGTAGATAACAGTTCAAGAAGTTCCTGCAAGTTGAGAACAATTCAAGTAGTTCCTGCAAGTTGAGAACAATTCAAGTAGTTCCTGCAAGTAGAGAGCAACAGTTTAGACAAGTCACACAATCATCCTGCGGAAGTGAAAAGGATACAGTGGACCCCGTTGTAAGTGTGGGGGAGGGTAACTATTACTGTGACAGTCATAATTACTGCGACAGTCATAATTACTGTGACAGTCATAATTACTGCGACAGTCATAATTACTGTGACAGTCATAATTACTGTGACAGTCATAATTACTGTGACAGTCATTATTATTGCGACAATCATAATTATTGCGACAGTCATAATTACTGTGACAGTCATAATTACTGCGACAGTCATAATTATTGCGACAGTCATAATTATTGCGAGTCATAATTACTGCGACAGTCATAATTACTGCGATCATAATTACTGCAACAGTCATAATTACTGCGACAGCCATAATTACTGTGACAGCCACAATTACTGCAACAGTCATAATTACTGCGACAGCCATAATTACTGCAATAGTCATAATTACTTCGACAGTCATAATTACTGAGATACTGTGAGTCATAATTACTGCGACAGTCATAATTACTGCGATCATAATTACTGCAACAGTCATAATTACTGCGAGTCATAATTACTGCAACAGCCATAATTACTGTGACAGCCACAATTACTGCGACAGTCATAATTACTGCAACAGTCATAATTACTGCGACAGCCATAATTACTGCAATAGTCATAATTACTTCGACAGTCATAATTACTGAGATACTGTGACAGTCATAATTACTGCGACAGTCATAATTACTGCGACAGTCATAATTACTGCGATCATAATTACTGCAACAGTCATAATTACTGCGAGTCATAATTACTGCAACAGCCATAATTACTGTGACAGCCACAATTACTGCGACAGTCATAATTACTGCAACAGTCATAATTACTGCGACAGCCATAATTACTGCGACAGCCATAATTACTGCAATAGTCATAATTACTTCGACAGTCATAATTACTGAGATACTGTGACAGTCATAATTACTGCAAGTCATAATTACTGTGACAATCATAATTACTGCGATAATAATTACTGCGACAGTCATAATTACTGTGAGTCATAATTACTGCAACAGTCATAATTACTGTGACAATCATAATTACTGCGATCATAATTACTACGAGTCATAATTACTGCGACAGTCATAATTACTGCGAGTCATAATTACTGCGACAGTCATAATTATTGCGACAGTCATAATTACTGCGACAGTCATAATTACTGCGAGTCATAATTACTGCGACAGTCATAATTACTGCGAGTCATAATTACTGCGACAGTCATAATAATTACTGCGACAGTCATAATTACTGTGACAGTCATAATTAATGTGACAGTCATAATTACTGCGACAGTATCGCTGCAGAATCAAGGAATACTGACTTTCCAAGAAAAACAGTCTAATTTATGGGGCGCACCTCATTTAGTCTTGAATGACTCTAAAAATGGTGAATCCATGAATGAAACTGTTGATGTTATAACGATGAATGTGGTACTTAAGTTTGACAGATGTTGTGAAGGAGATGGAGGTGAGAATTAACAGACGGAATGGAGAGAGATCACAGGGAGAGAGTTGGGAAGAATGGGAGACAGAAGGAGAGTAGAGACAACAAGACAGAAGGAAGAAGGCCGAGAGGAGGGAAGGAGAGTTTCTGAAAATGAGGTGATTTGAAATGGAATGACCTGTACGTGTGTGAATGCAAATGTTAACTTGGCTATATAGCAATAATTACCAAGCCTTATGCTGCCCAAAGACTGCACAAGGAACCAAGAATTTCAATGTAAGAAGTGTTGCCGCAGGTTTAATCTAGAGCCAGGACTTGACTTAAAGTAAAGGTAAGTTCTTATATACTGCAGTATCCAGTCCTCAGGACTGCTCAAAGCGCTTTTCACTTTACTCCCTGGCAGACCTGTTCAACCAAACACCATCTCGACTTCTCTGGGAAGCATTCCGCCACGCTGCAATTAATGCGCAAAGACTGTTCGTACACAAATATCCACCACTGTCTATAGCCAGGTACTCATTCATACAGCTGAGTGAACTGAAGCAATGTAGAGTAAACAAACTTGCCCAAGGTTCGACACCGCCACACAGGATTCGAACATGCGTTCTCTCAGTCGAGAGTCCGCAGCTTTTACCACAGCACTACTGCGCTTCACATTGTTTTAAAAACTAGTCGAAGTGCGCAGCCACCATTGTGGAATCGACTCAGAACTGTTTAAATTATATGCACTGTGCATTTTTGGGGTTGGCTAGATTTATGTGAAGTGCATTTGAGGATGGCTCAATTTTCAATGTTAAGAATTATACCAACAACATTTTTGTGTACAAAATAGGGGTCAGATTTCAGTGAGAACGGTCGGAAGGTGAGTCACGTAACTTTGGGACTGTTCCATAAGATTGAATTTGTAGATATTCATTAGTGTAGACAATGGAATGTCTTTTTCCCAGGTAAAACTGGACAACTCAGCTGGTATACTAGTTCATAGCATGATCTGTTATGATAAAAATTATTTTACATCTTTAAAGTGGTAAGAAAAACAAAAAACAGTAGCACACGCACTGCTAGTGACACGCACTGCTAGTGACACCGATAGAAACAATTCCAATGAGTTGACCACACACTAATTAAACATGAGTTAACCATAGAGCATACACAGCCAACGAGCTTGGCACAATATGCTTGCGTACATTGATCTGTCTACTTCACGTGGATAAACAATTCATATAGTAAATTCAATTACTTTTATTGGCATGCGATCCAAACCAACCTGCCAACAAATATTGTGTATCATTTGTTAATTTTGAGAAAACACTCCATAATGTTCACACAAAACTGTAATCATCTGAAAACTATTTTCAAGGGTTTTTAATATGTATTTTTTACTTTTTTCAAAACTCTGAGTAGATAGTGTTCTATGCTTTACATTGTACAAATGTGCAAGTGCCCGTTTTACACCCATTAACGTAAGTGTAATTGATTAGATACAAAATGCATAAATTTTTTAATCAGTTCTTGTCTTGTCTCCATAATTGGCCAGGCAGATATTGGCAGTGCATTTGACCTAGCTCGCAGCTTGGGAGAGGAAGGAAAACAGATGGTGGCAGCATGGGTTAAACATGGTAACAGATGGTGGCAGCATGGGGTAAACATGGTAACAGATGGTGGCACCATGGGTTAAACATAGTAACAGATGGTGGCAGCATGGGGTAAACATGGTAACAGATGGTGGCAGCATGGGGTAAACATGGTAACAGATGGTGGCAGCATGGGGTAAACATGGTAACAGATGGTGGCAGCAAGGGGTAAACATGGTAACAGATGGTGGCAGCATGGGGTAAACATGGTAACAGATGGTGGCAGCATGGGGTAAACATGGTAACAGATGGTGGCAGCATGGGGTAAACATGGTAACAGATGGTGGCAGCATGGGGTAAACATGGTAACAGATGGTGGCAGCATGGGGTAAACATGGTAACAGATGGTGGCAGCATGGGGTAAACATGGTAACAGATGGTGGCAGCATGGGGTAAACATGGTAACAGATGGTGGCAGCATGGGGTAAACATGGTAACAGATGGTGGCAGCATGGGGTAAACATGGTAACAGATGGTGGCAGCATGGGGTAAACATGGTAACAGATGGTGGCAGCATGGGGTAAACATGGTAACAGATGGTGGCAGCATGGGGTAAACATGGTAACAGATGGTGGCAGCATGGGGTAAACATGGTAACAGATGGTGGCAGCATGGGGTAAACATGGTAACAGATGGTGGCAGCATGGGGTAAACATGGTAACAGATGGTAGCACCATGGGATAAACATGGTAACAGATGGTGGCATCATGGGGTAAATATGGTAAGTTCTTATACAGTGCAGCATCCACTCCTTACAACTGCTCAAAGTGCTTTACACTTTACTCCCTGGCAGACCTGTTAAAACAGACACCATCTTGACTTCTCTGGAAAGCATTCAGCCACATTGCAATTAATATAGTACTATTCGTATACAAATATTTATAGCCAGGTACTCATCCATACAGCTGAGTGAATTGGAGCAAGGTAGAGTGAATAAACTTAGACTTGTCCAAGGTTCGACACGGCAGCACAGGATTCAAACCCGGGTTCTCTCTCAACTGAGAGTCGAGAAAACCCTGGGGTAAATTGGAGACAATAAGACTAAGATAAATAATTGGGTCATTCCATATGAAATCTACAAAAAAAGGCCAACATTTATTAACCCCGTCTGGTTTTGATAATACTTAATTAATATTCAGGAATCTGTTCAATCGTTAATATGCAATAACTTAAAATATATTTCGCTCGCAGGTCTGAAATTTGGCACACGTAAATTTCACTATTGTCCCTAATACTACTACAGGTAGGCCAAATTTATTCAAACTCAGACGGGGTCGAGACCACTGCTTGCTGATGTCATGCGGAATAATCCAAATGGAGAATTACTTACCATGCATTGTAAGCAAACAGCCCCTGGTAGAAGGCGAGGGAGATACTGAACACATCCACTTTTGTGTCCTTAAACGGCTCCTTGAAGTTCTCGGTGTTTCCTGAAATACGACGTCACACTCCACATGAGAGCTGCACTCACTGCGATGTGACAGGTTTACTACAGAAACATGCAAAACTCTAATATTTACAGTGCGTAACGATGACAACGAATCAGCTGTCTGTGTTTACGTTTCAGCTTCAGAGTGGCTAAGATGATGAAATAGAACATTTCAAGATCAGATGATGTATTCGTTGAAATACTAAAACAACAGTTTCTTGAAAAGTGATGTCGATTAATGATGATATAAACAAAAAACGGAATTTTGTTGCAAGGTGATGCAAAGTATTCTCAAGTTGTGATGTGATTAAACAATTTACTTTGTTTGTGGTCGACCAGGCCACTTGATACAAGCAAGTGGCCTGGTCGACACATTGGCCCAACACTTCCGGGCTACCAGTGGGGTGTAGTGTGTAGTGGCCCACACTGGCCCGACACTTCCAGGTTACCAGTGGGGTGTAGTGGCCCACACTGGCCCAACACTTCCAGGCTACCAGTGGGATGTAGTGGCCCACACAGGCCCAACACTTCCAGGCCACCAGTGGGGTGTGGGGTGTAGTGGCCCACACTGGCCCAACACTTCCAGGCCACCAGTGGGGTGTAGTGTAGTGGCCCACAGCCTGGCCACTAGTTCTAAAGGCCAGTGAAATGAGATGTCTACTGGACAAACTGTGACCCAGGCCAATGACAAGATATAGACACGCCCCTCGCCTAATAAGTCAAAAAAGAGGGTGTTTACCCCTGACAGTAGGCCAAGCCTTACACAACAGGGTGTGAGGCAGCACAAACTAATAAAACAGTCTCTGCCTCCCATTTATGACCTACTCCAGGTCCAGATCGTTACATCATCTTCAAGAATTATGTGTTTAATTCCTGCTCACACAAACATCTGGGAAATGCAGATACCTTATCTTATATATTACCCCATATTTCCCCCACCCCTCTGTCCTTAACCATATTCCAAAACACCCTTCAAGGAAACTTGCAGACATCTCCAATGTCAAGAGCCACATAATTGTCACAGTGATTCCCTCCCAATCTTTACGGCACATAAATGTCACAGTGACTCCCTCCCAATCTTCACGGTATAGTTTTCCTGGATATTAATGGTCCAGTTTCAAGGTGACATTTCGACCGTCATTTCTCATGAATCCTGACGTTAAAAGGACATTCAACAAGCATCACTCACTCGCTCAGTTACACTTCTAGGTTAACTTGTTTCTCAACTCTACGACTTCTCTGAACCATCTAGTGTCCTACGTACAGCGTCTAGTGTCACACGGCCATGTGCATATGACGTATCAATGAGGACATTCACAAAAAGCCACAGGATGTCCTTGTCTACTAAATGACCCGCAAGTGGAGACAGACTTCATATCACTTACTCTAAACAGTTACACCACTGAAATGCCAGGCACAGTTTTGAGAGTCCAGCAGACAAATTTGTGAGTCCACATTTTTCACCAAGGTGTTAATCCAAGATGTTAGCCACTTGTGAATTTGTCTTACTCTTAATGATACAGAGACTGTTTGTTGTTTTCATACCCTAAAAAGTCTACAAAAACAATAATTTTCTTTACTCTATATTTTTGACAGCTACTGTTTTTTGCGTGTCCAGGTACACACGGGGCATCATGCCAGTATGCAATCAGACACTACGCTTACAAACACCCAGATATAATTTTCAGTCCATAACCATGGTACATTTTCAGACATGGAAATACTTTTTTTTGTAATATATTTATTGTGACAGCGGAGACATTTTGTAATTGTAGGTGTCCGACTACAGTCATTACGTTATGGAACGGACATCAAAACTAAACTATTGGGCAGCTTCCGAAACATCGATGGTAATACAAACAATACGTATTTTCACAAAAATCTTGCCAATAAATATCCCAGCATGCTTTGCATTAAGTCATGTCTGGCGATTAAAAATGTGCAATTCCAGGAAACCGTCTTCAAAGACATCATTATTCCACATTTGTCTCATCCAAAGACATCATTATTCCACATTTGTCTCATCCAAAGACATGATTACTCCACATTTGTCTCATCCAAAGACATCATTATTCCACATTTGTCTCATTCAAAGACATCATTATTCCACATTTGTCTCATTCAAAGACATCATTATTCCACATTTGTCTCATCCAAAGAAAACCAGCAGAGTGAAACACTGTGTACTATTGGCAGTCACGAACGAAAACGTCTGCGAAATCGTGCAAATCAGCATCGCCACGGTAACGATTTTCCTCATGACAGGAAGTCATGCCATGACATGCTCTGTCACTGATTGGATGCCTGCGTCTATCAATACGGTCACCGAGTTAGCTCTTGTCGCACCAATTTCCTCTCATCATTACATGTGTAGAATTCAAAATTCGGCTTTGGATCAGCTTTGATTATTTCCTCCCAAGAATGCATGTGTCACCTGTGTGTCACCTTTGTGTCCCCTGTCCAGGCCCGGTTGTCACTAACTCTACTGTCTAAGGGGTTAGGACACTGTTAGACTTCCTGCTTGGTTACAGACGAAAAAGAGTGCAGTATATTTTTGAGAAATGACTTTTTACAATATTCACTTGCTCTGACATAAGTGCATTTGAGAAGTCAGATTTCTAGATGTGATTGTAGAAGCTGCTGACAGTAAAATGGTGTCTTTTTAGCTGATTTTACTAAGCAGAAGGGTATCTGGCAGCAATTTGGCTAGTTGACACTTTAGCCGGATTACTGCCTGCATCCATTTGTAAATATTGACGGGTGTCATACATACAGGCATTTTGCAAGAGCTAGAGATATTCGATTTTGACTAAACTCGACCAGCATGTCAATGAGATGATAATAAGAGCAGGTGAGAAGTTTACGAAACTTTATAGGTCACGTTTTCTTATAATCACACAAAACATTAACATGGTCGCCAATGGGAAAACTGCATGTGCAGTCAAGTAGGCACATTAGGCAATGTACAACTGTTATCACTGGCTAACTGCGTGACTGTTTAACTGGACTTTAACAATGAATTATATAATACCTTAGGATACCTTAGGACTGTTCTGATCGCAAAATCCTCTCGGTTCCTCAATGATCAGATCTTCTCCTTCGACTATTAAAAGTTTGTGGTTTCCGATTCTAGTATTTCATAGTCGTACAGTATCTCCTGGGTTGACCAGAATTTGTCAAGGCGGTTTTTAAATGAATTTATTGATCTAGCTTGTATTACCGAATCAGGTAAACTATTCCACGGATCAGCCACTCTAAGCAGGAATGCATTTTTTCTTATGTTTAGTTTTACTCTTTGGTTGAATAGTTTGATGGAGTGTCCTCTGTTAAAAATATTAGCAAAAAAACATTTAACTGGGGAAAAACAGCACCATGCCAGTACCTATTAAGGATAGAAAGAAAGAGAGAAAAAGAAAGAAAATAGAAAGAATGAAAGAAAACAATACAAAGAGAAAGAAAGCAACAAGACTGACCGTGGAAGAAGAGCACCATGCCCGTGCCTATTAAGGATAGAAAGAAAGAAAAAGAGAGAAAAAGAAAGAAAAAAGAAAGAATGAAAGAAAACAATACAAAGAGAAAGAAAGCAACAAGACTGACCATGGAAGAACAGCACCACGCCCGTGCCTATGATGAGGAGCAGAGCCATCACCTTGGCATAGGTGAACACGTCCTGAACTCTCGTCGCCCATCGCACGTTGTAACTGTTGATGGCTGTCAGGATGCCTACAACACAAGAACACACGTTGTAACTGTTGATGGCTGTCAGGATGCCTACAACACAAGAACACACGTAACTGTTGATGGCTGTCAGGATGCCTACAACACAAGAACACACGTTGTAACTGTTGATGGCTGTCAGGATGCCTACAACACAAGAACACACGTTGTAACTGTTGATGGCTGTCAGGATGCCTACAACACAAGAACACACGTTGTAACTGTTGATGGCTGTCAGGATGCCTACAACACAAGAACACACGTTGTAACTGTTGATGGCTGTCAGGATGCCTAAACACAAGAACACACGTTGTAACTGTTGATGGCTGTCAGGATGCCTACAACACAAGAACACACGTTGTAACTGTTGATGGCTGTCAGGATGCCTACAACACAAGAACACACGTTGTAACTGTTGATGGCTGTCAGGATGCCTACAACACAAGAACACACGTTGTAACTGTTGATGGCTGTCAGGATGCCTAAACACAAGAACACACGTTGTAACTGTTGATGGCTGTCAGGATGCCTACAACACAAGAACAAACGTTGTAACTGTTGATGGCTGTCAGGATGCCTACAACACAAGAACACACGTTGTAACTGTTGATGGCTGTCAGGATGCCTACAACACAAGAACACTAATTAACTCTTCACATTTTTAGACTGAATGTTTCATATTTTTGGAGCATATTTTATTGTACAGCATATTAAAATAATTATGCAAGTTTAAAAAATTCAAAGCTTGGCCCCAATCAGTCTAAGTAATAATAATAAAAAAATAATAAATAAACCTTTCATTCTGAAATTAGTAGACTGACCGTTCATTTTGTTTGTAACACATCATCATAGTTTGTTTGTAACACATCATCACAGTTTGTTTGTAACACATCATCACAGTTTGTTTGTAACACATCATCATAGTTTGTTTGTAACACATCATCATAGTTTGTTTGTAACACATCATCACAGTTTGTTTGTAACACATCGTCACAGTTTGTTTGTAACACATCGTCACAGTTTGTTTGTAACACATCGTCACAGTTTGTTTGTAACACATCATCACAGTTTGTTTGTAACACATCGTCACAGTTTGTTTGTAACACGTCATCATAGTTTGTTTGTAACACGTCATCATAGTTTGTTTGTAACACATCATCACAGTTTGTTTGTAACACATCATCATAGTTTGTTTGTAACACATCATCACAGTTTGTTTGTAACACATCATCACAGTTTGTTTGTAACACATCATCACAGTTTGTTTGTAACACATCATCATAGTTTGTTTGTAACACATCATCACAGTTTGTTTGTAACACATCATCACAGTTTGTTTGTAACACATCATCACAGTTTGTTTGTAACACATCATCATAGTTTGTTTGTAGTCACACACATCGTTTGTTTGTAACACATCATCATAGTTTGTTTGTAACACATCATCACAGTTTGTTAGTAACACATCATCACAGTTTGTTTGTAACACATCATCATAGTTTGTTTGTAACACATCATCATAGTTTGTTTGTAACACATCATCACAGTTTGTTTGTAACACATCATCACAGTTTGTTTGTAACACATCATCACAGTTTGTTTGTAACACATCATCATAGTTTGTTTGTAACACATCATCATAGTTTGTTTGTAACACATCATCACAGTTTGTTTGTAACACATCATCACAGTTTGTTTGTAACACATCATCATAGTTTGTTTGTAACACATCATCACAGTTTGTTTGTAACACATCATCACAGTTTGTTTGTAACACATCATCACAGTTTGTTTGTAACACATCATCACAGTTTGTTTGTAACACATCATCACAGTTTGTTTGTAACACATCATCACAGTTTGTTTGTAACACATCATCATAGTTTGTTTGTAACACATCATCACAGTTTGTTTGTAACACATCATCACAGTTTGTTTGTAACACATCATCACAGTTTGTTTGTAACACATCATCATAGTTTGTTAGTAACACATCGTCACAGTTTGTTAGTAACACATCATCATAGTTTGTTTGTAACACATCATCATAGTTTGTTTGTAACACATCTTCATAGTTTGTTTGTAACACATCATCATAGTTTGTTTGTAACACATCATCACAGTTTGTTAGTAACACATCATCACAGTTTGTTAGTAACACATCATCATAGTTTGTTTGTAACACATCATCATAGTTTGTTTGTAACACATCATCACAGTTTGTTTGTAACACATCATCACAGTTTGTTTGTAACACATCATCACAGTTTGTTTGTAACACATCATCATAGTTTGTTTGTAACACATCATCATAGTTTGTTTGTAACACATCATCACAGTTTGTTTGTAACACATCATCATAGTTTGTTTGTAACACATCATCACAGTTTGTTTGTAACACATCATCACAGTTTGTTTGTAACACATCATCACATCAGTTTGTTTGTAACACATCATCATAGTTTGTTTGTAACATATCATCATAGTTTGTTTGTAACACATCATCATAGTTTGTTTGTAACACATCATCATAGTTTGTTTGTAACACATCATCACAGTTTGTTTGTAACACATCATAGTTTGTTTGTAACACATCATCACAGTTTGTTTGTAACACATCATCATATTTTGTTTGTAACACATCATCATATTTTGTTTGTAACACATCATCATATTTTGTTTGTAACACATCATCATAGTTTGTTTGTAACACATCATCAGTTTGTTTGTAACACATCATCACAGTTTGTTTGTAACACATCATCACAGTTTGTTTGTAACACATCATCACAGTTTGTTTGTAACACCTCATCACAGTTTGTTTGCGTGTTAAACATCTAGTGCACTTCACGTTGATCCTATCTTCCACTGGAACACTCCAGCTCAGTGAAGTTCTTTTAAAAAATGAGGCATCTACACCCTATTGTTTACGTGTGTTTATGTTGGGTCTGACCCTAGTGCACTTGGGGGCATCTCAAGAGATGACAGGTTTCACTAGTGATGAGGTCACCGGCTGCTTGGTTTAGCAGCTAAGTATTGTCCCTACAAACAAAATGTATTGTCCCGTGTCACTTTCTAAGGGCGGAGGTGAAAAGGGAACAAATAGAAAGGTTTCTGCTACTGTCATGTTAGGGCGTGTGCTCCCTTTGGTATGCGAGGGTCACGGAAAGAAGTACAGGGACATTTTACGGGGTATCTATAGTTTTATATTGTTGTAATATGTGCAAACGTTTTGTGTAGGCAAGATGGACATTGACATTTAAATGACATTTGTTCAGTCCAGTGTCATACTGCTTTTTTTAGATTTGGGGCCCATTATGTCAAACTAGGTAAATAGACAGCATTTATAGACAGTGTGACATTCAGTCGTCATCAAAACAAGTTTTACATCAGTATACTTTCCACATGTGGCCTCTTTAACACAGGCTTCAAAATAGAAAAATCAGCATTCCTCACACTTGATGAAAATCCAGTAAGAGTGTAAGCATGCCAGTTATATAACATACCCACTGCCATGCACATTCCATGCTAATTTCATTATCTCCTATCTGCCGCTACCTTGAAGCACCCTCCCCTTGAGGGTCCAACTGTAAAAAATTACTGGTTTGTGCTACATTCTCGTGACTGACGGAAGACAACAGCCCCAAAGCACTGAGGCTGCTCACTATACTAGCGCGTACTCGTAAAAAGAACAATGAGACAGTTTGGAAGTAGTCCAACCATGGAGCCACTCCATACAGTAAGTGCATGGATCTCATTGCTCCGGTCAACAATGGGCTCACACCGCAATTATACTCCCTGCTTTGTCCCTAGCAATGTATTGTGCTGCCAAAAATTGCGCAACTATTTTAATGACTTTGAAAGTTCAGTGAGAACATTTTAAAGTCAGTCCTTCAGCAGGACATTTGAAAGTGAGCTGATATCAGTGGCTTCTGTAAACAGGATGATCCTGTGATTAGCTTTGACATACGAGCTACCTAGAAGTGGGATGATGCAAGAGGCAATGAATTTTAAGACACCCTGTGTGCAAGGAGATGGTATCAATACTTGGATAACCACATAACATGTCTCGTAAATACTACAGGTTTTTATTTCCTTCAACCATTGACCTCTGACCTGCCAACTGACGTGGTGTTTCAGAAAACACAATGACAGTTATTCAGTTATTTTTCGTCCATCTTTGTTGATGTGCTGCTCTGCTGTCTGGAAGGGTCTTTCTCCTACGAAAGAGAAATGAGTTGTGTTCGAATCACCAAAGGACGCCATGTGTCAGTTAAAATGAAAATTCTTTTGTGTATATTTTTCTTCAAGAACACGTAAAACATTAACTTGGGGCCGCCAACATGAAATTGAACTGTAGTATGACAACAGTGAATGGCAGTACTTCCAAGCAGCATGGACGATGTCATTGTTGCCCCTAGATATATCACCTTCTATTGAGCACTCAGTCAACAAAGCTGTTGTCACCAAAAGTGCTGGTACGTCAATGTCACTCTCTCTCCTCCTGGCTTGACACGCAGCTTCATTAACGCAAGTGTCTAAATCTTCAGCCAGACACAATTCACCTCTACTTCACCGAGATTATTTAGATCTAGGCCAAGTAGTAATGTGAGCATGTCAATGTTTTTTTCCAAAAGTACCCCAGTATAAGTGCGCCCAAATTGAAAGGTATTCTAGTTCCACAACTGTTTAAAACCTTAACCAGATGTAACATGTATTTACATGTTCACACACGCTAACTGCATAATTAACTTAGCAGATGCAACATGTGATGTATTTACATGTTCACACACGCTAACTGCATAATTAACTTAATTATTTGTTGCAAATAAATCAACACATACAGATCAACTGATTGACTGATTGTTCAGTTGATTGACTGATTAACTGCCATGACAAATTAGAGTTGACAGCAGTGCCACACCCCTGTCAGTCTGTCTATTCATCCACAATGTCAACGTGTCACTATCTAGTCAGGCATGAGACAAAAAATCATCTAAAAAATCATGTGCCCCAATTCCCACTTAACAAGTTCACCAGATGTAGTCCTTGCTATGATGGCACCCCTTGGGAAACCCTCTCATGTATTACCCTGTCAATATAAAACTCCAAAGGTTGTTTTAAGTAAGAAACTTACACCACCTCAGTAAACCCCAGTGTTCCTGCTAGGCCCTTTCCAAAGGGCGCTGCGCCCTGCCCTAATTTTGGTGCGTCCCCTGCCTTTTATTTTCCACCCTGTGCCTTTTTGGGGCACCCTGTGCTTTTTAAGCGCCCTCCAAAGTGCCACCATCGCGGTTATCCTGCCGATAATCATCATCATGTAGTATGATCGCCATGCTCGATCTAACACGCCTTCTCGAGGTTACACGAATAGGTCATGCATGTAAGTCTTGACCAATCAAAATGCTCAATCAAATCACATCGAAGCACTCTATTTTGTTAAAATACGTTCACGGCGTACAAAAATGTCAACAAGAACAAGACTTCAGAAAGCAGCAAAGGGCACAAAGACCTTGGCTAGTATTTTTCTGTTAGCTGAGTAAAAATAAATTGTCATGTTCGAAATTAGGGTTTGTGTCGCCTGCTGATTGGTCAGCCTGTATACAATGGTACAATCCCACTAATCACCTTGCAACCATCTAGTGTCAGTGTGACTGTATAGTATTGCTACGATACACAATATTACATTGTCCTAACAACTAGGCCAGTGGCCAGTTAAATTTTTTTTAAATATGGGTAGGGGTGTCTGGTACATATGACTGCCTTTTTTCCCCGGGCAACAGTGGGTAACTCAGCTAGTAATAACTAGTAATTCTGATACTGCCAGGAGCATGATTTCATAAATATTGACTAAATGCTCAAGCTATCCAAAAATTGATTTCCATGATGTGCCCTCAAAAATGTCGGTCACGCGTAAAAGTGCCTTCCATCTGCCATGTGCACCCTGTCCTTTTCAAAACCTCGCTGCAACACTGAACCCCTCCCAGCAATCATCTCTCTGAAACGACCACCTCTCAGAAACGACCTCCCCCTGAAAACGACCATTCCATTTTGTGTTTGCAAGGTCTGCTTCTCTATCCAGTTGCCTGTTCAAATGGGAAACTTTATCTCAGTCAATGATGTGACCTCCTTAAAGGGATTCCTGCTGACGTCACAACATAATTGAATTATCCCACTTCCTGTCGGCATGTGCGTCATTCCAAGACTCGCTTTGTTCTTTTTTCACTCGCGTCTTCTGTGCCCTCTGCCATATATCTACTTCCTCCCGTCTGTAGAGGGGCCGACCATTTTATTTTTCCGTAAGAGATATCGTTAATGTTTTCGTGCTGTACACAAAATAACAATTCAGATTTTTGTCAATATCTACAATTTTTTTGTCAACACCTACAATGTTTTTTTTAATGAAAAGCAAGATGAGAGATGTTAAGAAAAACAAGAATACATAATATATTATCTAACATGTGAGAGGTGAAGGTATCATACCCCCCGGACATATGGCCACCTGGTGTCAGAAAGTCATGCCTCTTATGCTCTAACCAAGTTTAAAAAAACCATGTCAGGTGCAATCAAACCATATTTCTTTCATCTACAGCCGATAACTCTAACCACAAGACCACAACACCCTTGACCCACACCCTCTTGTCCTCTCTCCCTGCCCCTCCCTCTCCTGGGGCCCCTTCCTGTCTGGCCAGGTACAGCCAACCACTGGAGTAGGGTTAAGTAGGACACCACCTAGCCCAGCAGTGGGCGGCAGATGTCTGTGATGACATTGGCTGGGTTCCACTACCAGCTGGAGCCACCGTCTGCAGACAGCAGCTCCACTGGTGGTGGGTTGAGGCATAACACTAGTGTCGGTTTTTATAATCGACCATCTGTTTGGCTAAACTGATCGATTTGTGAACAGCCATTCTATGAAAAGTTTAGTCACTAGGTGGCAGTACTAGAATGACCCACCAGTGGCAGTTAACGTAAACATACAACATAGTTGATGAAAATTATGCACCCGTTTGTAATAATTACCACACAAAACTCTATGGTGTTTGTATATTTACTGTGCTGCGTCTTTCCGTAACGCGAGATTTCTGAACACGCAGTTTTGAATGATACAAATGGCAGTTTTTTCATGAAACCAAAACGGGTTCAGTATTTTTTCGGTATATACACTACATATTTCACTCAAAACTAATATTTATATAATCAGAATGATCATCGATCACACAAGACTGTAATCGACTAATTGATTGGAAGCATGAATCAACCAATGAGTAATAAAATCAATTAATCGGAATAACAGTTACCACACTGACTAAACCTAGGCAGTCTGTTATGTAGTGTTGATGACATCATTTGACTTGCGACTGCATTCTTTTCACTAGACCCCAGTTTTCAATTCGAAATCATTTAATTTCAACACTTGATGGGTCCTGAGGTATCAATCCCAGCAACCTGGAGGTTTATCTTGATGGGTCTCTGAGAGGTATCATGTGTGCGTCATGTGGCCAGCAACCTGGAGGTTTATCTTGATGGGTCTCTGAGAGGTATCATGTGTGCGTCATGTGGCCAGCAACCTGGAGGTTTATCTTGATGGGTCTCTGAGAGGTATCATGTGTGCGTCATGTGGCCAGCAACCTGGAGGTTTATCTTGATGGGTCTCTGAGAGGTATCATGTGTGCGTCATGTGGCCAGCAACCTGGAGGTTTATCTTGATGGGTCTCTGAGAGGTATCATGTGTGCCAGCAACCTGGAGGTTTATCTTGGGGTCTCAGCAATCCTGGAGGTTTATCTTGATGGGTCTCTGAGAGGTATCATGTGTGCGTCATGTGGCCAGCAACCTGGAGGTTTATCTTGATGGGTCTCTGAGAGGTATCATGTGTGCGTCATGTGGCCAGCAACCTGGAGGTTTATCTTGATGGGTCTCTGAGAGGTATCATGTGTGCGTCATGTGGCCAGCAACCTTGAGGTTTATCTTGATGGGTCTCTGAGAGGTATCATGTGTGCGTCATGTGGCCAGCAACCTGGAGGTTTATCTTGATGGGTCTCTGAGAGGTATCATGTGTGCGTCATGTGGCCAGCAACCTTGAGGTTTATCTTGATGGGTCTCTGAGAGGTATCATGTGTGCGTCATGTGGCCAGCAACCTGGAGGTTTATCTTGATGGGTCTCTGAGAGGTATCATGTGTGCGTCATGTGGCCAGCAACCTTGAGGTTTATCTTGATGGGTCTCTGAGAGGTATCATGTGTGCGTCATGTGGCCAGCAACCTTGAGGTTTATCTTGATGGGTCTCTGAGAGGTATCATGTGTGGTCATGTGGCCAGCAACCTGGAGGTTTATCTTGATTGAAATCACTGATGTCTAGTACACTGACTCAAACTAACCCAACCATGACATTTAGGCAGTTGTATGATTTTATCTCCTGCACCAGCCTGGCTGCTCTGACACTGCCTCTAATTTGGGATGATTGTCACAATTGTTAAAACTGACCGATAAGGGACAGGGTCATAATTAGAATGTGTCAGGTAAGGGGAAATGCCATAAATAGGAGTGGCTGTTCCTACAAGTGTATTACGTAGAAAAACAACATGGAAAATATTCTACAAATTATGTTCGTCTTTGTGCCACAACACAACAGTTTGTGTCTAGAGAACAACAAAAACATGCCGTATTCTACAGGCGCATGACGCAATAGATCCAGCTCATACACATTTGGAGATAACCTTTATTGGGTGGAAATTACTAGTTTGTGTGAAGACACCTGACGCTGTGCTGTTTCACTGTAAACAAGAATAACAATGGGCAGGAACAAAGTTTACAGATGACAAACTAACACTGTCACATGTAGTAAACTATCATAAATGGCAATAAAAAGTAGGGGTATTTTTATCCCAGCATGCAATGCACCCATGACAAATCACGCCCCACGTGGCTACTGTTTACGTCTGATACCATGGCACAGCAATGTTAGTTGTTACAGACAGACCTGATGGTAGGGAACTCAAATGAATAAGGCATGTGTAGACACAACCTAAATAGAAGTGTCACAGCCAATAAAACGTGGCACCGTACGACAATAAAACACGCAGCCTTCCAATAAGACTGGCTAATTCGATCTGGCTCCAGAAATTGCGGTCTGTCCCTCCCAAGGCGCTGACACAAAGCTTGAAATACTGAATCTATCACTCTCGGTGAGCTTACTTTCCACTCCCACACAAATTGATATTAAACACTGGGCGCCAGATACGATCAACTGCATTGTGTGGGCTACTTTACAGACAGCAGCCGGTGGATATATATAAAACACCAAGCACAGGTATCTTGACTGTTCACAAATGTTCAGATGTAATTGTCTGACATCAGTTGTGAACTGATGACTGTTATCTGTGAGACAAGGTGACACACAACACCACCAGTGGTGTTATCTGTGAGACAAGGTGACACAACACCACTAGTGGTGTTATCTGTGAGACAAGGTGACACAACACCACCGGTGGTGTTATCTGTGGGACAAGGTGACACACAACACCACCAGTGGTGTTATCTGTGAGACAAGGTGACACAACACCACCAGTGCTATTATCTGTGGGACAAGGTGGCACAACACCACCAGTGGTGTTATCTGTGGGACAGGGTGACACACAACACCACCAGTGGTGTTATCTGTGGGACAAGGTGACATACAACACCACCAGTGGTGTTATCTGTGGGACAAGGTGACACACAACACCACCAGTGGTGTTATCTGTGGGACAAGGTGGCACACAACACCACCAGTGGTGTTATCAAGCTTCAACATCCGAAATTAAATCTTGTCAAAAAAGTGCTCCTGACCTGACTTGAATCAGCACCCAATACTTGAATCAGCACCCAATACTTGAATCAGCACCCAATGCTTGAATCAGCACCCAATATTTGAATCAGCACCCAATACTTGAATCAGCACCCAATACTTGAATCAGCACCCAATATTTGAATCAGCACCCAATACTTGAATCAGCACCCAATACTTGAATCAGCACCCAATATTTGAATCAGCACCCAATACTTGAATCAGCACCCAATACTGGACGTGGCGGTTTGTCTCTTGTAAAGTGGGAATTGTGGATTTATATATTTTTATTGATACAATACTATATCTTCAGGTGCGGGTGTACACGCTGGTGCTGTGTACACGCTGGTGCTGTGTACACACTGGTGTGGAGAAGAACCTGCCAGTTTGTTCTCCCGTGAGAGCCACTGTCCCCACTTCAGGTCACAGATGTTCAATTATTTCAGATCATGGAGCGAAATCATTACTCCAGCAAACATTATCCTGTAATTACGACCCAAGTTGTGAGACGTGACCACATCGCAGGTGATTACTGCTGACTCGATGTGTGTACTCTCACCAGTTCACGCATGCACGCACAGCATGCACACACGCACATACGACTGAACCCCACTGCAAGAACACAGACATCATGCGCAAAATTATCAGATCAATTATTTACGAAAATGCTGCAGGCGTGCCACGAATCACACTCTGAAGCTCACAGAAACTCCATCAGCCAATTGTGGAATCCTCTCCCACTCTACCAGGGTGAGGCCTGCCTATCTGCCCAAACACGACCTCAACATTTAAACCAGAATAATTATCATACATAATTAAATCAGGAGAACCCCGTCTTTGTCCAGTCACACACACAGGTGACGTCCATTTGGTCCTGCCAAGACGTGTTCTTGTCTCGCGGCAGGTGAAACACACAATTTGTCTGTCAACAAGTGTAATGACAGACAACATACTCAGCGATAGAAATAAGCCAGAATATTTACTTGTCCGCCGGACAAGTAAGTTTTGAAATCTACTTGTCCGCCAAAATTTTAACTTGTCCGAGTGGTTGTCAAGGGGAATCGAAGCTTCGGAAAAAAACGTAAAAGTCTGTCTTATTTTTATGACAACAACACAATGTTTCTGCTGTTTCGTTGCATGTACACCTGAGTGACTTGTGATCAAAGACACAATTTGATTTAATCTGCAAATTTTGAAATTGCAAAATTATATTTGTAACTATTATCCGGTCCATTTATCATTATTATTCATCACGAATACTAAAAGTAGACACATTACATGATGTATACCAATATTTTTTGATGCTTATATGAACGCTTTTATTAATAACAAATCATTTTTACGATGATAGGAATGAGACAATTGTTTTTCTTGCTATTTGTTATAACAAAAACTGTTTATGTTTAATATGATATATATATATCACTACTGTAAAATGTTGGCATCAGTTTGTCATTGAAGATGCCACTCAACCATCAGGAACACGACCAATGCAAAGCCAGGAAATGTTATCACAAAAATAATAATAAACTATATAATCTGATATCATTTTGTTCAACCTCTATGAACTTCAATATTAACAAATTTCTGTTTTTTTACAAACGAAGATAATATTCAGTTGAACATCAGCAAACGAACGCATATTTTTCAATGATGATAAAACAGTTTTAACGGTGCCCGAATTACATTTACCAGGCGGAATATCATTTTTAGATTTAGTTACGTCGTAACGTTTCTGCCGCACGTGGACCGCCATAGTTGGCGGAAGTCGACATGTCAACGGCGGTTGGCACTCCATCCCCGGCCTCGCGTTTTGCATAATTCGGCTTCGAAAACTCGCAATTTATGGTTAAAATAAATGTTACATACAGACAACAACACTTCTGAAATGTCATTAATATTCCGTTTATCAACCACCACCATAGATTTACCAGACAGCCAGTTACAAGTTTTGAAAATTGTCACCGATCTGGATCGGAAGTTCGATGACTTGGAAGACTGCCGAGTCCGCGTGGGTTAGGCATAATAGTGGTTAAAACTACATAATTATTCAAATAACAGCTAGCGATACAAAGTGTACTATTTCAAAATGTCATCAAATATGATCCGTGAGTGGAAGCAAGTTGTACGTCAGCCAAACTGAACGATTTTTATGAAATACAGCCTCGATCAACGGTGGCTGATGCGGAGTCTGTCCCACGCGTATGACAGAGCTAGGTCGGTGCGCTCAGCGGATGACCCTGTTAACACAGGCAATAAACTCGGTCGAACGCTGACGCGTATAACACACTGGCGGCGGAACAAGACGCCGACACACTAAAAAAAATTGCAATGCGCGAGATCGCTAGCGAACTTCATTTACGTTTGATTTTCCTCAAATAAAAAGTTTGCAATGTTGCACGCATCACTATTTACTGTAAATTTTCACTTGTCCACCGGATAACCATGTAGAGAGTCATTTTACTTGTCCGGGCCAAAAATCACTTGTCCCGGACAAACAGACAAGTGCTATTTCGAACGCTGATACTATAGGATGGAACTGATCTGACAGATGTGTCTTGACATGTCTAAGACGGTCCTGCTGTAGGTAGTGTACAACTCAGGATGACGAATACACTCACACTGTGATGAACAAAGATTCACACCTTTGGGAAAACGTTGATGTTTAAAAATTATACAGTGTAAATACACACATAAAAATAAGAGATGCTTTTTTAATGTTCCAACCTAGCTCAAGCCATATGGCAGTACCGGTTAATGATTGTATATGAATTATTTATATATGTGGTGTACAGTAGTTCTTGGTAAATAATCATTAATTATATAAAATTGTCACACTGTAGATGATATTACGGTAGGGCTCATTATAAATTATAATTAATGAATATTATAACATAGATATTATATTAATGAAGGTTGTATTTTGATATAATATACAGATGGCAAGGTAGTGTCAGGCATAGCACAAGCCACCTACACAGTGGGACTTTCTTCTACTCCCTGGGCAGGAGATAAGATAAGGTTAATTAAGGGTCTCCAAGGGAAGTGAAAAGTTGACTGAGCTGGACATGTATTATAGTGGTTTTAGGGGGTAGCTGGGCACTGTATTGGCTGGAATATGGGGATAGCTGGGCACTGTATTGGCTGGAATATGGGGATAGCTGGGCACTGTATTGGCTGGAATATGGGGATAGCTGGGCACTGTATTGGCTGGAATATGGGGGATAGCTGGGCACTGTATTGGCTGGAATATGGGGGATAGCTGGGCACTGTATTGGCTGGAATATGGGGGATAGCTGGGCACTGTATTGGCTGGAATATGGGGATAGCTGGGCACTGTATTGGCTGGAATATGGGGGATAGCTGGGCACTGTATTGGCTGGAATATGGGGGATAGCTGGGCACTGTATTGGCTGGAATATGGGGATAGCTGGGCACTGTATTGGCTGGAATATGGGGGATAGCTGGGCACTGTATTGGCTGGAATATGGGGGACAGCTGGGCACTGTATTGGCTGGAATATGGGGGATAGCTGGGCACTGTATTGGCTGAAATTTGGGGGATAGCTGGGCACTGTATTGGCTGGAATATGGGGGATAGCTGGGCACTGTATTGGCTAGTTTTAAATGAGGAGTAGTGAGACAGTTTGATACAGGGGGTAAGAGAGAAGACAAGAGAGTTGACAGGCGCACACAGAGTGCAGGATGTGTAGCCAGGAGGGTTGACAGGGCACACAGAGTGCAGGGTGTGTAGCCAGGAGGGTTGACAGGCGCACACAGAGTGCAGGGTGTGTAGCCAGGAGGGTTGACAGGCGCACACAGAGTGTAGGGTGTGTAGCCAGGAGTGTTGACAGGGGCACACAGAGTGCAGGGTGTGTAGCCGGGAGGGTTGACAGGCGCACACAGAGTGCAGGGTGGGCAGCCAGGAGGGTTGACAGGCGCACACAGAGTGTAGGGTGTGTAGCCAGGAGTGTTGACAGGGGCACACAGAGTGCAGGGTGTGTAGCCAGGAGGGTTGACAGGCGCACACAGAGTGCAGGGTGTGTAGCCAGGAGTGTTGACAGGGGCACACAGAGTGCAGGGTGTGTGGCCAGGAGGGTTGACAGGAGCACACAGAGTGCAGGGTGGGCAGCCAGGAGGGTTGACAGGGGCACACAGAGTGCAGGGTGTGTAGCCAAGAGTGTTGACAGGCGCACACAGAGTGCAGGGTGTGTAGCCAAGAGGGTTGACAGGCGCACACAGAGTGCAGGGTGTGTAGCCAGGAAGGTTTACAGGGCACACAGAGTGCAGGGTGGGCACCAGGAGGGTTGACAGGCACACAGAGTGCAGGGTGCGTAGCCAGGAGGGTTGACAGGGGCACACAGAGTGCAGGGTGTGTAGCCAGGAGGGTTGACAGGGGCACACAGAGTGCAGGGTGTGTAGCCAGGAGGGTTGACAGGGGCACACAGAGTGCAGGGTGTGTAGCCAGGAGGGTTGACAGGCACAGAGAGTGCAGGGTGCATAGCCAGGAGGGTTGACAGGGGCACACGCAGTGCAAGGTGTGTAGCCAGGAGGGTTGACAGGGGCACACGCAGTGCAAGGTGTGTAGCCAGGAGGGTTGACAGGGGCACACGCAGTGCAAGGTGTGTAGCCAGGAGGGTTGACAGGGGCACACGCAGTGCAAGGTGTGTAGCCAGGAGGGTTGACAGGGGCACACGCAGTGAAAGGTGTGTAGCCAGGAGGGTTGACAGGGGCACACGCAGTGCAAGGTTTGTTGCCAGGAGGATTGACAGGGGCACACAGAGTGCAGGGTGCGTAGCCAGGAGGGTTGACAGGGGCACACGCAGTGCAAGGTGTGTAGCCAGGAGGGTTGACAGGCGCACACAGAGTGCAGGGTGCGTAGCCAGGAGGGTTGACAGGGGCACACAGAGTGCAGGGTGTGTAGCCAGGAGGGTTGACAGGCGCACACAGAATGCAGTGTGTGTAGCCGGGAGAGCTTTCCTCCAGCTAGGGCTGGGAGGTGAGGCTGAGCTGCCTGGGTGTCAAAGCTGGACTGGACTGGCATGGTCAGGGTTTACAGTATGTATGGAGTCTAATAAAGAGTAGGTTTGTCAAGGTTTATTTATTAGTCGGTTTATATTATTATTTACAGTCGGTACCCCCCCCCATTGTCATAGTACCAGCAGGAGGACCCTGACAGTATCATAGACTACTTCAGTTGTAGACATCTTGAGTGGCCTCAGGTCACCCAAACTGTAAGTGATTATCACCGACTGCCCAACAACATACACCCCTTGAAGGGGTGAGACCAGACACCAGTGAGGGGAGGGGCTGTACAGGTCAATCAATCCCAGTGTTGGCAACCCTAAGAGGGTTCACATTTGGATATAGCTAGCAACAGCAAAGCCTACTTAAAAATTATCAAACAAAACCGTTCAACATTCATCTCAATTCGAAATTATGTTGTAACATATAATTTGGATAAAATTGTTAACATTAATTACAAAAAAGATTTTAATATTTATAGTTTGGAAGAGATAAATACAGTTATTGTTTCTACATATTGATTATATATATACACCTGCACACACAGTGATGATACAGAGATAATGTACCATTCTTGTGTTAATACAACACTCTGGAAATGAAATGTTTCACTGCTTCTAAGCTATCGTAGCCGCATTGACATTAAAAAAATAACCAATACGATAAGTCAAAGCTTTCACTGCTGTTTACCAGGGTGGAGTACACATTTATCTTCCACACACGCCAGATTGAACCCACTGACAGCCGCTAGTAAGCATGTATCGGTTTCCTGCAGTAGAGAGTTAAATCAACAAAAATACATTTCAGTGGGCATGTGTGTACAAGCACGTGCACAGCATGCCAGTAAGCTTGTAAGCATGTGCAGCATGCATGAAGGTACATGCACCTGTCTCTGTCTGGGTTCAGTTACATGTGTCACCTCTGACCTATTCAGTACCAGGCACTCTGTCTCATGGTTCTCAGCTACAGTAGACCCTACATTAAATTGCATAGCTTAATAACTACATGATAAATACACCTTAATAGCTACATAATAAATACACTTTAATAGCTACATGATAAATACACTTTAATATCTACATAATACACCTTAATAGCTACATAATAAATACACCTTAATAACTACATGATAAATACACTTTAATAGCTACATGATAAATATACCTTAATAATAATAGTTACATGATAAATATATCTCAATAACTACATGATAAATACACCTTAATAGATACATGATAAACACACCTTAATAGCTACATGATAAATATACCTTAATAGCTACACGATAAATACACTTTAATAGCTACATGATGAACACACCTTAATAGCTACATAATAAATACACCTTAATAGCTACATGATAAATACACTTTAATAACTACATGATAAATACACCTTACTATCTACAGTACATTATAAATACACTTTAATAACTACATGATAAATACACCTTACTATCTACAGTACATTATAAATACACTTTAATAGCTACAAGATGAATACATCTTAAACAAAGGTTGTTTGTTCCTCTAATCATTAGCAGGAAGTCTAGAATCAGTTGTACTTTGCCCCAGTCTGGTCAGGAGTGTGGGAACAAGCCAACTTCAAAGCAATAACTGACTAAGTGTCAGTATCAGCTGTTTACAATTCAATTTTTTTTACAATCTGAACATTTCAGTAGTGAAACAATCAAATTGCAAACATGGTTTTGGGCTTAATTGTTAAAAGAAACTGGGTCAGCTGTAAACTTCGGCATAACTATACTGTAGTACTAAGAACATTGTGGTAAAAAACATGAACAGACAACGTCAGTTTGAAGACTTTAGCAAAGGTAATTAATGAGAAAATAAGGAAGATGACCCAGGTTTGTTGACAGCCCTACTGGCTGTGTCTGGGGCATACCCTTACATACTCAACTGTCCTGGCCTCTCTAATTGCTCTGGTCTACTAATGAGTCTTAATTCCTACAGGACTCTCCCACCAGTTAAACCTGTCTGTCAGAGCCCCAGCAAGCAGTTCACCCCTGCATAATAAGGGTGACAAGATTTAACAACATTGTCACCAGGCTTGAGGTGAACATATATTTGTATTTAAATACACTAATTTCATACATTTGTAGATCTTTTATAGATTTATTAGAAGCCTGTATTTAAAGTAACAGACATGTTTGGACAGGCATAGTTTAGGAAATTACTGGATAAATGTTTGCAAATTATCAATATATCTCTCCATTTAATGTAATAGTTAACATCGTGTACAGCAGGGAACATTTTGGTAATAAAATGTCCGTGTGGTAGTTTGTACATAATCATGTATATATACAGGTATTAAGTACCAAACGAACCCTTCGTCTCAGTATTAAGGCACGTAAAGTTGCGTCAAGTGTCTCGTCTGTTTAATAGCAGTCGTCATCTTTATCCATGTGGTGTCGCCACAGTCGCACATAAAACGACGTCAAGTTCAAGGTTGTGGTTCATTTATGAAAAGTGAAAATGGCAGCCACTAACAACCTCGTGTCTAGGAGTAGTCCTAGTGGTAGACAACCTCGTGTCTAGGAGTAGTCCTAGTGGTAGACAACCTCGTGTCTAGGAGTAGTCCTAGTGGTAGACGAACTGCACAAGCAGTTCGCTTTACGACAGCAGAAAAATGGCAGGAGGCAGATTTGAAGCCATGCCTTCAGTTAGAAGTGAAAGAAAGATATGTCGAAAATATATGTTTGGCGTGCAAGACGTGATTACAGTGACGGTTGCTCAGTGACATCTCATAGTGATACTGATAGTCATTGCTCAGTGACATCTCATAGTGATACTGATAGTCATTGCTCAGTGACATCTCATAGTGATAGTGATAGTCATTACTCAGTGACATCTCATAGTGATACTGATAGTCATTGCTCAGTGACATCTCATAGTGATAGTGATAGTCATTACTCAGTGATATCTCATAGTGATACTGATAGTCATTGCTCAGTGACATCTCATAGTGATATTGATAGTCATTACTCAGTGACATCTCAAAGTGATACTGATAGTCATTGCTCAGTGACATCTCATAGTGATACTGAGTCATTGCTCAGTGACATCTCACAGTGATACTGATAGTCATTGCTCAGTGACATCTCATAGTGATACTGATAGTCATTGCTCAGTGACATCTCATAGTGATACTGATAGTCATTACTCAGTGACATCTCAAAGTGATACTGATAGTCATTGCTCAGTGACATCTCAGTGACATCTCAAAGTGATACTGATAGTCATTGCTCAGTGACATCTCACAGTGATACTGATAGTCATTGCTCAGTGACATCTCAGTGATACTGATAGTCATTGCTCAGTGACATCTCAAAGTGATACTGATAGTCATTGCTCAGTGACATCTCACAGTGATACTGATAGTCATTGCTCAGTGACATCTCATAGTGATACTGATAGTCATTGCTCAGTGACATCTCATAGTGATACTGATAGTCATTACTCAGTGACATCTCATAGTGATACTGATAGTCATTACTCAGTGACATCTCAAAGTGATACTGATAGTCATTGCTCAGTGACATCTCAAAGTGATACTGAGTCATTGCTCAGTGACATCTCACAGTGATACTGATAGTCATTGCTCAGTGACATCTCAGTGATACTGATAGTCATTGCTCAGTGACATCTCACAGTGATACTGATAGTCATTGCTCAGTGACATCTCATAGTGATACTGATAGTCATTGCTCAGTGACATCTCATAGTGATACTGATAGTCACCACACATGACCTTTGTGCAACACAGTTCAGTATTATGTGTACATAAATTGAATATGTACCTGATTTTTTATTTATTGGTCCTGTCAAATAAAAACTGGAATCAGATGCCAAGTTTTGCTGTAACACTTATAGGTTAGATAACTTTATAAAATAAAACTTGATAACGTTTTTGCAAAAAACTTATTGATATCTTACTTGCATTAAAAAAATTGCTACGAAAATGAGCAATTGCTAATCAACTGGAAATTGTTGCTAATCAAAATTTTCAAAACAAATTGTTTCATGTACAGTTGCTACACTATTATGAGACTATGCAAATATAAAAATATATTGGATAGTTGAATTTGTGTATTTCTAATTTTAATACAGCGTATTTGCACATTTTTGTAAATACGTATTTGCCCCACCTGGTGACAACTTGGCAAGTGGACCAGGAAGCAACTGAACAAATTACCTGCTAATTGTGTCAATTCTAGCAGCATTAGTATGTTTTTAAAATGTTACAATGTTAAAAAAAATCTACCTTACTTATAATCGATACATCAACACAAAAATGTAGGATTTATTTATAATCGATAAGCCTAAGGGTTCCCTTTTCATTTGCCATCTGAGCTTTTTGTTCTCGGTAGCGACCCTGTCAAATCTCTCAGATTTGTTAGCAAACTATCCCTTGCATACACGCAAGAGATAAATAACACTAGTGGGTTAAGACGACAGGAAGGTAATCGAGTGTTAACTCACATCAAGTGTGTGTGTGCACAGGTGTTGAATGACAACCAAAGTGACATTTGGTAGTGCTTATATCCAGGTCGTCTGCCAACTACACACAACTTGTCAAGTCAACAGTAACTGTCTCCGTAGTGTCAACACAGGCCCTTGCTTTAACCATCTTACAGAACTATTTTAACTACATTGGTATATGATTTTTACTGACCATGCTGACATTCTTATGAAGAGTTTAGTTAACCCTTGCATGTAACACAGTTCTGGTTTGTTGGCTTATCTCAACAGTGATTAACATTACCTCTCCGGAAATTAATTGTTTGCAATTTTAATAGGTAGACATTTTAAAGTAATGTTTATGAAATCTCTTATGAAAAGCAATTATTTAGTTTCCTTTATTAACGCTGAATTATTAAGTTTTTTAATACATTGTATTTACCAATATAAAAGCTTTTATTAATAATTTCAAATCAGCCTTTATAATAATTATTAATTAAATTGTGTAACATTTACTATGACTAGTGACTTGACAAAAAGCATTTCCGATGTGAGCAACATTCTACCCATAATGCAATGGAAGTCCCCTTGATCTTTATCCTGTACTTCTGTTAATTGTTTCAACTTCTAAAATTGACTATGGTCGCTGACAGTTGCGGCAGCCACTGTCAGTGACCCCTTGAGGCACATGCCCAAATACATAGTTGTTTTAACTCTTAATCTACGAAGGTTTTAACCCGATTTTAAATGTCTAATGCACAGGCCGCTACACCATGACACACGCACTGGCCGCTACACCATGACACACGCACAGGCCGCTACACCATGACACACGCACAGGCCGCTACACCATGACACACGCACAGGCCGCTACACCATGACACACGCACAGGCAGCTACACCATGACACACGCACAGGCCGCTACACCATGACACACGCACAGGCCGCTACACCATGACACACGCACAGGCCGCTACACCATGACACACGCACAGGCCTCTACTCCATGACACACGCACAGGCCGCTACTCCATGACACACGCACAGGCCGCTACTCCATGACACACGCACAGGCCGCTACACCATGACACACGCACAGGCCGCTACACCATGACACACGCACAGGCCGCTACACCATGACACACGCACAGGCTACTACTCCATGACACACGCACAGGCCGCTACTCCATGACATACACACAGGCCGCTACACCATGACACACACACAGGCCGCTACTCCATGACACATGCACAGGCCGCTACACCATGACACACGTGCAGGCACTACTCCATGACCACACGCACAGGCCACTACACCATGACACACGCACAGGCCGCTACAACAGGACACACGCACAGGCACTACACCTTGACACACGCACAGGCCGCTACTCCATGACACACGCACAGGCCGCTACACCATGACACACGCACAGGCTACTACTCCATGACACACGCACAGGCCGCTACACCATGACACACACACAGGCTGCTACACCATGACACACACACAGGCCGCTACACCATGACACACACACAGGCCGCTACTCCATGACACACACACACGCCGCTACACCATGACACACGCACAGGCTACTACTCCATGACACATGCACAGGCCACTACACCATGACACACGCACAGGCCGCTACACCATGACACATGCACAGGCCGCTACACCATGACACACGTGCAGGCACTACACCATGACACACGCACAGGCCACTACACCATGACACACGCACAGGCCACTACTCCATGACACACGCACAGGCCACTACACCATGACACACGCACAGGCCGCTACACCATGACACACGCACAGGCTAATACTCCATGACACATGCACAGGCCACTACACCATGACACATGCACAGGCCGCTACACCATGACACACGCACAGGCCACTACACCATGACACACGCACAGGCCACTACTCCATGACACACGCACAGGCCACTACACCATGACACACGCACAGGCCGCTACAACAGGACACACGCACAGGCACTACACCTTGACACACGCACAGGCCGCTACACCATGACACACGCACAGGCACTACACCATGACACACGCACAGGCCACTACTCCATGACCACACGCACAGGCCACTACACCATGACACACGCACAGGCCACTACTCCATGACCACACGCACAGGCCACTACACCATGACACACGCACAGGCCGCTACAACAGGACACACGCACAGGCACTACACCTTGACACACGCACAGGCCGCTACACCATGACACACGCACAGGCACTACACCATGACACACGCACAGGCACTACACCATGACACACACACAGGCCGCTACACCATGACACACACACAGGCTACTACACCATGACACACACACAGGCCGCTACTCCATGACACACACACAGGCCGCTACACCATGACACACGCACAGGCCGCTACACCATGACACACACACAGGCTACTACACCATGACACACGCACAGGCCGCTACACCATGACACACGCACAGGCCCCTACACCATGACACACGCACAGGCTACTACTCCATGACACACACACAGGCCGCTACTCCATGACACACACACAGGCCGCTACTCCATGACACACGCACAGGCCGCTACACCATGACACACGCACAGGCCACTACTCCATGACACACACACAGGCCGCTACACCATGACACACGCACATGCTACTACTCCATGACACACACACAGGCTGCTACTCCATGACACACACACAGGCCGCTACACCATGACACACACACAGGCCGCTACTCCATGACACACACACAGGCCGCTACACCATGACACACGCACAGGCCACTACTCCATGACACACACACAGGACGCTACACCATGACACACACACAGGCCGCTACACCATGACACACACACAGGACGCTACACCATGACACACACACAGGCCGCTACACCATAATATATGCATCTCAGGGCTAAATACACTCGTAAGAGTCAAGTCTTTTAAAAGGAAGAAGATGGTAAAAATATATTTCTGTCTCAGTTTCATAAAGTGATGCAATGTACACTGATCTAGCCACACAATCACACTATGGACCATCATTGCTAGTTAAACAAACACACAACTTGAAACAAAGATTTAGGAATGTACGCCTGGCATTATGCTGACATGGAGAAGCCACAGAGGTGTAGGACTGACTCCCGCTCACACAGTCCAATGACACATCTGTCACACAGCCTTTATTTGACAACAGCCACAAAAACTGCAGTGTCAGATTTCTCGCTGATAATTCTTTTTGATGTGAATGTTAGTGCACTGTCGCTTAGTTTTTCAGCATGTTTTTATGTTTTCCGTGTACTCTGTCTTGCTGTCACCACTGCGCTGTATGTCTGGTGTAGGAATAAGTCGTAAATACGCACTTTGAAAATATTGATGCCTGGAAACATCCACTCATTGACCCAACACAAGTTCTTGTGACACCAGCCCCCGTCTCCTATTACACAGGTCTGCAATGTTCCACCAAGTACACACCTGGGACAATGGCAGCCCTTACCTGCACCAACTGTCCCCATGTGAATGGGACAGGGACAAAGGGAGAGAAGGGGGGAGACATGGGGGATTGTTAGGTGAAGGTTCGCTATGGCAATGCTCCCAGATGACTGATTACTTTTGTGACATCAAGTATGAGACACCAGAGATTCTCTGCTGGCACTGTGTCATCTCAGAGACTCGGGGCAGGGGCTGTGTAGTGTGGACTGGGGAATTAGACAGCCTCGTCATTATGTCTACAGTAGCACACATATATAGTGATGTAGACTAGTCTGACATAACACCTCCAGAAACACAACAGAGTTGTTACGTGTTCATACTCCAACAGTCCTGGCAGTACTTGCCCACACTATTGTGTTCATACTCCAACAGCCCTGGCAGTACTTGCCCACACTATTGTGTTCATACTCCAACATCCCTGGCAGTACTTGCCCACACTATTGTGTTCATACTCCAACAGCCCTGGCAGTACTTGCCCACACTATTGTGTTCATACTCCAACAACCCTGGCAGTACTTGCCCACACTATTGTGTTCATACTCCAACAGCCCTGGCAGTACTTGCCCACACTATTGTGTTCATACTCCAACAGTCCTGGCAGTACTTGCCCACACTATTGTGTTCATACTCCCAACAGCCCTGGCAGTACTTGCCCACACTATTGTGTTCATACTCCAACAGCCCTGGCAGTACTTGCCCACACTATTGTGTTCATACTCCAACAGCCCTGGCAGTACTTGCCCACACTATTGTGTTCATACTCCAACAGCCCTGGCAGTACTTGCCAACACTATTGTGTTCATACTCCAACAGCCCTGGCAGTACTTGCCCACACTATTGTGTTCATACTCCAACAGCCCTGGCAGTACTTGCCCACACTATTGTGTTCATACTCCAACAGCCCTGGCAGTACTTGCCCACACTATTGTGTTCATACTCCAACAGCCCTGGCAGTACTTGCCCACACTATTGTGTTCATACTCCAACAGCCCTGGCAGTACTTGCCCACACTATTGTGTTCATACTCCCAACAGCCCTGGCAGTACTTGCCCACACTATTGTGTTCATACTCCAACAGCCCTGGCAGTACTTGCCAACACTATTGTGTTCATACTCCAACAGCCCTGGCAGTACTTGCCCACACTATTGTGTTCATACTCCAACAGTCCTGGCAGTACTTGCCAACACTATTGTGTTCATACTCCAACAACCCTGGCAGTACTTGCCCACACTATTGTGTTCATACTCCAACAGCCCTGGCAGTACTTGCCCACACTATTGTGTTCATACTCCAACAGCCCTGGCAGTACTTGCCCACACTATTGTGTTCATACTCCAACAGCCCTGGCAGTACTTGCCCACACTATTGTGTTCATACTCCAACAGCCCTGGCAGTACTTGCCCACACTATTGTGTTCATACTCCAACAACCCTGGCAGTACTTGCCCACACTATTGTGTTCATACTCCAACAACCCTGGCAGTACTTGCCCACACTATTGTGTTCATACTCCAACAACCCTGGCAGTACTTGCCCACACTATTGTGTTCATACTCCAACATCCCTGGCAGTACTTGCCCACACTATTGTGTTCATACTCCCAACAGCCCTGGCAGTACTTGCCCACACTATTGTGTTCATACTCCAACAGCCCTGGCAGTACTTGCCCACACTATTGTGTTCATACTCCAACAGCCCTGGCAGTACTTGCCCACACTATTGTGTTCATACTCCAACAGCCCTGGCAGTACTTGCCCACACTATTGTGTTCATACTCCAACAGTCCTGGCAGTACTTGCTCACACTATTGTGTTCATACTCCAACAGTCCTGGCAGTACTTGCCCACACTATTGTGTTCATACTCCAACAGCCCTGGCAGTACTTGCCCACACTATTGTGTTCATACTCCAACAGCCCTGGCAGTACTTGCCCACACTATTGTGTTCATACTCCCAACAGCCCTGGCAGTACTTGCCCACACTATTGTGTTCATACTCCAACAGTCCTGGCAGTACTTGCCCACACTATTGTGTTCATACTCCAACAGCCCTGGCAGTACTTGCCCACACTATTGTGTTCATACTCCAACAGTCCTGGCAGTACTTGCCAACACTATTGTGTTCATACTCCAACAACCCTGGCAGTACTTGCCCACACTATTGTGTTCATACTCCAACAGCCCTGGCAGTACTTGCCCACACTATTGTGTTCATACTCCAACATCCCTGGCAGTACTTGCCCACACTATTGTGTTCATACTCCAACAGCCCTGGCAGTACTTGCCCACACTATTGTGTTCATACTCCAACAACCCTGGCAGTACTTGCCCACACTATTGTGTTCATACTCCAACATCCCTGGCAGTACTTGCTCACACTATTGTGTTCATACTCCAACAGTCCTGGCAGTACTTGCTCACACTATTGTGTTCATACTCCAACAGTCCTGGCAGTACTTGCCCACACTATTGTGTTCATACTCCAACAGTCCTGGCAGTACTTGCCCACACTATTGTGTTCATACTCCAACAGTCCTGGCAGTACTTGCCCACACTATTGTGTTCATACTCCAACAACCCTGGCAGTACTTGCCCACACTATTGTGTTCATACTCCAACAGCCCTGGCAGTACTTGCCCACACTATTGTGTTCATACTCCAACAACCCTGGCAGTACTTGCCCACACTATTGTGTTCATACTCCAACAACCCTGGCAGTACTTGCCCACACTATTGTGTTCATACTCCAACAGCCCTGGCAGTACTTGCCCACACTATTGTGTTCATACTCCAACATCCCTGGCAGTACTTGCCCACACTATTGTGTTCATACTCCAACAACCCTGGCAGTACTTGCCCACACTATTGTGTTCATACTCCAACAGCCCTGGCAGTACTTGCCCACACTATTGTGTTCATACTCCAACAGCCCTGGCAGTACTTGCCCACACTATTGTGTTCATACTCCAACAGCCCTGGCAGTACTTGCCCACACTATTGTGTTCATACTCCAACAGCCCTGGCAGTACTTGCCCACACTATTGTGTTCATACTCCAACAGCCCTGGCAGTACTTGCCCACACTATTGTGTTCATACTTGGCAGTACTTGCCCACACTATTGTGTTCATACTCCAACAGCCCTGGCAGTACTTGCCCACACTATTGTGTTCATACTCCAACAGCCCTGGCAGTACTTGCCCACACTATTGTGTTCATACTCCAACAGCCCTGGCAGTACTTGCCCACACTATTGTGTTCATACTCCAACAGCCCTGGCAGTACTTGCCCACACTATTGTGTTCATACTCCAACAGCCCTGGCAGTACTTGCCCACACTATTGTGTTCATACTCCAACAGCCCTGGCAGTACTTGCCCACACTATTGTGTTCATACTCCAACAGCCCTGGCAGTACTTGCCCACACTATTGTGTTCATACTCCAACAGCCCTGGCAGTACTTGCCCACACTCTCATTTCTTACTTGATGAAGCCTTGTAAAGCAGTACAAATATGTGATGGTGTATGGCTATCCATATCAAGTGCCCGACTACCAGCACCAGAGTGAGTCAAGAACTTACACAGTAAAAACCTCTGCTGGACAATGCTACTACAAAGCCATGAGTCTGACCACTGGTCACTATAGATCACGGAAATACGTCTTGCAGAGATCACACCTTCATTTTCAAAACACGCTCGCCTCTTTTTATGACCATTTGCTACCTTGGACCATTTGCTACCTTGGACCATTTGCTACCTTGGACCATTCGTTTCCATAGATAACAACTGGTGCTGTATTTCAAAAAGCACAACAATAATTACTTGTTTACTTACAAGTTTTTTATATTCTATGCTTGTCTCGGAGTCCTTTCTCCTGCCTGCGAGGACTGAGTGATGAACCACTCACTCTCCTCCAGAGGGTGCCACTGTGGGGACAGGTTTCAAAAGCTCAATATACCACAGTGATAATAAGAGCTGCCCTTTGTTGGTTGCTCCATGGGTGGGTGTAGGCCACACACTAATTACTGCCAGCTGCCATGCTTTCATACATCATGCAAGTTTTCAACAAATGTCCCCAAGGGTCACATCACCATTGCCTAGACAAGCTGATTGAAATGATACAAGCCTGTAACTAACACAGGCCCTGGGCTACAATAGTAGGACCCCCGTCGCCCACGATCTAGGGTTCTTATTTCTGACGCAAATGTCTCTTGGCACAGTGCCAGGAAGCTGCACTTTGAAGGACAGTGGACCAGATGTTTGTGACAACACATTTTCGATCAGTGTAATGAAATCAGTGGCATTGAATGCCCTCTAAAATAACACTATTGATTGCGGGATGCAGCGAGACAGTCGCCAGTAGGTGGCGTGTGGCAGTGCGCAGGCAAATTCCCGAATGTCTTCCTGGACACTGTATCACATTCAATCACTTGGCAGGAAACACATTTTGGTGTTCTGCTGACATCAATGACAATTTGGTGCTACACTAATTTACATGTCCAAGTTAAATCAGTAAGAACACTATCCACAATAAAACCAACCACACTCTCATTAAACCAACCGTGGCACATTAGAGAACTTATTCGGTTCCGTGAGATGTAGATGTTACGTGTATATTGCCAGTCAGAATCCATCAGGAAGTCATCAATCGTCCCTCAAGGTTTACTCCTTACCAAAGAACCATTTTCTAAGTTTCTATGTAATTCTTTTGAGACAGGGCTGATCAGGTGTATCTTGATCCCATTTCACACAACCAAACCAGTGTCTACTAATGTTCACTGGATTGCCTTCTATTATCACAGTAATCACATCTGGCTACCTTTATAAATAAACATGACACTGTATTACGTCATTATCAATGTTCTGTGTAACAATTATTAACCTGTAATCAAACCAGGTAATTGGTTACGATCACTGTAGTACATGGTTTTAACGATTCAGTGCTCCTTCCTATTTTAATCCAGCAGTAACTCAACCACTCCCATCTGTTATCACCTGCCACTAATCAATCACTACTGGATCAATATATCTCTCATGCTAATCACTAATGTCCTACTGCATGTACTGGTGGCTCCCCCTTGTGGTTTAATGAACACATATTTGTTCGACAGAATGACGTGTCCTGCTATTAGCAATGACGGCCTCTGTTATGCTGAATTACATTTGTCCTCCTCCTTTACCCTACTTTCACCCTCCCTATCACTGCTTCAATTTGCTTAGGGGGGACAAGTGGTTCCCAATTCCTCAGTGATCCCACCTTCTAATAGAAGTAATAGGGAACCTACTTTAGGGCCCAAAGCTGTGTTGTTGGATTTGAACAACTTGTTAAAACACTGAATCGACAGGTAATCTTCCGTCTGAGTTCCCATGATATGTTGCACAACAGTGACTCCCCTCAACCCCCCCTGCACCCCCACACGTACCCACACCCCAACTCCAGCTACATGATGGAGACCATCAGCCTACCACCTGTTGCGTTCCCTCACCAAGACATTGAGAGACGCAAACATGACACAACATTAGCTGGTCCTGGCCGACAGCCAAACATCTAGGTGTCATAGACATCTCAAATTCAACCTCGATTTTTCCCAGGTTGGTGCAATAACTAGGACAAAGTACAACTCCATACCTGACTTGAAATCTTGCAAATGCATATAATTTGAATGCAAATGTTTCAGTTTGTTCAAAATGTTTCAGTTATTTCAATGTGTTCAAAGATAATGTGTTAACATTGTAAATTTATGCCATTTTTCAGGATCACATATACATATTTTAAAAAGCAAACATTTTGGTTAGACATTGAAATATTTTTTTAAATAAAGTTGGTAACATGTATTTTATTCTCTATAAACTGTATGATTCAAACACATATACAATATGAGGTTTATTAAATTAAGCAGTAATTTTACATTTAATTATTCAAATAATTGCATCTAGATCAGCATTTGAAATTAACTTCAGTAGGCATTTTAAAAATCGAATGCTTCACAGGCACATTCAAAATGTACAGGGTAAACTATTGTAACTTCATATTATACATTTTCAACATTCACATGTGCATTAAAATACACAGATCTTCCACTGCTGACAAGCTTATTCCACAAGGTTCCAATGCAAGGCTATTGTTGTCACACTGACAGGTAGAGATGTAGAACTCTTTGAAATATTGATCCAAGAGTCCGTGCCGCATGGCTTAACTACAGAACACACAGTCCCAGCTGGCCAATCAACACATAGAGCTAACAACACTGCGCTCTGGCGGTAAGGCATCGGCTTCATGTCATTACATTGTAATAGTATTACTTTAATACCATATTGATTAAGCCAATATTCGCCTCCATTAAATTGACTCTTGACCAATCAATGATTGACTTCAATTTCACAAGTTACAGTTTGTACAATTTACAGTTTTAGATAAGATAATTTTTCTATTGTTATTATTATTACAGTATTATTTAATATTTACATGTGTACAAGTTTAGTGTGTGAATTAATATGTTTGTATACACATAAAAGACGACCAGAATGTTATTGTTATTATAATAATAAAAATTGTAGGTCTGAAAGCAAACCAAATAAAGACCACTGTCTGTGGTTACTTATGTTTGTTAAATATCTAACGGGGTACGCTTGAAAATATTAGGTTTGAACCAAATTTAGAAAATTATTTATTATAAGAAATTTTCAAATCAATGGTAATTTTAAATAAATGTTAGCTCCCAGAGTATAAGTATAATATAATATGTTCTCCACACACAAGCATTCAGAAATAATAAATACATAAATATGGCATTATTTATGCAACAGCTCTTGACAGACCTGTACCTAGCATGTCTTTTCACCTATGGATTATATTCCTCTTGGATAACTGCCAGAAAAAAACGGGAAGAAAACTCGCTGCACAGATCAATGAAGGTGTGACCTAATTTCAGTACGTTCTAGGAAAACGACTTGGCAATACCGCTGTATTTATGCATCATGCACTTGGACGGAGACAACAACTTGTTTACTTCACACATATATATATATAGGTTGAGAACATGTCAAGATGCCACCACTCTAGGCTGTCAGTGACAGGGACATTACTCAGTGCACATTCCAGGGCTCTCAGGGCTTCAAGGAGAGGTTCAGGGGTAGAAGAACAAGCTTAGAAGAAATGTTACGACTTACACAGCAATTAGCTTTAGGGGTAGAAGTAGAGCAAAAAATTGTTTAGCAATTAAGAAGTATCTTTCCACACAAAACTGACAATAACTTTAGTACCCAAAGTCACCAACTGGTGATGATGCGGTAACTGGGAGAGTGCAGTAATTCTCTCAAGAGTGATAAGGTTTACTTAAATCCTGTGGAAACATTTTCATATTACATATATATACACACTAATAATTTGGACAAGTTTCTTTTGAAGTTTCTGAATTCTGTCACATTCTTAACCCCAAGCGGTAATGCTGTAGGGTAATTGTGGCAATATTAGTGTGTTGTACAATACAATCTTTATGTTAAGAGGTAATAGCCATTTTAGTCTATTTAAGACACCTAACGTCCTTGAAAACTTATTTGAAACTTTTTCAGTGTGACTTTTCCAGTTACATTGTTCATTAAACGTTATTCCAAGAAAGTTAAATTCTGTCACTCTATCAATAGTAGTGTTATCTGTGGTTAGTAATGGGTAAGTCACGTTTTTTCTTTGATGATTTGTCTACACATTCACTGTTATATGGCTGGTTATATTCAGCAGTCGTGTGCTATGAGCATCATACATAATCAATGTATATTTCTCATAAATAATATATGATTGGGGCATATTTCTAAAAGTACTGTATTTAATCAGTAATAAAATTGGGTAATACTATTTAAGATAATTTAACAATTTCCTGTTTAATTTAAATATCTGGAGTCAATCATGTTTATATTGCACACTGCAAACCAAAGGTTTTTATTTATTACACAGATAAAGTAACATTTCTATTATAGGTAAATCAAACTGTTTTATATTTGGGTGGTAAAGATAATAATCAATAATAATAATGAACTCTATTAAAACACTGGTTTCCACGGCACAACATTGCTCAATAGTGTACACTTTAAATAAGATATGAGCATAAGCACAGCTTAAATTCTAGTTATATCATGATTTTGGAAGACAATTATAAGACTTTGCATCTGTCTGTAACTACTCCACATTGCCAGACATGGCTATCAAAGACAGCCACAGAGGCAATTATCCTGAAGAGATCTCAGGCAAATATTGGCTTCCTAATGTCCAAGTAGGAAGTACTTGCTTGGCACAGGCATGTCACCACAGGGGGGCTTCTGTTATTTATGTGAGTAGATAAGGTCTAGTAAACAGCACTGAGGCAATGCACAGTTAGTTCACACCTAAGGGTAACTCACACATGTTAACAATACATGCCCACATCAAAACCTTGATTCTTATTAAGTTTGTTAAAAACATTTACTAGTTTCTTTGCAAGTTTGTTTTGCTGAGCAGTTTGATGTGTACAACAACAATATATGTTTAGTTAATTAGGGGACTGTATAAATGGTTCAACAGTAAGCGAGATCAAATTCAGGTAAGAGAGTGTGCAGTGTTGATGCACTGTCACAATGTCAATAATGTTACTATTGGTCAATACAAAAAAAAGTTCTTGTGATAGTGATCCTTTCTCTTTCTATACGACTGTTATGATATCGGCACTGGGTGACGAGTACAGTACTGTTAGTAACTGTTAATATATTTGGGTATCTAGAATTTAGAGACTCAATTAATGGGTGTCAGACAGACACATACTAAATGTGGACTAGTTTGTAAACGTGAATTTCAGACCCAGTAGTTTATAGTAGGTTACCCTTTATAGTTCGGCAAACAGACCACCTACAGCCGTCAAACTTCTCCTCACATATATCTTACGTACACACAAATACTACGTTACAAACACAATTCTCTTACATTCCCATAACGATCAAAGCTCACAAAACAAAATCAAGTAAAACTCGACATCACCGGCAGTAACTAACCGTAGCTCTGCGGTTACCATAAAATCGACATTGTGTTGAGGTGTCGCTAAGTAAACGAGCTTCACAGATATTCAGTACAGTGGCGCTACCATTACTGAGTGTGTAGAGTCCCTGTATAAAGATAAAGCTTAATACAGGGACTCTGCGTTCGCGGCGCCTCGACACAATGTCAATTTTAGTAGGATAGTCGCTGCCAGTGATGTCGAGTTTTACTTGAATTTGTTTTGTGAGTTCTGATCGTTATGGGAATGTAAGAGAATTGTTTTTGTAAAGTAGTGTGTGTATATATATATATATATATTTATATATATGTATGCAAGATATGTGAAGAGAAGTTTGGCGGTCATTTTCATGGTTAGGTCAGAAAGTAGAGATCGCCATTAGTTGTGATGAATGCTTACTAATAGTCAAATAGAGGTGTACTTACAGATGCACAGTGCAGCGAGCAGTCTAGTTGCCACTTCGGGTTTAGGGCAATCAGGGAAGATGGGGTCTATAATGTAGGTGGCGAAGGTAAGGGCGACGATGGCCTGGGAACATGGTCGTA
The DNA here is from genome assembly GCA_020002185.1 of Paraescarpia echinospica. Lineage (NCBI taxonomy): Eukaryota > Metazoa > Annelida > Polychaeta > Sabellida > Siboglinidae > Paraescarpia > Paraescarpia echinospica. Next base: position 73,590,752 of record CM034534.1, read on the forward strand.
CAACCATCACCTCCACCCATAGCCGAAGGAAGGCCATGAACGGGCCAAATGCCTCGTGGATGTAGGCATAATCGGCGCCAGACTTGACGATCAGTGTGCCCAGTTCGGCGTAGCAGTGCGCCCCGATGATGGAGAAAAGACCACACGACAACCAGACGATCAGGGACACGCCTACGGATCCGACATGTTTCTGAACTCCAGTCGGACTGACGAATATACCCGAGCCGATGACACTGCCGATGATCATCGTGACGCCGTTGAGGAGGGTGATCTTCGGCTTTAGTTTGATGACTTCGCCGTCGTCGACGACAATGTCTTTCTCGGCCATCGCATCACCACTCTTCGTGCTCTGCATGTCGGGGCTCGCTGTCGCTTCATTTGTTCTGCCCATGTTTGCAAGTTCTGTCAATTTGTCAAATGGTCAGCGGAATCTGGCGTAGACCAGTCGCGTAATGCCGTCAACAGTCGCCGGCACACGTTTTGTTGGCGACGAACAATTGCTAGTGTTGCGACCGAGGCGAGCCCTCACCTGCTGTCAGTGCAGACAATAGACACGGCCACACGCACAAACGTCCCGCGTTGTTTGTAAGCAGCGATTTTGACAAGTTCGGCCGCATCCGATCCGCCCCAACGTGACTCGCGACTATCACCAACGAACGAACCACGCTACACGAACATACGGGGGAACTTACCCGCTGACCTCTGGCTCTGTCGAATCGAATCAGACGAATGCCACAAAAGCAAACAACCCGCGTGCTCGGTCACGTGGTTCAGCCGATTTCATTCATCACCGAAAGATGTCGGTGTAATATTTCGTGGACGCGCGACTACACATGATTATTCAATGACGTTCCTCGTAAGACAATCGGCAATTTAGACAAGCCTTTCCGCGTAAACACAGACAGTCGCGGCTGATGAAATCGTCCCTCAGATACGCACAAGTTAATCGTATTACCGTGACCTTTCCACAAAGTGCATTTATGACGAAACTTCGCGGAGTCTATCCGGGCATTTTCCTGGCGCCGAGGCTGCGCTTGGGGCGGTGCTCATTTCACGCGTAGAAACCAGGATGCTACGCTGACAGTGGTGCATCTTATGAACGTCTGGCATCTCGGAGAGGGCAGAGGAGGGGGCCAACCTTCACCCGTTAGTTTTCCACACTAAAATATTTAGTGACGCCACTGATTTTTTTAATTGCCAAGGCAAATGTTCAGGCGCGGATCCGTACCACCCAACCGCTGTTTTGCTTGAACGAGCGTCAGCGGAGGGGGGTAATGCCTAAGCCTAATCATAATAATGGGATGTATTTAATAGACGATGGGATGGGGTGCATAGTATGCCAAAATGGGAGTATGCACTGCATACTCCCATTTTGGCGCATGCCATGATGGGGTGCAATTGGAGGTTTTGGCGAGTCCCAAAGGGGTACGGCTGCAGGTTTTTGTGAGCCCCAAAGGAGTACAGTTGGAGGTTTGTGTGAGCCCCAGCTCCCAAAGGGGTACAGTTGGACGTTTTTTTGTGAGCCTCAAAGGAGGATGTTGGACGTTTTTGTGAGCCCCAAAGGAGGAGGATGTTGGAGGTTTTTGTGAACCCCAAAGGGGTACAGTTGGACGTTTTTGTGAGCCTCAAAGGAGAAGGATGTTGGAGGTTTTTATGAGCCCCAAGGGGTACTGTTGGAGGTTTTTGTGAGCCCAAAGGAGGCTGTTGAGGTTTTTGTGGGCCTCAAATGGAGGCTGTTGGAGGTTTTTGTGGGCCTCAAATGGGTATTGTTGGAGGTTTTTGTGAGCCCTAAAGGATGCTGTTGGAGGTTTTTGTGAGCCTTAAATGGATACTGTTGGAGGTTTTTGTGAGCCCCAAAGGAGGCTGTTGCAGGTTTTTGTGAACTTCAAATGGGTACTGTTGGAGGTTTTTGTGAGCCCCAAAGGAGGCTGTTGGAGGTTATTGTGAGCTTCAAGGGGTGCTTCTGGAGTTTTGGTGAGCCTCAAAGGGGTGGTGGGTGACAGACAGACAGACAGACAGACAGAAGTTCTTTATTAAGACCCATATACATATCGCTCAATAAGTGAGTACGTAAAAGCATAAATATATTAATCACATGGTATACAAATGATCACGTGTGGGTTAGGGAGACTCCCACTAAGGCTAAGAAAGCCACTCTCCTGGGAGCCACCAGTTATATTGATGACAAATCCTGGTGTATACAAAATTGTGGCATAAATTGGTTAACAGAGTAAGTCAGACAAAGCTTAGAACATGATACTATACATGATTTTGGACGATTGGTTATTCATCCAGAGATACACAGAAAACCTTATTAATATTTGTTGTTCACTCATAATAACAGATGTAAAAATTTTGTAATGTACAAACATGTAAATAAGTCTGCAAATAATGATATTTAACATACATTGCAAACCTGTGTAAGCTGTGAGTGTAGATTTTACTTGTTATTAAATATAGCTGCATTATTGATAGTATGTCGGGAAGGTGTATCTGAGACTTTGTTTCGCAAATTTGTGTTGCACCCTGATTGTATGTACCGGTATATTGTATTTTATTATCATTTGACTAACATATTTATGTCTTATGATGCAGGAGAAAGGACTGCTCCCTGTTTGACTCCGTTACATGCGGTAAACTGGGATGACAAACTAGAGCCCCATCTTAGTTGAAGTTTTTATTTAGTATACACATACAACAGCAGTCTTAATACCAGAGTTGATACCTTAAGTACTCTAAAAAGCTTACAATAATTGACCCTGTCGAATGCTTTGCTGCCATCTAACATGAGTGCATACAGATTACTGCCATTTGCATTATAATAACTGATTGTCTCCATCATAACATATGTGTGTCCATCATAACATATGTGTATCCATCATAACATATGTGTGTCCATCATAACATATGTGTATCCATCATAACATATGTGTCTCCATCATAACATATGTATCTCCATCATAACATATGTGTCTCCATCATAACATATGTGTATCCATCATAACATATGTGTCTCCATCATAACATATGTGTATCCATCATAACATATGTGTCTCCATCATAACATATGTGCAGTGAGTAGTGGACATATTTGGTTTGAATCCAAATTGCAAATGCGATGTTGCAAGCGCACTTTGTTCCTTAGATAGTGCAACAACATCAAACAGTTTGGCAACAATGCTGCCAAGAGTAATAGCTCTACAAGTGTTGGATGTACAGACTAATTGTCTCTTGTCTTTTGGTATAGGAACCATAGTTCCCACTAACATTGAGTCGGGGCTAAGACCATGTATCAACATACTGTTACAAATGAATGCCAACAACTCGGAGTATTTTCGGACCATGTATGATGTGATCAGAATTGAGACCCTCTTCACCATCCGACTTACCCAGCTTCAGTTACTGGACACCTTCGATAACCTCATCAACTGATATATCATATGCAACATTTTCTTTAATCTGTTTGTTTATCTTCGTATTTATAGCACTCATGTCATCCACATCATATGACACACTGTTGTAGAGGTGATTATATTTCTCGGAAAAAAATTGTGCTATTTCTTCGTCAACTACCACACCATCAATACTTGAAGGCAAGAATTTATTTCTGCCCTTTATCCGGCGTACCTGACCACAAGTCAAGGTTTCTATTTTCACTAATGGCTTCGGCCATCTTAGTAGTACGAATTCTGTCATCCTCTCTCATAATATGTCTAACAGCCCTATGACACCGAGCTCGTTATACGCCTAATTTCTGTAATTTCACCCTGATGAGGCTTTCCCACTGCTCGCCACTGTCGCTGCCAGAAAATAGCCTCCTGTTTCAGGTGTTCAACTTGTTTTGACCACCCAGGAAGTTTCCTTCCATCACCAGTTGAATTAAGGTTGTTTTAGGACAGGTGGTATGTATACATTCCGATGCTTTTATGCACATATTTAATATATCATTGTATACTGTAGATAATTCGTTCTCATGTTTTTTTACACATTACATTCTTACACAGCAAAGCCTCTTTGTCGTATTGTAACATGGAGAGTTTATACTCAAGATCACTACTGTATTGGTTAATGAGTTTCGACTGGCTTTATGCCATGCTAGTTTGTGACAATAGTTCCTTTCAAACCTGTCGTCTACATTTATATCTAACCTGACTTTAAGCGGTACATGGTTGGAAAACAACAAGTTGTCTGTAATAGAACATTCGAGCACCTTCTGTCCTAAATTGGCCATGTTTAAAAAATGATCAATTCTGGAGGTAAAACCGTTTGGACTTATATAAGTATATGGCACTTGCACATCTGGGGCATCTATACATACCGTAAGATCAAAATCCAATATAAAATTCCTTAATGCATGTGCATGAGGCGTATTCCTAGTCAAACCTGTATTCGTGTCGCCCCCGTATATAATGTGAGAGGGGTTGTAAGTGTGTATTAACTGCTGCATTTCACCTAGCACATCCATATATTCAGCAAACTTATCATCTTCCGACCAGCCATCGCACGGCATGTATACATTGAGGCACATTATTTCAGTTGTTAATTTGTGTCATAATCCCACACAACCTCACGTGATTGCATTTAAACTCTTTCACTGCAGACTTAGGTGATAACTTCCACAGAATTGCACATCTACCACATGGGCGTCCTTCCCTGGCAATACATTCATCCATGGAACTTACTAATTTGCACATATTGTTTAATTCACTTTTATACAGACAATGTTTTTGTATAAATAACAGATCACATTCTTTACTAATATTGTATATAAATCAAATTTTGGACCTCTGTCTCTAAAATGCTTACAGTTATAATTCATAATAGCCAGTGGCTGTGGATGGTTAGTCGGTGAAGCATTGAACGTTATTGTCCACACGTGTTGAAATTGTGAATGCTGTTGTTCTGATAAAGCGGCAAATTTGAAAGTAAACAGGAAGTTTGTTATGCACGAATTTATAATACAATTTTACTTCTTGCGATTTTAATGTGTTTTATTTTTAATAATTTAAGACTTAAACAGTGGTTCAGTGTGAGCATTATATTTGCTTACACTAATAATTCGGACAAGTTTCTGTTAGTTTCTGAATTCTGTCACATTCTTAACCCCAAGCGGTAATGCTGTAGTTTAATTGTGGCAATATTAGTGTGTTTTACAATACGATTTTTATGTTAAGAGGTAACAACCATTTTAGTCTATTTAAGACACCTAGCACCCTTAAAAACCAATTTGAAACTTTTTCAATGTCACTTTTCCAGTTACATTGTTCATTATACGTTATTCCAAGAAAGTTAAATTATGTCACTCTATCAATAGTAGTGTTATCTATGGTTAGTAATGGGTAAGTCATGCTTTTTCTTCTAGCTGTTTTGAAGAGCATATACTTAATTTTGCTTAGGTTAAGAGATCATTTGTTAAGTTTTAGTTAATTTTGTTTAGTTCTGTGTTTATAGCAAATTCTATATATCCAATTTTGTTCACACATTGAAAATGAGTCGAGAGTACCTGACAGGGTGGTATCATTGGCATACATTATGAAATTAAACTTTTGGCTGGCCTTGGCAGTCATTAATGTATATAATAAACAACAGTGGACCTAAAATCGAGCCTTTATATATGCCTGTTGAAATATTATGCATTTCTGATTTGACATCCTCTATTTCAACATATTGTTTTCTATTTGTTAGATAATTTCCAATTAAACTTAACGCTACTCCTTTTACGTCATAATATTATAATTTATCTAGTAATATCTTATGATCCAGGGTATCAAAAGCTTTGGAAAGGTTCAGATAAATATTTATAGGAATTTAATTTCTATCCATGTGTCATTATCCTATCAGTTACCTCAAGGGCAGCAAGTTCTGTTCTAAATCCATATTGGTTTTCAAACAAGAGATTTTGTGTTTTAAGAAATAAATCTTTTTAAATTGGAATTACTTTAGTGATTTTAAGTTTATCAAGGAAGATACCAGTAGCTAGTAATTGATTTGTAATTAGTGTTAATGATTTTGTTACTGCAGGTTTAACTAATTTTAGTAATCGTGACAAAATACAGTCTTACAAATTGCTAATTATCTATTGTTTTAGATATAGTTTCTTCGTCAATACGTTCAAAAGTGAGTGAATTGGTATCCTGTTCATTCAGATAATATCTATAATTTCTGTTTATAGAATTACTGATTTGTTTGGCCAAATTTGGGCCAATATTGATAAAAAAAAATTATTAAATGTGTTTGCGATAAATGTCTTGTTTTTTATAATTCCATCGTAATATATAAAGGATTTAGTGAACATTTTCTTTTTCGTGTTCTCGACAGAATGTCGCTTAGTTTCCCATGTTTTTAATGTTATTTTTGTACTTGTTAAAACAAAATTCATAACGCAGTTGTTTGGCTGCTCGTACGATTTCTTAAGTATGCTGTTGTAAGATATCAGTTTAGTCCTTATATAACTTGTCTCTGTATTGTATTGATTTGAGCAGGCCAAGTGTAATCCATGTTGATTTTTGTGCTTATATTTTTTTAACTTAACTATTTTGTATGACGTGTTTGTTTTTTGCGCATTTGATTGATTCGTTAAAATGTCATAATTTATGTTTGGGTCAGCAGATGGCGATTGATTAAGTTTATTATAAACGTCTGTTGAAATTATTTAATTTATGAATTTGGAAATTGCTTCTTGATTTTGTATGTTCATTTTAGTATATTTAGGTGGTGGTTCTTTGTGGGAACTGTGTTCAGAAAGGTAAAGTATGGTTGATGGTCTGATAGTTGTTTCGTTAGAATACCTGATTTTGGTGTTATTGTAGGATCGGTTACTCTACAAAACAAGTTATCTATTAGAGTTCCATTATTATTTGAAAATATTGTGGGGAGTGTAATATGGGGGTAAAAGCTACAAGATATTAATAAATCAAATAAGCACTAAAAACCTCTTTTTCATTTATTTTAAGAAGGTTAATATTGACATTTTTCATTTAGGTCTCTTGGAGGTCAAAAAATATTTACAATTACAATATCTTTTAAGAGCCAGTTGTTTTGATAAATTGTCGTTCCCAATGTTGACACTGATTTAGAGACAGGATTTCATTGAAGTTGTTTAAATAAATGACTAGCCCGCCTTTATTGCTACATGTTTGTTTTATAAGTACATGCCTCATTTTTAGTTTCATATCTAGGCCATTTACAAAAATACTGAGTTTGTAAGAAAAGTGCCAAAAACAAATTTTTTTAGCACACCATTTGTGATTCAGTTTATTATACCACACAGGGTTGTGTTCCCTTGGGAATCACTAAAGTCTCGCCATTAGTACCTATAGGCGTCAGAACTGGGGGGGGGTTTGGGGAGGGGACTGAGCCTCCTCATATTTTAGGTGGGGGGCTGGATGTAGGATTAACCCCCCAAATACTTAGAGCCTCAATGTGTATTCTGATGAGCCTCAATTTCAAGGGGGGTTGCAAATAAGTTTTTGGAGAGCCTAAAGGTGGGTTTGGCAAGGCTCAATTGGGAGTTTTGGAGAGCCCCAGTCTCCCCCCCCCCCCGAATATTCACGACGTTCGGACACCAAACGCAGTTCACTATGTCGGGGTCGCTGTGATAATAGGAGCGAGTCGCGAGCCGGTACACCTTAATTGGCCGACTGGCCACTTTACCCATCCCTCCCCTATACTGGTGGGCAGGCCTATCCGAGCTGAGGATATTCCCAGACAATTACATATGGTTTGCATTGTGTTGTGTCTAGCTACTACTGTTCGTCGACGTTGATTAATTCCGTTCACTGATTCCGAGTTGGTATTGTAGTTCCAGAAGTTGATGGCTACAAGTTACAACATGTACGTAGAATAAATGTTCCAGTACGTACAAACTACGAGCTACTTCCTTACAATCCGTACAACTTACATCTCGACTACATCGAGAATACAACAGATTGCATTGCACCCAATCGCATCAGCCAGTTCATTAGGTCGCTACTCCAATGTGGATAGAGTATTAGCTGGAATTTGTGCCTGTCTGGCTGCCACCAGTGCTGTCAGTATCCCATACCTGAACCATGTGCGAGGCTAACCACAGGCGCGTATGTGTTGATTTCAAGTTAATCGCTAGATGGCGACTAGGTTTGAAGTGTGTCAGAGATGTGTATCACCTGTGGTATCATCACTGGCTTTCGGTAGGGATGTCATTGAAAATTTCAAATTGCAGATATATGTTGTTTTATATTTATTATATAGAATATATAATCGTGATTGAAAATTATGTTATATATTAACATCATTGTGTAAAATAAATTGCTTAAGTATAGATTTGTAACTAATTATTGAGTAAGTCGTAAATGTAAGTCTTGTGCTGAAATGATTCAAAATAATAGCACCCTTATTTCTTATAGCACGAAGTCTTATTTCTAAAGTAGCATTGGGTATATGAATTTGTGCAGATTGTCTTGTGTTATAACTATGGACATCTTGATTAAGTGTAAACATATTTTCAAAGATTGTTGGTAAAAGACCCATCTTGTATTTATACATAAATATTTGTATTGAATATACATACAATTGTCTGAAAGTTAATAGATTTAGTAATTTAAAGATAGGTTTTGTATGAGCTAATCTATTAGCTGAGACAAGCATTCTCACTACTTTCTTTTGAATCTTAATAATGTGGTCAGATACGAGCTCTCCGCATCCAATGCGATTTGCATGAAGCCTGATGTTGCGTCTAGTGTATTGAAATACGTTGATCTGTGCAGCTTTGCAAATATCTCCTCAGCCGTCGGTATAGCAAAGTGCTCTCGCTTTATAGCGACATTGAGTGATCTTGGATCTAAACATACCCTCAATGACAGATCTGGCGTCATCACCGTTACCAAAGGATTGACCCATTCCGTTAGTTCCGTGACCTTGGTTATCAGCTGATTTTCTTCCAGTACTTCCAGCTGTGCTTTAAAGTGGCTTTGCAATCTAAACGGAACACGTCGCGCTGGGTGGACTACTGGCTTAGCATCACTTCTCAGTTGGATGTGGTGTTCCCCTTTTAGACAGCCCAGTCCACGGAATACATCACGCTAGGTGGACTACTGGCTTAGCATCACTTTTAAGTTGGATGTGGTGTTCCCCTTTTAGAAAGCCCAGTCCACGGCATACATCACGCTGGGTGGACTACTGGCTTAGCATCACTTCTCAGTCAGATTTGGTGTTCCCCTTTTAGACAGCCCAGTCCACGGAATACATCACGCTGGGTGGACTACTAGCTTAGCATCACTTCTCAGTCAGATTTGGTGTTCCCCTTTTAGACAGCCCAGTCCACGGAATACATCACGGTGGGTGGACTACTGGCTTAGCATCACTTCTCAGTTGGATGTGTTGTTCCCCTTTTAGACAGCCCAGTCCACGGAATACATCACGCTGGGTGGACTACTGGCTTAGCATCACTTCTCAGTTGGATGTGTTGTTCCCCTTTTAGACAGCCCAGTCCACGGAATACATCACGGTGGGTGGACTACTGGCTTAGCATCACTTCTCAGTCAGATTTGGTGTTCCCCTTTTAGACAGCCCAGTCCACGGAATACATCACGGTGGGTGGACTACTGGCTTAGCATCACTTCTCAGTTGGATGTGTTGTTCCCCTTTTAGACAGCCCAGTCCACGGAATACATCACGCTGGGGGGACTACTGGCTTAGCTGTTGCATGTGGTGTTCCCCTTTTAGACAGCCCAGTCCACGGAATACATCACGGAACTATTAGCATCACGCCCCTTTTAGACAGCCCAGTCCACGGAATACATCACGGTGGGTGGACTACTGGCTTAGCATCACTTCTCAGCACCCCTTTTAGACAGCCCAGTCCACGGAATACATCACGTGGGTGGACTACTGGCTTAGCATCACTTCTCAGTTGGATGTGTTGTTCCCCTTTTAGACAGCCCAGTCCACGGAATACATCACGCTGGGTGGACTACTGGCTTAGCATCACTTCTCAGTTGGATGTGTTGTTCCCCTTTTAGACAGCCCAGTCCACGGAATACATCACGCTGGGTGGACTACTGGCTTAGCATCACTTCTCAGTCAGATTTGGTGTTCCCCTTTTAGACAGCCCAGTCCACGGAATACATCACGGTGGGTGGACTACTGGCTTAGCATCACTTCTCAGTTGGATGTGTTGTTCCCCTTTTAGACAGCCCAGTCCACGGAATACATCACGCTGGGTGGACTACTGGCTTAGCATCAGTTGTATGTGGTGTTCCCCTTTTAGACAGCCCAGTCCGCGGAATATATCACGGTAATCATCTACCAGTTTACTTGCACTGGTCACTCCGTCGATTGTTGAGATTAACCCCAGTTTCACACTTCTCTGTAAGGCCAATATTGGTGGCGCAAGCGGTGGTATTGTTGGTTTGGTCTGCGGCAGAATTTGTTAAAAAAATTATTTTGCACCTAAGCCTGCCAGATCTAAATTTTCATTTCCCGCCTTCTCGGTCAAGGTCGACCCGGATGTAAACAAACACTCTCAGCTCACCAACCTCATCATGTTTAACGCTACTTAGCCTAGTACTATATATAATAGTAGACGCCCGAAATCGGGCATCAACACATACCGACATATCTCACAGTTGCGAAATATCTGCCACACACCCACTCCTCGTACTAACCAGGCTTTTTATTAACGCTGCATTACATAATCTGAGAACGCTCTAGATCCTTACGACTTTTGCTGACGTTTGCTATTATTATTTGTACTCGTTTTATATTTTAACACACTTTTTTTATCATCATTTTGATTATTAACAATCTTACGCCTTCTATTTAAGTTAAGGCAAAGTCCTTGCTGGTCGTGGGCCCATTTAGATTTTCATTCTTACGACGAACCTAGCGATACAGATATTTAATTATGGATCGAATGTCAAAGCCTCTTAACATACACAGCACCAGCCTACTTAATGTCAATCTGCGCAAAGAAACTAGATTTTCACCTCATGATAGACGACGGAGAACCTGACGTCATAGTTGCATGTGAAACTTGGTTGAAGCCCGTTGGTTGTAGTGAATGTATGCCGCCTGGATATGACCCCCTCTTTCAGGAAAGACCGAGCAGGTAGCTATGGTGGCGTCGTGATTGCCATCAAGACTGGATTGGTTGCTGAACAGATATCGATAGTGACACCGTGTGAAATGGTTGCTGTGAAAATCCAGACCGCACACACTCCTCTCATAGTACTCATAGAACTAGTCAGGCTTTTTATCCAGTATGTTTAGCTATTCAGCTGTTCAGCACTTTTGCTAATCATTTACTTTATCATTGTATTTACCCGTAATGTTTACTATACATAGGTTTATCTATCTATCTATCTATCTACATATATATATATATACTAGGATTTTGCTTCCTAACTTTATTTTTTCTTATTTATTAATTTTCTCTTAAATGTCTTTTTATGTTTCTTAGATGATTGCCGATTTATAAACACCTGTGAACGGGTCACTAGTCCCGGATTTGACGGTGTGTAAATAAAGGGGCACTGGACTCCGCCTTATAGGCTGATGTACTGTATTAAACAGAAATTGCTATCAAAAGCGGAGTTGAAACTCGAAGAAACGATAGACATTTGAGATAACTGGTCAGCTTATGGCAGGCATGAGCCAGCAGGAAAGACACATACAGTGAAAGGCACTGGCAGTTACTGTAGCCGTAACCGTGACACTGGTAATGACACTTGGCAGCGTTACAAGAACCCGAGTAGGAATGACCAGGGTTCTACGGTCAAGTCATGTAAATCCTGTGATACAACACACGCACTCGAAATTGTCCGGCGTATGGCAGGAGTTGCAATAAATGTGGCTGCGCAACCACTTTGCACGATGCTGCAGTAACTTTATTAAAGCAAAGCAGATGCAGAAGAAGACGCCAGTGCATACAGTTAAGTCAGATACAAACAACCACGCTGATGGCAACATGTTTGTATATACATTGCACTACTCGAGAAAGAGAGAATGGCACGCTGTTCTCGACATCAATGGTCGAGGCTTAAAAGTCAAGATTGACACGGGAGCATCATTCAACGTGATGTCAATGCAAGCCTATGATGTGCTAAATGCGCGACGACCAACAGGCATACGATTATGCAAGACGAACCTTGAATCGTGTGGGGGACATTGTCTTACTGTGCGAGGAAAAGCATCCTTCACAACTGAGTATAAACAAAAGTACTATCCCATCGATTGCGTTATTGTTCAAGGAAATGCGCCAACTACTTCTTCTTATGTACAGCTCAGAACTCTGTATCAGCCACACGTATGTGGCTAGAGTATTGTCGAGCTTGGGTGGGCCGTCGCAAGTGGCGGGTGGTGTAGCGCTGGCTTGGGTCTATTGTTTATTTTGTGAAGTTTAGACAGGTTAGAAGACCCTATAGTCGGTGTGCCTATAGCTTTATGGGCGTAGATTACTTTAGGCAGGCATGGAGAGGAGACGCTTTCTAAATGAGTCCAGTGATTGTTTGCTAACTAGCAATTGTGTGCATTTGTACCATGATTTGATGATGCTTGGAAAGAATGAGTGCTTGTATGCGTCGATGCGGGTGAATGTCTGGAAGTAGCGATATGCGTTGCCTCTGGTACGAGTTGAAGCGGCGGTGAGTGAAGTCGTTGTTATGTCCACTAACTTGTTCCTGATGCGGTAGAGCATTATGAGCTTGGCATTAGCCCGCCTACTCACAAGGGTTTCCCATTTCAGACTTTCGATCATGGTTGTCACACTGCTGCGTCGAAGGTAGTTGCTCTTCACGAAGCGAGCAGCTTGTCGTTGTACATTTCCCACGGTCCTGATGTTCTTCTCTGTGGATGGATCCCATGCTGTCGACGCATATTCCACGATGGGTCTAACAAACGTCTGATAGCATAATGCTTTGGTGGCTTGTGGGCATCTGCTGATGTTCCGCTGTAGGAAAACTCTGGTGTTGTTAGCCTTCTTTGTCATGTTGTTGATGTGTTCGCTCCACGTTAGTGTCCTGTCGATGGTTACTCCAAGGTACTTGGCTCCGTTGACCTCCTTCAACTGTTGTCCGTGGATAGAGTAATCACTGACAATTCTCTTCTTCCTTCTGTTGGTAATTCGGATAACTTCGCACTTGTCCGGATTAAACTCCATCAGCCATGCAGTTCTTTTCCCACAGATGTAGCTTGTATATGTCATCTTGTAGTATATCTGCATCATCTCGTGAGTTGATGTTTCGGTACATGAGACAGTTATCGGCAAATAGGCGTACAGTAGAGGACACTTCGTCTGGTAAGTCATTTATGTAGCAAAGGAAGAGGATGGGTTCAAGGACTGAACCCTGTGGGACGCCTGAGATCACTGCAGCCGACGATGATCTTTTGCCTTCCAGAATGACTTCCTGGGTGCGGCTGCTCAGGAAGCTTTTGAGCCAGTCCAATATCTTCCCTAGCAATCGGTAGTGGTGAAGTTTGGTAGCCAGATGGTGGTGGGATACTTTGTCAAACGCCTTTGAGAAATCCAACAGCACAGTATCGATCTGGCCACCCTCGTTGAGGCACATAGCTAGGTAGTCGACAGCTTGGATGAGTTGGGTTTCACAGGACTTACGTTTGCGAAACCCATGCTGGTAGTCAGATAGGATGTTATGTTTTTTCAAGTGGTCCATCAGGTTACTGTGTATGATGTGTTCCAATGTCTTGCAGGAGATGCTCGTGAGGGATATGGGTATATAGTTTGAAGCAGTAGTTCTTGTTTCCCTTGTATACTGGTATGACCCAGGCATGTTTCCAGTCTGCTGGTACTGTACCTTGGTTGAGTGATGCCTGGTATAGCGTTAGCACCGGCGTAAGTTCTGCAGCATAGTCTTTCATGAACCTGGCTGGGATCCCATCACATCCTGTGGCTTTGTGGGGTTTGACTGCTTCCAGTAATTTTCTTACTCCTGCTTCAGATACTCTGATATGCGGAAAGTCACTGTATGGGCTCATTTCAAGGCTCGGTGCATCGCTCATGTCTCCGTCGGTGAAGTCTGGTGAGAACACATATTAAGAATGTCAGCTTTAGTCTGGCTATCGCTGTGGACGATGCCATTCTTCGTGAGTGGGGCTACTCCGCTGTTGTCCTTCTTTTTGTTTTTGATGAAAAGCAAAAACTTCTTTAGATTTCCCTCATTTTTATTGTTTTCGCCTATCATGGAGTTAATATATCCGTAATACGCCTTTCGGCACTCTAATTGGGCCAGCTTTTTTATTTCTCGATATTTTGCTATGTCGCAGGCACTCTTGGTACGCTGGGCCTTCTTGAAGTATTTATTTTTCTTTCGTGGCAGGTTTCTTATTATGCCATTGGCCCAGGGTTGGTTGTAACGTTGGGAGGACAGTCTTGTAGGGACGTGGTTGAATAGTACGTTTTGGCACTTGGCAGTTAGCAACGCCCAAAGCGTTTCCACAGGTGTGTCTATATTGTGTTGGGTTTGCATTTCATCAGCAAATTTTGCTAGCTCTTCTTGAATCTGGTCGGCGTCTGCTTTTCTCCAGATGTGGATCTTTCTCGTGATAGGTCTTTGTCTTTTTGGTAATATGTCCGAATTTACATAGACGGCTACTTCGCGATCGCTGACCCCTGGTACGGGTTCGCATCTGTTGACCGTGAGGAAGATATCTAGGATGTTGTCAAGTCTTGTCGGGATAATGACCAACATGGAAAATGTGTCGAGGAAGAGTTCGTTTATTTGTTGTGTGTACTGGTGTTTCGATACTGTGTTTGTTTTCCAATCGATATTCGGGAGGTTTGTGTCCTCTGCAATCCGTAGGGGACTGTTTGGGAATTTCCTGGTTATGTTGGATATGGTCACACATAGAAGTTGAGTAGTCAGCGTTATTATCTGTTAGTCTTCACTTCAATGACGCATTATCGCCGGGAGTAAGTCGAATAACGAACATTCTGGCTTCGACAGGACTAGTCCAGCATGTGACTGGACCTACGCACCGTTCCGGCCACACGCTGGACGCCGTTATCTCCCGGAAAGAAGACACCATCCTCACATCTCCCGCTGCTGTCCTACCTAACACGTTTTCGGATCACCACACAATAACATTTTCTACTGAAGGAGACGCGCCACGTCTACCAACCAACAAGTGGCGAGGGCGTGACTACCGTCATGTAGACCTGGATATCTTCAAAACTGACCTTCACGCCGCACTAACCTCACACGATGTCAATAACAGCGATAGCGTCGACAATCTCCTACAACAGTATCAACATTCCGTCTCTGTCACACTCGACATTCATGCTCCAGTTGTGTCGCGAACTCGACGATCAAAGAAAAGCCAGCCATGGTTTGATGACGAAACCTTGAGTTTAAGGCGTAAGCGACGAGCACTTGAGAGAAAATGGCGCCTAACCGGACTTGAAATCGACAAGCAGATCTACTTGTCGCAAATAAACAATGTTAAACATCATGTTCGAAACGCGAAAATCGCCTACTACCGTGCAGCATTGAACAAAGCTGACGCAAAAACAACATTCCAAGTGTTACATTCACTAACCAAATGCAGTGACCGGAAATTACGTGATCGCTAGAACGATGAATCAATGAGTCACGCCTTTGCCGAGTTCTTTGAAGAAAAGATTAAAAAAGTCGTCGACTTTACGCGTGCGAAAGTGACAACAGAATCTATCGTGATGCCACTCCTGCCTGCTGCTCCATCTGTATTGCAAGGTCTAAACAATCTCTGTTCAACTGACGCTGAAGAGCTGCAAACGATCATCATGTCCAGACCAACGAAATGCTGTCCACTTGATGTGCTGCCTACATGGTTACTTAAAACTACATTAACCGTTACGCTACCCACACTCGTCAACATTGTAAATGCGTCACTAAACCCAGGAGTGTTTCCTGGTGAACTGAAAACTGCTCTAATGACACCGTTACTGAAGAAAGCCTCACTTGACCAGACCGAACTGGAGAACTATCGTCCCATCTCCAACCTCGCTTTCATAGGAAAGTTGATCGAGCAAGTCGTCCTCAAACGCCTGAATCTGCACATGGCAACGAATAAGCTGCATGATAAAATACAATCGGCTTATAGACGACATCATTCTACAGAAACAGCTCTGATGAAAATACAACACGACATCGTGCGCAACCTTGACACGGGACGTTGTGTCATGCTGGTTCTTTTTGACACGAGTGCAGCATTCGACACGATCAACATTGACGAATTGTTGAACACTCTGGTTTCACGATTCAACATCGGCGGTATGACACTTGACTGGTTTAGATCATACTTGACCGGCAGATCTTAGTGTGTCACGATTGGTTCGTCTTCTTCGAACGCAATCCCCATCTACCACGGTGTACCTCAGGGTTCAGTACTTGGACCAGTGATGTTCATCGCATATACGACACCCATTGCTGACATCTGCAAAAAACATAATGTGCTTTACCACCGATTCGCTGATGACATCCAGCTATATGTCAGCTATAACCCTATGGTGTCTGACGAACTGGAAAACGCTAAACAGCTGCTCATCCAGTGCATCGCCGAGATTAGAGCCTGGATGCTGATTCATCAACTTAAACTCAACAATGATAAAACTGAGTTTATCGTGCTGCAGTCACCGCACAATCTACGTGTTTATGGCAGCCCTAGCTTGGAACTACCTGGACTTACCTTGCAATCAACAGATGCAGCGAGAAATCTAGGTTGCTACTTCGACCGACACATGCAGTTAGACGACCTCGTCTCCAGCTACTGCTCTTCGGCCTACTACCATCTACGCCTGATCGGCAGAATTCGTCACCTGCTGACGCGAGACGCGTGCCATGCTGCGGTACGCTGTCTTCTGCTAAGTTGCCTCGACTACCGCAATGCTCTACTCGGTGGATTGAACAATGGACAGACCAACCGACTTCAACGAGCTCAGAACTCAGCCGCTCGCCTCATCAACCGCGTCAGACGGCGATATCACATCACACCAATTCTGCAATCACTGCATTGGCTGCCGATCAGAATGAGAATTACTTTCAAGATATGTACTTACATATTTAAGATCCTGCATGGCTTAGCCCCGAACTACCTCAACTGCGCGATAGTTCGCAACGCGCCCACACGTGCATTGCGATCGGCGAGTGACGCAACGCTTCTTGCGGTGACGGTGTCTAAGAGAACTATCGGACGGGGCAGCTTTGCAGTGACAGGCTCACATATGTAGAATAGCTTGCCAAAGTGTGTGCGATCAGTTGGAACATTGGCGGCTTTCCGGAAACAACTTAAAACCCATCTATTTCGCATGCACTACATGCCTTGATGCAAGAACTGCTGCCACACCTAAATGACACTGGTTTCTATTTTATAGTATTGATTTGTTTTTAATTTAATTGTTTGAAATTGTATTTTAATGTATTTATGTTTTAAATTGTATTTTTATTTATTTATTTTTGAAATTGTATTTTAATTTATTTATTTTTATTTTTATTTTGTTATCTTAGCTTATTTATTTAATTTATTTATATTTTAACATTTAGTCAACATGTCATTTTAGTATGTGAAGCGCTTTGATTAGTATTTACATACTTAAAAAGCGCTATATTAAAAAACGGAATTATTATTATTATTATTCAATAATGTTCCAAACTGCCTAGTGTTCTCAATCGCGCGTAGGTCCACAGGCAGACTCGGCCCAGCACATGCAAACGGCCGACGACCATAACGGTCTAGGTTCACGCGTGGAACGTCCAGAAGCAGACCACCGCCAGAGCGTAGGGTCCTGCGTGGTGAGTGACGATGCAGCAGTGACGCGAGATACACTGGCGTGCCAGCATACAGTGCCGTGTGTACAACCATGAGTAACTTGTACTCGATGCGCTTTCTCACTGGGAGCCAGTGTAGCTGTTGTAGGACCGCAGTGAAAGATATCTATTGGTGGGGCATAAATCGTGCGTTCTAATGTTTTATGCAGTTTTAAAGGGAATAAAAACATATATGGCTTGAATTCATATTATATTACATCCTGCTATCTATTTCCATGTCCACCAAGCTAAACAAAACTTCAATGAATTAGAAATTCCACATGTTATGCTGTGCATCCGGACATTTTCGAATATGCATATTTTTGGCGCGCTTTTCGGGATGCCGAGATGTGACGTCACATATGACTCGTAGTCGCATCAGGCCAACCCTTTCCATGCATTCCGAGCATGTTTACAATGATAGCTTTTGGGTCGAAACGAGCGTCAAAATAAGTTATTATGCGATATTCCGATGTAATACAAACACTAATCACCATAGAGGAACAAACAGTTATCTTACGGTTCCACATGAATCCAATTTTATTCAAAACAATAAATGCGAATGGGCCTACAAGTCGACTAGGTTTCGTCGAGCTTGGGCTCGTTTTTAGAATAATTATATCGGATGCAACCAACGGGAGATAATCTACACCAATAAACATACATAACAAACATATATTGTATCCAGCTACAGAAAGTAACATGTATAATATCACTAAAATATCGATGTATGAAGGAGGAGTTGTACCATTTTTATCATAACGACATAAATCAGTCAGCGTTTTTCTGTCGGTCCTGCTAGCTCAGTTGGTAAAGGCGTTGGTTCCTTGTTATTTATTTTGTAATCGGGCGACGCCGGTTCAATCCCGACACCAAACCATTGATCTTCTTTACACTTTTTTGTTTTCACCAAGTAATATGAACCAAATCATTTTGTATATTATGATGCACTGTTTGTAAATATTTTATTTTTATTTTTTTAGTAACTATTTATTCGCCACAAATATTAAAACATGGGAATTATATAACGATGTTTCTAAATTTTATTTATTCAAACAAATATAATGTAATGGATACATAATTTATTAACTGTATCTGTCGCCCGATTGCAAAATAAATGCCAAGGAACCAACGCCTTTACCAACTGAGCTAGCAGGACCGACAGAAGTTCGCTGACTGATTTAAGTTGTTGTGATCAATTGTACAACTCCTCCTTCGTACATCGATATTATGAGATTATACATGTTACTTTCTGTAGCTGGATACGATATATGTGTGCTATGTATGTATATTGGTGTATATTATCTCCCGTTGGTTGCATTCGATATAATTATTCTGAAAACGAGCCCAAGCTCGGCGATACCTAGTCGACTTGTAGGCTCATTCGCATTCATTGTTTTGAATAAAATTGAATTCATGTGGAACCGTAAGATAACTGCTTGTTCCTCTATGATGACTGGTGTTTGTATTACATCGGAAAATTGCACAATAACTCATTCTGGCGCTTGTTTCGACCCCAAAACTATCCTTGTAAACATGCTTTGAATGCATAGAAAGGGTCTGCCTGCTGCGAGTGTGAGTCGTATGTGACGTTACGATACCACGTGATCGCCTAGCTCATTATTTTTTTTATTTCCGCGGGAATTGCTACACAGACGGGTTTAAAATCGAATTGATGCTACAAATGTATTTTTCTGTATTTTTTAATGTTCTCGAATGTTACACACAATGTTAAACTTTGCGCACACATGGAAAACGGGTTTTAGCTAATGCCTTGTTTTTATTTCCTTTAACAAAAACTTGAATTTTTTTCCATACGACATCTATTTGCTTAATCTCTAAAACATAGTCCGTCAAATGTGTGCAAACAAACTAAACTGTATTAGAAAAGTTGTTCTGAATGAAATACTAAAAAAGACCGACTTAATTCAAATCTCGTAAAAGACTCCTGCGTCAAAAACCGTGCGTCCTATTTGCGCGGTGTAAACGCGCACTATGACTATGTCTATGTCTATGTCTATGTCTATGATCAGAACGTGTCACGTTAGTCAGTACGAGATCAGACAGTATGTTACGATAAGCCAAGAGCGTTAGAACACCAGATGTTAGTGTCACAACAAGCAAAGTTTGTTTTGTAGTTAATCACAGTAATGCTCTTTTCACCGTAAAACTTTACCTGACCTTTGAACTTTGAGTTTAGTTCAACAACGACATCCGACGGAAGGGTATTTTTGTTAGTGTCACTAGTAGTGAGAAGACCAGTGTCTCGGGAGGGTAAATATTGATGCCTAATTTATTTATCCTATTCAATGTGGAATGATAATAATAATAAAATATATGTAATGTTATGAAATTCATTAACATTTGGTAGATCTATACTAAATTGGGATAATTGTCTAAATTGAAGGCGTCGAGGTCCACTCGCCTCTTTCGGTCTTCATTCGCTTTCTGTAGTGATTGCATTCTGATCTACGAATTGACGACATGTCTCTGTCCAGACAGTTAGTATAATTAATTATTAAACCATTGTAATTCCATGTGTACAACCAACAGCAGTAGCGCGCCGTCGGTTGGCACTCGGTGGCTGTTTCTCTTTGCTGTCTGGTCGTCCGCTTGCGAACTCAGTTGGGACGAAATGTTCAATCGACGTCAGCGTTGCTGCCTGTGAAGCGCCGACGTAGAGCGCCCCACAACATGGCAGGTGTGTGCAAAACAATGAGGACATTGCCAAAGCGCTTAGCGCTAAAAGATAATGTGATGTGTCGCGTCTGGCAGTGTTTTTGTTGTTCGCTTCCTGAGGGCGTCCATGGAGTGTCTGCTCAAAGTTTTAATAAACATATGACACACAACGATGACAAGAAGGTGATGGCTTATTCCGATATTCCTTATTCGATTCTTTTTAACTGATTATAGTTATTACGCCTGACATTATTGTGTGTATGGCAGTCAGTGGGGCGCGGTAGCGTAGTTATGGCAGTATCGGACGTTCAATCTAGAGACACCGAGTTTGCATCTTCATGCAATAATTGCAGCGTTGCAGAATGCACGCAACACATCTGCCCCAGAGAAGAATTAAGTGCTAAATATTTTGCCAGACGTGTTGTTAAAAAGGCTTTACATATTTAATTTAAATGGGATAACGGAGAAAACGGATCATAGAGATATAGTCATTCTGCATATAGGGCCTAATGGTTTTAGACAGGTAAGAAACAATGTCAGCATCTGCAGTACATAACAAGCGCTGGATAATCGAAAGTCACAATTCGACAATGACAGTGTAAATGGATAATCGAAAGACACAGTTTGACAATGACAGTGTAAATGGAAAATCGAAAGACACAATTAGACAATGGCAGCGTAAATGGATAATCGAAAGACACAGTTCGACAATGACAGCGTAAATGGATAATCGAAAGACACAATTCGACAATGACAGCGTAAATGGATAATCGAAAGACACAGTTCGACAATGACAGCGTAAATGGATAATCGAAAGTCACAATTCGACAATGTAGCATTGTGGAAATTATGGCCCTAATATCGTTCCATATGATACGAGACTGCGCAAACATGCAACGTACGCATACGCACACACGCACGAATACGCACGTACGAACGCACGGACATGCATGCACACAAAAATGCTGCCCTAGCTTAGCGTCATGATAATTAATAGTCTCCGTGTTCGTTCTTCGGTAATTTCTTTACTGAGTCGATCAGAAAAAAAATGACGGATAACGGTGCTGCCGGTCTAACGTCGACTCTATAATAGCTAATGGTTGAAGGAAGCAAATGAACATAGAAAGGGGGCGAGTTGACCGCCACACCTAGGAGAAAATACAATATTACCGCCCTAAAGTTACTGAGTTATGGTGTCGTACTAATATAATAAATGGGTAATTTCCCCACTATATGTGATACTTTATGAGGAGCCTACCGCTCGTGGTACTAGAATTAGTACTATAATGATACTTACAGATACATGCTGAAGCGATCATTCTAGTTACCGATTTCGGTTTCTCGCACGTAGGGTACATGGGTTCGACGAGGTAGTTGGCGCAAGTCAGAGCGACGAGCGCCGCGTAGCATGGCCGGATGACGACGACTTCCGTCCACAGCCGGATGAAGGCGACGAGCGGACCGAACGCTTCGTACAGGTAGACGTAGTCGCCGCCAGACGTGATGATCATGGTGCCCAGTTCGGCGTAGCAGTGCGCTCCGATCATTGAGAAACAGCCGCACACGGCCCACACTAACAGCGATACCCCGACCGACCCGACGTGTCTCTGCACCCCCTGCGGGCTGATGAATATCCCGGCACCGATAACGCTGCCAACGATCATCGTCACACCGTTAACAATCGTCAGTCTTGTCTTCAGGGCGATGGTGTCGGTCCACGATGTGTTCTCTTGACTCGCTGATGTGTCGCGGCTCTTTTGCCCACGCTTCGCGTCCTTCTCGAACACGTTCGCAATGCCACCGCGTAGCTTCTTCTTGCCCATAGTCACAACTTCTTTTCATCGTAACCACAATCTGCCAACAGATCACCGGAGTCTATATATTATTGGCTATACATAGCTATCACTGGCACCGGAACGAAATTAGGATAGGGTGGGCTGAGCCGGTGCTTCAGCAGCACTCCGCCGTCGGACCATGACATCAGACGAGGACGAGGGGGAGGCAAGGAAGGTGTTCTTGAATTTGTTTTCGCGGTGACGTTTAACATTTTTTACCTTTACCAACAATCTCCAACTACAGTCACTTTAAGGCATACACAAAACTTCCAACCGCGCAACTGCACGCCTTTACCGAATTTTTGGGGGCTAATTTAATCATCACCCCCTCGACCGATATATATATATATATGTGTATATATAATATATTTATATATAATATATATATTTATATAATATATCCATACGCCAGGCTTGTAAACAAATGCAACTGAATGCGCATTTGAATGTTAAGCATTTGAATGTGCATTCAAATGCCTCCGTGAAATTGTAAATGCGTTTGCATTTGAATGCATACCTTAAACATTTGCATTTGAATGCGATCCACAAACATTTGATTTGTTAAATGCACAATCAAATACAAATCAAATGCATGCATAATTATTCGAATAATTATTATTGTTAGATTCACTTTCACAAGTTCACAGCATGCCATTGGAAAAATGTGCTCTGTAGGGAGCAGCAGAGTATCCTCAACAGATTATGAAATCAATGTCTGACCTGTGAATCCACTTTCACATCGCGCTCTTTGGAAAAGGTGCTTTGTAGTGAGCGGATTATAGAATCATTGTCTGACCTGTAAATCCACTTTCACGAGGTGTTCTTTGAAACAGTTTAACAGCACAGTGCAAACACTGCCCAGTGAAGATGAAAGGTACTGTCAAATCCACCACCAATCTTCGGAACCATATCAATGTAAGAACGATTCCAGTGGTCAAAGTATAATTACTTAAATATATTTGTTAATGTACTTGTAACGAAGTACATTTTTCTGGAATTACTCTTACTTGTAACGAAGTTTATTTATATGTACGTTTTTACTTTCTACTTCATTATTTTTGGTTACTTTTTATCTTATAACTAACTGAAGTGATGAAGCAGTTGCACGTGGCTTTTGGGGTCTCCCGGATTCGCCGTTAGTCTCCCGGAAATCTACCACATCTCCTGATCTTCCGGACGAGAGAAGCAATCTCCCAGATTTCTATGCAAATGAAACAAAGGAAATTCTGTGTTAATTGCAATCGGTCTGAACCTGAGCTAATTCTCAAGAATGGGGACACACTGCCACGTAGTACAGCGAATTGTGCACTTTTTGACAAAAGCATGACAATTGGTACACATGTAGTTTATGATATATACATTCATATAAAGCTAGGTACCCATCGCCATCGACATGGTATCTAACCGCCATGTTGATTTAAAAAAATGGCCGCCATGGAAATCCATTACCCACGTTTCCACAACATAGAAATACGGTCTTGGTGTCTAAACCACCATTTTTAGGGTCAAGGAATTCATTTCTGCCACATTCCGTATCCTCAGATGACCGCCATATTTGAATTCAAGATGGCCGCCATGGAAATCTATTAACCACGTTGCTCAGCTTCTAAGCAACATAGAAACATGTTCTTGGTGTCTAAACCATAATTTTCAGGGTCAATGAATTCATTTCGCCACATGCTGTATCATCTGATGACCGCCATATTGGAATTCAAAATGGCCGTCATACAAGATCTTATATTTTATTTTAATTCACCTAACTGGGAATACTAGCTAGGTACCCAAAGATGTAAAGGTCCGATGATCTGGAATACAATTCCAACTATTATACAAAATAAACCCAATTTAAATAGTTTTATATTATCATTAAAGGCAAATGTTGTAAGGGGGTATGGTATTCTAGTTTAATTTAATTCCACCCCGAAACGTCAGACATATGTGTTTGATATAATGTTATTCTACTTAGGCGTTATACCATTGCTGAAGCTTGGCATAATCACATGTTTTTTTTTTCGCATGACTACTTATGTGAACATTTATCATCTAATACTGATGTTAGTAAATTTACATATATGTTCTATTGATTATAGCAACGTAACCAACACATTACACGTGAAATCATTGTTAATAATAGTTATTTTTGGGATGCGGCGACTAGTTTACTTAATCATTATAATCTTATATTGGAATAATTAAAATAAACTGGTTACAGCCTTAATTGGCTCCGCTGTCAACCTGGAATTGTATATCATTTTGTCAATTGTTTTACGGATTGTTTATATTTGTATGTTTGATTTATACAATTCCAAATAAAACCTACTACTACTACTACTACTACTACTACTACTACTACTACTACTACTACTACTACTACTACCCATGCTGTTTACAAGAATTAAAATTAATCTAGATATGCCATGGATATCCATAGATATGGCTATTAAATGATGATCATGACTCTGATGTGTTTAACAATGGACTATAATCATACACATGTTAAAATAACACTCATATTTTGCTCACCGCATGCAGTATAAGCCATCGTATAGTCAGAGATGTCAAGGGTCGCCACATGGTCCACTGCAGCTACACAGCTCGGTGCATTGCAGACTAGACGACCGGCATTTACGCTTGCGTTTACACCCCTTCTTGCACCCACAGTGCACTATCTCATAACACGACATCGATGCCTCTGGTAGGTCAGTCCAAAATGGTTTTCATCCTGTGTCACTTGGACTCCCACCCCAGTGTCCAGGTCGTGACAGGTAGGAAGCTGGCACAAGAGCTTGTGCATAACCACACATATCCGGCCTGATACACAGCCAGTATGACATGTTGGAACAATGCAGCTTTGGTTGGCGGGACTTTCTCAATGGTACGGGATCCCTGGGCGAAGAGGTGCTTTCTTGCCTCGTCCACCTTACTAAATGTACACGTCCTGCTGTACGTGACGACGATGAACCTTTCGATCTCATCGAGAGTAGGTGTTTCGACTTCTTCCGATTGTGTTGAGAGTGTGAGAAAGGTATATTTTACGGACATGCCGTCCATGCCGTCCATGCCGTCCATGCCGTCCATGCCGACTTCTTCCCTCGGCCGAGGAAGCAGGAGACAGTGTCACACCCGCTTAGGACATGAAACGGCATTAATGCTCTATATTTCAACACACCTAATTTGTTTGCAATAGCATGAATTGCAATATGACGAAAGTGAGTACCAACGCCGAAGTTGGCCCACCGTTCATCAATCCCAAGAGCTTGGAAATGGCCTACCGCCAAAACAACCACATCTGCATCCACTGTCCAGATGGCCACTTTGGAAAGTCCTTGTTTCACGCAATGTGCCACATGGAGTAACATGCGTGTGTCCGCCTTCTCGTGTGTGCTCGGCTGAAGGTACTCTGTGTCTCCAGTGTCATTCTGGTTTGCTGTCGCAAGTGTGTCATCTTTTGTGCTGATGAGTATTTTCTCACGGGCATCGTATGACCTGATACATTCTGACAAACAATGAAATAGCTCATCTTTGTTCTGCTCAATCCTCAGGAAGCTCTCCCAGATTGCTGGAATAGGGGTTCTTGCAAGAACTCTCTGCCGTTGTGTTGTTCTGTTATGCACTCGGCGTTCCCTTGTTGATTGTTTGAGACTGTCAGCAAAATACCTATCCCATACAATGTCGACCCTACTGACAGTTGCTAGCTGGGAGGTAATATATGGAATAAATAGTTGCTGAGCATAATCATCAAATGTCCGACTAGCCCCTGGCCTGAGCATATGTATGATGGCAGCACCATCCAAAACCTTTGCATCGACATCTAAAGCATTCTCTGATGAGGAATCAAATTTTGATAGGCATTCCAGTAAGTAAAATTTCGATCCATGTCGGACTTGTCCAATGTCAGAATTAGACGGAGGACATGCTTGATTTTCAAGTTGAAAGAAACGGTCCTGGTTTCCTTATCTGTTTTGGCAAGCTATGTAGAGCCTTGCAAACAGAATGCAGTTTGTCTTTAGATTGCAGTTTGTCTTCAAATTGCACTTTGCTACTTGATGTTTGCTTTGCACGAGGCGTACTAAAGAGAGGCAATTTGTTTTTCGAGATAATATCACTGAGTGGTTTGTTAGTCTTCAATTGTTGACACCATCGTCGACATTTTTTACCAAACTAATTAGACATATTGAATTTTGTATGCCAGCCATCTTGAATTTTATTATGGCCGTCATCGGATGATACAGGATGTGGCAGGGATTAATTCCTTGACCCTGACAATGTTGGTTTAGACGCAAAAAAGTAATGTTTCTATGTTGCTTAGAAATGAAGCGACTTGGTTAATAGATTTCCATGACGGCCATCTTGAATTTCAATATGGCAGTCATCTGAGGATATGGCATGTGGTAGAAATGGATTCATTTACCCTAAACATGATGGTTTAGATACCAAGAACATGTTTCTATGATGCTTAGAAGCTGAGCAACGTGGTTAATAGAGTTCAATGGCGGCCATCTAGAATTCCAAAATGTCGGTCGTCTGAGGATGCGGAATGTGGCAGAAATAAATTCATTGACCCTAAAATGATGGTTTAGACACCAAGAAAATGTTTCAATGTTGTTTAGATGCCGAGAAACTTGGGTAATGGATATCGACGGCGGCCATTTTTTAAATCAAGATGGCGGCTAGATATCATGTCGATGGCGATGGGTACCTAGCTTTATATGAATATATAAATCACAAACTACTTGTGTACCAATTTTCATGCTTTTGTCAAAAAGTGCACAATCATATATCCCTTAGCCGCTGTACTAAAGGCCGCTCGGACAACAAATATGGTTGTTTAAATCACGCGGACTAGACAGCAACAACTGCCTAACTATAATTTCCTTGGGTCTTGCCTGTAGTTGACATTGCGTATAAGCTTTAGACGACTAATAAGACGAGCACCGTAAACTGCGCTTGCGGTCACGGCTTCCCTATGAACGCACATGCCTAGCTAGAACATCAATTTGTTCGACTTTTTTTTCTTTCTACCATACCTATAAAACCACAAACATTTTAGTTTACTTGTCCACATGTAATTTGTTTAATGTAACATTAACTGTATACTAACATACAGTTCTGTGCTGTTGATTTAAGGGCACACTTGCAATGGAATTGGAAATAAAGTTGATTGTGACCATTTTCATAATGTGAAATACTCTGATTTATGCGCAATTATACGATACCCTTTTTGGGGAGTTACTTTTACTTAGTCACTTTATTGGAGCACTGCGCCAGCTAAACTTAAGGCTGGTGTATTGTACTGCTGATGTGAAATGGAAAATAAATATTGCTTGAGTAATTGATGTTTTTTAAGTGCAACGCCCATCTCATGTGAAGCGTGAACTGTGCGTTATGTATGGGACAGTGGATTTCTACTATTTGTCAGTCATACCTTATAAAAACTGCATTGGATCACAATAATGTTGGGACTTATGTGTCATTGCTATGCTATGGTGCAACAAAAAAACATGATTACATTTGGCACGGAAGCTTTAGTCATATTAATTAAGATGGTGTTATGTATGGGACATTTAACATTTTTCATAAAACAGAGCACCACCTGTTGCATTACGTGGAGGGACTTAGTGGCTACAATAATCATGTACTACTGTGTTTATTAAATATATTAATAAAGTGTTTGTATACTTTACGTTGTTTGTCAAAATAAAACAAAGCGTTAATATAAAGCGAACACATTTGAAATTAATTCAAATGCATTTGTACACACACACACACACACACACACACACACACACACACACACACACACACACACACACACACACACACACACACACACACACACACACACACACACCACGCATACACACACACACGCGCACGCACACGCACTCACGCACTCACGCACGCACGCACACACACACGCACACACACACACACACACGCATAACATAGTGTACCCTAAGCTAGTTACGTTCTACGGCTGTTCTAAGTTACGTAAGCCGTCCGTCGACCAGTTGGGATCGCTTTACGTACGGTAAGTTGGAACAATCGTAGAAACCACGCCGTGCAATTTCAAAAAATAAAAGCGTTATGGTGTCGTTGATGAAGCCCTGAACGTTTGGTGCCAGAGAAGCAAAGCGTCCAGGAGTATCAGAAAGTTTCTAAAGTAGAAGAAACGCAACAACATAGGCTACATAGAATAGGCACACTGACGACAAAGCTCGATTACAGTTCGATTACTGTAAATAAAGATTCTGAAGAGCTTGTTTGATCAGTTCTTAAACGTGGCGAAGCGAATAATCCTCCACGAACCATGCATGCGGCAAGTTGCATGGACAGTAGAGGGAACTTACCGGCTGACAGCTATCTTGTCGAATCAGACGACTAATATTTGTGGGCAAACTTTTATAAAACACGTTTCCCGAAAGGTAATTTTCCTGTCAACTAACGCGTTTCCAATTCGTTTAAAATGGCGGGTGCTTGGGCGGCATACGCTGAAAGCGCGCGGAACTTCCCAGATCGGAATCTGAAGGTCCCACTGCAGATGTAGTGTGTGGGTGCATCAAAGAAGCCAAAAACAGCTATTAACGTGACATTTAGGGTGTGCGCAACGCAAATGTATATATCAACAAGTATTTTTTATATATGTTATACAGCGCTGTTAATATATAACAAATAGGCCTATGTAGCCCAGTGGTGCAATGGCTAGAGCTTTTAGTCCAGCGGATAGGTGAAAAGATTGTGCACTTTTGGATAAAAGCAAGACACTTTGCTCATATGTTCTATACACCAAGGGAACTATTTTAAAGTTTGGAAGCATTCCAGATTTGGCGGCCATTTTTAAAAAGGCCGTCAAATTATATTTCTCCATATCTTAATAATGTCGTTACATAGAGCAATCATATTTGTGTCTTGATGTAGGTTTAAGGGTCAAAGATTTCAAATTTGTTACTTTTGTACTTATCTGACATTCACATCCGCCATTTTTAAAGATGACGTTCGTCAATGCAAATGTAACGATATCTTAATAAATACGTTTCGTAGAACCGTATAGTCTACGTTTTTGAAAACTTGGAGGATAGCGATTTCCAAAAGTATATTTTTTTACCTTCGTCGACATATATCCGCCATTTTTAAGGATGGCGCCATTCAAAGGATACTATTCCCATATCTCAAGAACTACATAACATAGAGCCACAAAGTTGATGAAAATTGTATACACTTTAGATGCGATGATTTAAAATACATCACTTTTAACCTTCATTAATTAAAAAATATATCCGGCATTTTGGAATATCCGCCATTTTAAAAGATGGCGGCAGACAAAGCCTCTTATTCCCGTATCTTAATATCTACATATCCTTGAACTTTGAAGTTGATGTTAAAATATATGCCTATACCTTATAAAGCTACAGCAACGATTCCCAACCATTTCACGCAACCAACTGACATCTGCCGCATCGTGCAGCGCAGGTTGGCTTTGAAACACCGGCAGTGTAATAAACTGCACCTCCCATTCAGACACGTTCTCCTTTCGAGTCCAGCCGAAGTCCACTGGACTGGGCAGGTGTGGTGCTTTTAGCAGAGCCTGGCCCCAGACGTGCATGCAGTCCTGTTAGCCCACTCACAGCAGGTGTTGCATGAAGGCATCATGTGTTGGTGGAATCTTTTCGATCTCCCTTTCTTTCTATGTGAAGAGGATCTGTCTGGCCCGACTCACGTGGACCTCAGAATTGCCCCGGTCGTACAATACAACAACGTACCTCTCGGTGGCTGGAACAACTTCTCTCAGGATATCTGTCGAGGGACTGTCTGCACGAGCACACAACGCAGGACTGAGAGCATTCCATGATGCCCAAGCCGTGTGTTTGCCTCTTTCAACGAAACACGATGTTGTATCACACCCGGTCAGTGCATGGAAGACAGGCAGTGTTTTGCACTTGCCTAGACCAAACTCGTGTGCAATGGCAGTTGCATCGACGTATCGGAATGATTTCCCTGTACTGATCCATACCACAAGACTTTCACAGCCAAGTCTGCGACCGAAGCTGATGGATAGCACGACTTCATTAGTGTCAACTGTTCTTATGGCAATCGTCTTCCTTGCGTGACACCATCTGCAGCATGCAACAACATCCTGGTGTCTGCCGCTTCGTGTGTACTCGGTGATAGCTGGACTATTACCACAATTTAAACAACGTTGGTTTTCTTTTATTCAAGTACACCATAGGCGTCCGCAGGAAGGAAAGGGTGCATTTACCCCCGTTGATCTGGATAATTTTTACGTATATTCGTTAGTCAAAGTATATGTTAGCTTTATATTTTATGTAATATCTTTACATTTTATAATATACATATATTATAAAATGTAAAGATGTTACATAAAATGTAAAGCTAACATATACTTTGACTAACGAATATATATATATATAATACAATAATTCACCCCGACCCGAAAGCCGTACCAGAAATAACACCATGGGATGTGGAAGCAGCGCTAAGAGATATGAATAATGGGAAGACATCAGGCAACGACCATGTAAACATTGAAACATTAAAAACAGGATAATATACCATATCGAAGACTAAGACTGGCTAAGCTGTATATTAAATGCTTATCAGAAAGACGAATACCCACCCCTTGGAAGAATGCAAAGATGGTGATAATCTTCAAGAATTGAAATAAGAAAGACTTAAAGAACTACAGACCGATATGTCTGTTATAAAACATCTACAAATTACTCACAAAGATACTAAGAATTAGGCTAGAGAAAACACTCGACGAAAACCAACCACGAGAGCAAGCAGGATTCAGATGTAGGTACTCAACGACATACCAGATACACGTTGTAAACTAACTGAAAGAGAAGTGCCCAGAATAGAAGCCAAGCTAAATTACATTCGTCCAGAGCATGCAGCAGTCTCACTTTGATCTTCAATGTGATGTCTTTGCCTGTCCGTGGTAGTTTCTGTCTTTCGAACGTTAGCGTGATTCTTGAAAGGATTTCTGGTTTTGATCCCAGATGCACTTAGGCGGGTCCGGTGGGACCGAGGGCCCCACCTAGAAATTGTCATTTGGCGTGCCCCAGACCTTTTAAATAGGCCCCCGTTACGTGCCCCCATGACCTTTGGAATGTGCCCCCGTTTAGATTACAATAAGCTGAAGATACGGCGACGTGGCGGCGAATTTTTTTTTAACAACTCCTCCCCCACCTCCGTCCGTTGTCATCATGCAGTCAAGTCTTATCACAACCGCACCCCACCCCACCCTACCTCCGTCTTCCCATGTGATGATCCCACAGCGCAACAGCAGAGTCGTGCTGAAGCTCCGGCACCCAATATGAATTTGGTCCGGCCGACAGTGGAGGCTTTTGTGCCCCCCTAGCTAGATTACCTTCTCTGCACCCGCCCCTGTTGCGATAGTATATCGCACCTAGAAATTTGAAACGGTGGCGAATGTTTCCAGTGCGTTACCACTGACGAATATGCGTGTGTTTATATAATATTTGTCATGTCGGTGTTTAGATAATGATCGAGGTGTTTTTTTGCATAAATTTCCATCCCACAAGATGCGGAGTTTTTGTCGGCAATGTCTTGTACGTCTCCTGCTAAGTAATCGATGTCGTCAGCAAACCGCAAGTTTGCAAAATAATTACAATCCTTTAATTTAAGGTAGGCCCTGTGGTGTTTCTCTATTGGTTGCTCGTCGAGAACTTGCAACGAGGAATTGGCGCGTGCGCACTGGCATACAGACTGTGCCAGGAAGTTACGTAGCTGCGAATTGACGTAGACCGGTCCAGGCATCAACAATTGGGTGATGACGTCATTGAGGTTTTCCACGTGGCAGCCAGTAGGAAGTCGAAGTGGATCTGCGGGAGGACGTAGTTCTTCATTTTCTTCGTATGTTTTGTTCGTGTTCCTCTTATTATTATTAGTATCATTATTATTATTACTGCATCGCTTAATTGTTGTTGAAGTAAAAAGGCCACGATATTTTAGACGTTAACTAGTTTTTATGCACGTATTTCTGTTTATTTACACGATAATTGTGTTCTATAATTATATTGCACTCCCAAAAAAAAAATACTTTTCCTGTTCGCCTGCCATGCCACGTACCGCCTCCTCAGCAGGTTGAGGCTGGGCGTGCATTGGAAAAAGAGATGTCGGCCACACGTTCTACAATGCGTGCGACATGGCGACCGGAACTTGAGGAAGGATTGTTCGCGAACTTCGGCCAAAAGCGACGAGACGTCAGATACCGTTCTAGTTGACGAAGCGGCGGCGTAGCCTTACGGATTGACATTATTCAAGGGACTGACATTATTCATAAAGCAAGTTAAAATTAATGTTCAGGTTTTAATAGTTGTAAATTTATTTAGGTAACCATAGTTCGGAGGAGAGTAAACTCTTTTCGTTGTTGAAGCATCTGGTAAATCACACCTCCTCCTCCCCGACAAGGGTTTGAGGTTTGGTTTGAGTGGCCGGCTTGCAGATTCCTTCCATGGCTTACCCGCCTTCTTCTACTGTCAGTCATTTTAACCGGATAATGTTTTTATCTAAAGTAAACGACTGGCTGATTGCTGACGGTGCCTATTTGTCACTCGATGTAGGCCATTTCGTAAGAGAATAAGAGCGAAAACCAAAGAAGTGTATTGTTTGTTTCACGCAGTTGTGTAGTCAACGAAGACAGGGGTACGTTATAATAGAACCGTGCGAAGCTAGTGTGACATCGCTATGGCATTAATATTCATAATGATCTATTGTGAATCCCCCGTACCTTGTACATGTTGCTTCCAGCTCCACGGTGTCCGAGAAAGGACCTGGTCGGGCTGTAATACATTGTCCAGGGGTGGAGTACAGGAACGGTTGGACCTTTCGAGTTGAAATGAACCGACACCGCACTCAAGTGTACGATTTATTCAACAATGCTGGACAGGATAGTGGACGTACATGCTCGATCACTTTGTTAATATCATACGACCAGAAATACATTGCGCGGGTAGCAGAATTGATAGGCTTACTATGCTTAGGACTAGGCTTACGCTATAGGATCTATAGGTGGTATGCACAAATTTTGATTATATAACAATTACTAAATAAAATAAAAATATAATAAAATCCGACTTCTCTAAGCAGAAAGCTCCGAAAGGAATTTGAACGAAATCTAGCATCCCAGACCAAGAAAAACCCCTAAGTCTTTTGGAAATATTATAAATCAAAAACTACAATCAAACAAGGAATTGGGGAACTGAACACAGACCCCATCAACCTAAAATCTCAAACAACAAATGAAGATGAAGAAAACGCAAATATACTTGCTGGCTATTTCTCCAGCGTATTCACCAAAGAACAGTCAGGGCCTATACCAACCATACCTAAAGTAAACAATAAACATGTCATGGACAAATTAAAACTAACTGAAAATATAATACTACTGACGTTAAAACAACTTAATATTAGCAAATCGCCTGGCCCAGATGGAATAGGCGCCAGGCTACTAAATGAGTTGTCTGCAAGTATATGTCAACCCTTAAAACAAATTTTTGAAACGTCGATTAAAACTTCCTGCATTCCCAATGACTGGAAAGAGGCTAAAATATCAGCAATTTATAAAAAAAGGAAACAAGAAACTAGGTAGTAACTACCGCCCAATAAGTTTAACAAGCATAGTTTGTAAATGTATGGAAAAAATTATTAGAAATCACATTACAAACTACATGAAAGTATATAATCTATTTAGGATTTATCATATATCGAAAGACTAAAATTACTTAAGTTACCCACATTAACATATCGTAAATTAAGAGGAGATATGATTGAAGTGTATAAAATAATGCATAACATGTATGACAACAAATCTGCACCAAACCTTCCTAAATGGGAGAATGTGGCATCACGATCCAGTAACAGAGGACACTCCCTTAAACAGTTCAACCAAAGACCAAAACTAAACATAAGAAAAAATGCATTCCCACTTAGAGTGGTTGAACCATGGAACAGTTTACATGATTCAGTAATACAAGCAAAATCAATAAACTCATTTAAAAACCGCCTTGATAAATTCTGGTCAACCCAGGAGATATTATACGACTATGAAGCCCCACTAACATTAAACACTGGAACCGGAAAACACAAACTCTTAATACTAGACCCCGAAGAAGAAGATCTGATCATTGAGGAACCGAGAGGATCCTGCGATCAGAGCAGTCCTAAGGTAAGGTAAGGTATTACTAAATATTCCACTGCTCATAGACGTGTTAAACGTCAAAGATAATGCTGCCTTCTCCCCAGTTGGGACAGTTACCGTCGTTGTTTGTTGGGGCCCCCTGGAATTTGCTGGGGACATGGTCCTGTCCCCCAGTAAATCTAACCCTGAAAATGGGGCGTTTTGGCGAGCTTTAACGGGGATGCAAATCGAGGTTTTTTTGACAGCCTCAATTTTCAAGGCGTTGCCACAAAAAATATTCAACAGCACCCCCTCCCCCGTCGTTTGATGTCATGACCCGACAGCGGAGTGGTGCTGAAAGTCCGGTTCGCAGCTCCCCCGATATTTATTTCGTTCCCGCGCCAGTGTGCTAAACTTGTGCATAAAGCCAGTGCGTAAAGTCCACATTAATGCACGGTGAATTCATCTACCACTGCCTCCGAGGCATCACCAGAATGGAGAGAAGATCGCAGGACCTGCTGGAAGACAGACCAAGTCGCATGATGGAACGACGCCGCAGCAAACCCACTGCAGACCGCACAGAAGGGCTGCTGCGAGACAAGAGCCGTCGGTGGCTGCATGTGTCACTGGACACTGTCTACGGATGACGGGAGGACGACCTCTGCAGAGAGGTGACGATGTAGGCAATGCTACTAAGCTACGGTTGATTGTGGGACAGACTACTGCTTAACGACATAAGCAGTCACGACATCAACACAAGAGACGTGTTAATGCTTACTGCAAAGGACCAAAGTTACGTGATTTGCTTGCATGTGTCTGTCACTTGATGACATAAGCGCAATGTCATCTGCGAAGTCCAAGTCTTCAAGTTTTGACATGAATCTCCATCTTATCCCTGTGTTGTTTTCTTCAGTTGTTTTCCTCATTATCCAGTCGATTACCATCAAGAAAAGAAATCCGGACATTACATCTCCTTGCTTAACTCCAGTTTTTACCTTGAACCACTCAGATTGTTCACCTTCATCTAACACTGCACATTCACTGTCCTCGTACAAAATCTGGACCATTCTGATTATCTTGTATGGGATTCCATAGCTCGCCATGATTTCCCAAAGGCTCTCTTGGTGTACAGAGTCAAATGCCTTTTCGAAGTCTACAAAAGTTACATATAGCGTTGCTTGCCATTCCACTACCTGTTCTATTATGTTTCGAATGATGAATATATGCTCAACTGTGCTTCGTCCTCTTCTGAAACCTGCTTGTTCATCTCTCAACTTGTTATCAACTCCATCTCTTATTCTGTCAATCAGTCCTTGTTTCCACGTCTTTGGTACTTTTTCTTGTTCCCAAATTGTTTTGAATAAGCTTAGAAGCCAATTCTCTGTTGTCGCCATGTCTGCTTTCAACAATTCTGCTGTAATGTCATCTTTACCTGCAGCTTTCCCATTCTTTAGCTTCCTCAGTGCTGATCTAATCTCTGTTTTTGTTATAGAGTCTGTGCTGATTTCATCTATGATTGAGTCTAATTCAATATCTATAACGGGGTCATCGGGCATAGGTCTATTAAGGACTTCTTCAAAATGCTCCTTCCATCTTGTCCGCTTGGCTGGTCCTTCAGTCAAACATAAACACACACACACATAATTTTTTGTGAAACAGATGATAACAAGAACAGAAGAATGTTTCAAGTAGTTAAATAACAATAATAAATAAACTTCTACTGCGCCTATATCCTCGGAAACCAAGCTCAGAGAGACATCAATACAAATGGGTTAGTCAGTATCATAATCGATAAGCCATATTAAAGTTGTCAACAGATGGATCGATACGCCGGCCAGGGAGCCAAGGTGGATACGCAAGGTTATAAAGGTAAGTTTTGTACGTGACTGCGAAATTGTATAATATTTTCAACTGATCCAACACTAAGAGGGAGCATATTCCAGAGAGTTGGTGCAAAAATGTCCTTGTTCCAACATTAGTATTGACCCTAGGTACAACAGGTAAATCAGAACAAGATGATGGAAGCTGGATAGTTTTTTTTACAGGAGTAAGCAATGAATATAAATATGCTGGTTGCTTACGTGAAAGTGCCTGGTAGGTAATGGTTCAGATCTTAAAAATGATACGCCAGTGCAAACACTTCAGAAGAGGTACCGAGTGAGAAGGCCGCAGAGACCGAGTCACAACCCTAGCCAAGCAATTCTTATGGGCAATGTTATGAAAAACGGAATCGCAATAGTCAAGCCTACTAGTAACAAGTGCAGTTGCGATAGTTTTAGAAACAGAAAGAGGCAAATAACGGCGAATACGTCGTAAATCACGAATATGATAATAACAATAGCGACAAGTTTGAGAAATATGCCGTCTAAAATTTAAATTATCATCGAAGATAACTCCGAGATTTCGTGGGGAAAAAGCTTTTAACGTTCACGCTGCCTCTGTGTACCAATAATAAGAAACTCTGTTTTATCAGCATAGGGTAAAGTCGGGTATCGTGAGCATAGCGGTTAATATGAGCACCCCCTGCAGCTTAAACCAAACATGCCAGGTGCCGCCACCCGTGTTTTTCTTGAAGCACGTCGTCTGCAAACCACCAGCACCATTTCTGTCGTTTGCGCTGCCGAATATTTTCCGAGGTGAGGTCGTGTAAAAAAAACTTCACAGCAGTGCGCGACAGTAGATAGTAAGACCTGTTCAACCTCAAAAGCCTACTTATAAAAAACGTTTTAATGACCACTAAACGATTCGTGCACCCAGCTGAATCAGCAATAATGCGAGACTAATCCTATGTATAAAAAAAGATCAAAGGCTTTGTGTTTGACACTAATGAGTTTGGGAAACCTACTTATAAAAAACGTGATTGATGAGCGATGTAATTTGATACTAATTGGATGATTGACAGTACACTAGAGAGATGCCACCTAGCGGTGAGTGCAGAGAGTATTTTAGTCCTAGCGATCAACGCCGTACCTAGAGCGCACTGACGTAAGCAATAATGCGTTTAATAATAAAGTATATAAGTTTAGTTTCGTACTTTATAACCACGCTAAAGTTAAGTTTCGTACTGGACCACCTATAACTGGGGTAGGAGTTGTGCTGCCGTAAGCAATACGCTGGGGTAGGAGTTGTGCTGACGTAAGCAATACGCTAACCACGCTAAAACCATTGTATATTAAAACCATTGTATAAACGTTGAGATGTCCCCGTATGTGATGTTGACAGCAAGAGCGACGACGACTGCTGCAGCGATAAGGCCACCGGCTGCTCTAGTGGTCTTTGACCCCTGGATGACAGCATAGCTGGCTAACGGTAAACAACGTTGTTCTGGTGGACGGATTAAAACGAAAGCAATGCGTTTAAATACATCTAGTCGTGGGATTACAATGACAATCAAATGCATAAATACACTAACATTCAGTAGGGTGTTTATGCATTGAAAATGTGAGTAGTGACTGGAATATTTTATTGGGAATAAAAGTTGAGTGTTCGGCCGCGACCGACGGGTTGCTGCCTGTTGGTCTCCGGCGGGGAGCCGAAGCGAGGCGTGATCTCCGGCGGGAGATCGAAGCCTTCCCGCCGATATAGTTCGGGAGGCGTGATCGTCCTCCATAATCCGTTTGGTTGTCTAACGAGAAAGACTCGCGCCAGATCGGCTATGTCATCATCGTCAGACGAGCTGTAGTTGTCAGGTGTGGGGGCGGGCGTAGGAGGTGGCGAAGGCACGCGGACGGACGGCGCGACCATGCAGGTCGGCTGGGTCGACTGCATCGTCATGTCGGGCAGTTCGACCGACCTACGAGGCGACGAATCGTCGCTGCTGCTTGTAGGCAGTTGGATCGGTCTATGAAATAAAAAAAATGTTTAAACGAGACAATAAACGATATGCACACGCTTATAAATAAAATGCATGCATGTTTAAACGGTAAATACATAATGCGTACTAGTAAAAACGTGCATTTAAATAAAATTCATGCATGTTTAAACGGTATGTTACAATAGTGCATTTAAATAAAATGCATGTTTAAACGGTAAAATACATGCAATTTAATGCGTACTACTGTAGTAAAAACGTGCATTTAAATACAACAATAAAAACGTGCATTTAAATAAAATGCATGCATGTTCACTAGTAAAAACGTGCATTTAAATAAAATGCACTTATAAATAAAATGCATGCATGTTTAAACAGTAAAATACATAATGCGTACTAGTAAAAACGTGCATTTAAATAAAATGCATGCATGTTACAACAATAAAAACGTGCATTTAAATAAAATGCATGCATGTTTAAAATACATGCTATTGCGTATAGTAAGCACTGTTTAAATAAAATTACAACAATAAAAACGTGTATTTAAATAAAATGCATGCATGTTCACTAGTAAAAACGTGCATTTAAATAAAATGCACTTATAAATAAAATGCATGCATGTTTAAACGGTAAAATACATAATGCGTACTAGTAAAAACGTGCGTTTAAATAAAATGCATTACAACAATAAAAACGTGCATTTAAATAAAATGCATGCATGTTTAAAATAAAATACATGCTATAGTAAGCACTGTTTAAATATGTTACAACAATAAAAACGTGCATTTAAATATAATGCATGCATGCTATAGTAAGCACTGTTTAATGTACGCTGTCTTACCGTGGTTTTGTTGTGGACGTGGCCATGTTAGAGCGATGTGGTGGAGACGTCGTGCGCTCGTGTTTGTAAAAGTGTGTATGAAATGTGTGCGTCGTCAAACAGCTGCGGCGGCGCATGACACTACGGCTTATCATGATTGACATGTGAACGGAGAACAAAGGATTTTTACAAACGTTAAACGAAACGTTAAAAGCACGAAATTAAACGTTATATACGATCACTACGGAGTCAGGAAACACGAGATGCATAGATATTAGAGAAAATCGCTGTAAAAGTCACATTTGACAGTGGATGCACTGACGTGAACGCTAACTTTTTTCCTAAAACAAATTCCTCGGTAGAGTAGGCGAAATGCGTTAAGCGCACATGTGTGACATCTGTTGCGCGTGACTTAACGAGTTGGAATGTGAACGGAGAACAATGGATTTTTACAAACAATAAATGAAACGTTAAAAGCGCGAAATAAAACGTTGTATACGATCACTGGGGGATCAGGAAACACGAGATGCATAGATATTAGAGAAATTCGATGTAAAAGTCACATTTGACAATGAATGCACTGACGTGAACGCTAACTTTTTTCCGAAAACAAAATGCCTGGGTTGGATGAAGTATGCACGTCGATAATTGAAAAAGATAAGGATATGAGTGTGAAGTGCGCATGCGCGTTATAGTATAGACAATGACATTTCAAAAACAATAAACGAAACGTTAAAAGCACGAAACTAAACGTTGTATAGATTCTCTGTGGAGTCAGGAAACGTGAGGTGCATCGATATTAGAGAAAATCGATGTAAGGAGAGATTTAACGGCGAATGTACTGACGTGACCGGATACTTTTTTTCGAAAACAAAATGTCTGAAATGTACGAGGCACGCACGCTGATAATTGAGTAAGATGACGTATTAGCGTGAAGTGCGCATGCGTGTTATTTGGAAAAGGTATAAAACGGGTGAGAAAAATGTTATATTGTATGACGCTGAACTTCTAACCGTGTATTCTTTCTACAACAGCAGAGCAGCAAGCAGCAGACGTTCTTCCGCAACATGGCGGATGAAAGTCAACAACAACAACCAAAAAAGTCGAAGGCACCGCGTAAGCAGTCGATGAAGGCGGCGACAGCGGCCAGCAGCAGTCAACCTTCGGCACTGATTGCAGCCTTGTCAACGGGGGTGTCACCACCCGTTAAGCGCCCCGTTACGCTGATCGCGGCCCCGTTGACTGTCGGCCGAAAGAGAAGCGCCGAAGAGGCGCGCTTGGAGCTACACCCCGACGACACGGCCGAGCAGCCCCCGGTCCTGTCGCGGAGCGGTTCTATGGAGCGTGAATCGACGGCGTCGACGCGTGCCACAGCGGTGAGTCTGAGACATCTGAAGTGCGCCGTCAACGGTGTTTATAAACTCCTGTCGGCCGTTACGATCGAGGCCGTCTCGTACAAAGGGGAGCCCGGCACCACCTATTTGGGATGTTCCCGTTGTCGCCGGAAATTGCAGACAAGCAAAGACGGGACCCTGATATGTCGAACGCACGGTGAAGTGTTTGTACCGAAATATTTCTTCGCGTTGCGTGTGATGGTGAAGGACGGCGAGGAGGAAGAAGACGAGCTTTGGCTTACGTTGTTCGATAGCCAAATGTCTAATCTCGTCGAGTTCACGGCCGAGTACTTGACGGAATTGAACGAGGAGGATCTCCGCGATACCGTGCTCGAGTTAACCGGTACTAAAGTGGAGATTAGTGTGCGGAAGACGAGTTGGAACGGGGACCCCTCGTATACAGTCCGCACACTAAAAAGATACGTCGACGATGACTAATGTTGTTGTCTTGTGTTGTTTGTAGGAGGAGGAGGAAAATTGGCCGCTACTGGTAGATTTATTGAAGCACGCCAACGAACGACAACGAATGAGAGATCGTCGGGGGCTGGAACTAAGCAAGGAGAGCTTTGAACTATTAGCCGAGTCGGCCGAACAATATATAAGAGCGTTTTGGTTGGCCTATGAAGCAAGCCTATTTCGTAGTAGTTTGATGTACTAACAGTTGTGCTTTTATATGCTTTAGGAAGTGCGCTGCGTACTCCAAAAAATGCTTGCAAACAACGAAAGGATTCGCGCTCAGTACGACGAGGTTGCGACGTTCGTAAGAACGTTGTTGGAACGGGGTGTGCCGGGGTCAGTAAAGATGGAGGAGGAGGAGGAGGAGGAAAAGAAGGAGGACTAATCATAATAATGTGTTTGTAGGACGCTCTGATGCAACACACCAGACGTGAGTGTATGAATGACTTCCTACACGCGTTGCTGACGGTGATTCGTAAAGAGTAGAACTGCTTTGTGCTGTAGGGTAGTGGCGGAGGAGTACGTGACGCTCACGTATTGGAGGCGATAATCGAGGAGGCGCTGGGCGACTGCTCGACCCGAACGCGCCCCCCTCCACCGACGTATAACGACAGCCTGGGGACGATGGGACCGACGTGTTCGCCGTACTGGAGCGTATCGGAGGAGCTGGGGACGTGCCAACGGCAACTCGTCGTGCCGAGCCGGAGTCAGTTGGTCGGGCGTTACAAACGACTGGCGATGGATCTCGTCGCCGAGAGTCTCGGCGAAATGGTTCTGGAGAAGGCGCGGGATCATTGCGGGGTATGTGAGCCGAATGAAGGCTGTCCCTACGTTCACATGCCCGGCTATCGCGCGGGACGGCCGAATCGGGTATATATGCAACGTTTCGATAATGCGGGCTGTATTGTGACGCGCTATTTCAACAGCGTCATGGAGACGTTCCTGCGTCGATCGCTCATCCCCTGTTTCACGAGAATAGTGCATATTCTACACGAGACTACGGTGTCGACTTCTTCCGGTGAACAGCAGCCGCAAACGGGCCGTGCAGGAGAATTGTATTTGGTGCAGTTTGTGTCGAACTGGTTGTTGGGAACGAATTGGCGTGATTATATGAATCGCGTGCAACTCGAGTCGGCCGTGCACACGTACGTGCAACGCCGGAGCGGACTGGAATGAACGAACACTAGTAGAATAGAGAACATTTTATTATTTGCTTGCTATTGAAACAAAGACTTCACTCTGTGTTTGAATGTTGTAAGGGTACCGAATAAAACGTTGAAAATGTACTTTCCGTTTCCGAGTTACCTAGTTAGAAAAATTACCGCTAGTCGTACAACTAGTTAGAAAAACCACCACATTCCACCGCTAGTTTCCGCTACAGTTAGAAAAATTACCGCTCTTCCCGCTAGGGTTAGAAAAACAAAACCACCACATTCCACCGCTAGTTTCCGCTACAGTTAGAAAAACCGTCACCGCATTCCACCGCTCTTCCCGCATTCCATCGTCACCACCGCTAGTCTTCCCGCTAGGGTGTACTTACCACCAACACCACCGCCACCGTCACCGTCGCCGTTATAAATAGTGACGCTCGAAAAAATATAATTAGAGAGAATGCCACCACCATCACCTACTAGATGGCAATGTCCGAAATGCGGGCGCTATTTCGCGACGCAGTCGACGTTATAACGACACGTAAAGAGTTCGAAAACATGCGGCGAGGAAGCGCTATGCGTAAAACGTCGAGAGTGTCCAAAATGTGGCACGCTATTCACCACGCGTTACGCTATGCTACGACATCTGAGGCTGCTGTGTTCGTCGCCACCACCTCCTAGTAGTAGTGAATCAGTGGTGGAGGAAGAGGCCGCTAGGGCGCCGTCGCCCGACGATCTACAGCGTGTCGTAGACGAGCACCGGCGTAGCATAGAGACGTCGGTGGCGCGCGGCGTCATGCAGTCGCGTTACAACTATCGTATGACCGCCTGTACGAGTACGCGCGTGCTCGAACCGCGTCTGAGGGAAATGTTTCGCGCGCAAAAGAACGCGTTTAAAATTAACGTAAGCTATGGTTTTGTATTACGCCACAAGGTGTCGGGTCTGTACCGATATTTTCATTCTTCGTGTAACTGTTGCGGTCGCCTCCTCGAAACACCCGCCCTAGTTACCGATAGCCGTTCATTCGAACGATTCCTCGACGCCGTGCGCACTACCGAGTAACTGCAGTACGCCATCGCGCAGCGTCCCGACTCGGGATGGATCGTCGAGCTCGTAACTAACGCCACCTACTTCGTGAACGTCATCATTAATCATCCAATCGGCTGCGTTGGCGTGACGACGCTTCCCGCCTACGTGCGCCTCAACAAGTCCATCGTGTCGTTGACGAACGATGATCGAGGTACGCCCTACGACGACCATCTGTGTCTCTTCCGATGCATCGGCCTTCACCTGCAAGGTCACCGACGAGGCGAA
Source organism: Paraescarpia echinospica (assembly GCA_020002185.1). Classification (NCBI taxonomy): domain Eukaryota; kingdom Metazoa; phylum Annelida; class Polychaeta; order Sabellida; family Siboglinidae; genus Paraescarpia; species Paraescarpia echinospica. The sequence continues at coordinate 73,634,153 of CM034534.1, forward strand.
AGTATCCGCCATAAGAACCGTTTAACGAAAGACTGTAAACGTCTGTACGCGCGGTATTGTCGCGCCGCGCGCACCTCGAACGACGGCGGCGGCATGCGCCTAAACGAATTGGATCGCGTGGAGACGGTTTTCGGCATCAACGTCGTCGTCTATCGTCGACTGACGAACGACGTCGCCGAACTAGTCCGTCGATCGCGCGAAGCGCACCCCACGACGCTGAACGTCAACCTGTACGAGTCGCACTTCTCGTACATAAGCGATCGGCGCGCGTACACGAAAACGTACAAGTGCGGGAAATGCGGCAGCGTCCTCTGGCGGAGCGCGCGCGATTTACGACGTCACGAAGCGACGTGCGAAGGCGGCGTTCGTCACGTGTTCCCCGGCGGCGTCTACCGACCGACGGCGTCCGTATTCGAGCGGCTCGACGACGAAGGCATCGACGTCGGCGACGACGACCTGCGCTACTACCCGTACCGCGCTACTACCCGTACCGCGCGACGTTCGATTTCGAGTGCTATTTCGCCGACGGATAGCAACAAATGCCGCTGGATCGCGCGACACGAACTGCTCAGCGTGAGCGTCGCGTCGAACGTGCCCGGTCACGGTAACGTCACGACCGGCGATTCGTCGGAACTCGCGCGTCGCCTCATCGACGACCTGGAAGCGGTGAGCGCGGCGGCGTGCGCGATTCTACGTCCCCGCTACGACGCGACCTTCGAGGCACTCGACGCGCTCGACGCCGACTGGCGGCGACGATGCAACGACGACGACGACGCCGACGCGTCACCGTACGCCACACTCACCGACCAGCTGTGGACGTACCTTCGTAAAATGCCCGTATTGGGATTCAATTCGGGTAAGTACGACCTGAACGTCGTCAAAAAGTACTTGACCCCCCTGCTCATAACCGACGACACGCAGCACACGTCGTCGACGTTTACCATTAAACGTCAGAACAATTACATGTGCCTGTCGACGACGACGTTGAAGTTCCTGGACATAACGAATTACCTCGCGCCCGGCGTTACCTACCATCGATTTCTGAAAGCGTACGGTTGCTCGGCAACGAAGGGCTACTTCCCGTACGAGCACATCGACGCGTTGTCGCGTCTGGACGAAACCGCCCTGCCGTCGCGCGAAGCTTTCTACAGCCAGCTGAAACGCGAGGGAATCTCCGCGGAGGCGTACGAGATTTGCGCGACGGCGTGGCGCGACGAGGGCATGACGTCGATGCGTGATTTTGTTGTGTGGTATAACAATCGTGACGTGGCGCCGTTTCTAGAGGCCGTCGATCGCCAGTTCGCCTTCTATCGGCGCCGACGTATCAACATGTTCAAGGACGCCATCAGCGTACCGGGGTTGACGTTGTTGTACCTGTTCAACGACCTGCCGAAGTCGATCCATTTCTCGCTCTTCAACGAGCCGAACAAAGATCTGCACCGTCTGCTGCAGGCGCAGATCGTCGGCGGCCCGTCGATCATCTTCGCGCGCCACCACGAGGCCGACGTGACGTCGATTCGTGGCGGCGAGGCGCCGTGCTGATCGATAGTAGGCTTCGACGCAAACGGCCTCTATCTATGGGCAATAATGCAGGAGATGCCGACGGGCTGGTACACGCGCCGACGCGCTGAGAACGCCTTTCGAGCGGAACGCGTGCACCGCTACGGTCGTATGGCCGTGGAGTGGTTGACGCGCGTGGAGGCGGAAACCGGCGCGCGTATACGTCACCAGTTGAACGGACGCGAGAAGCGCATCGGAAAGCACCGATTCGACGGCTGGTGCGCCGCCACGCGAACGGCGTATCAATTTCACGGCTGCTATTTTCACGGCTGCCCGACGTGTCAGGCGCACGTGACGACGAACGCCGTCAACGGTCAACCGATGACGACGCTGTACGCCACGACGATCGCCGTGATCGCCTACCTGCGCCGTTTCGTCGACGAAGTCGTCGAAATGTGGGAGTGTCAGTGGCACGCCGTGCAACCGCCGGTGGTGCCGACGCCGCTCGACGCGTCACGATGGCAACCGCCGCCGACCGCCATTACGCTCTCGACGATACTGGAGGCGGTGCGCGACGGCTCTCTGTTCGGCCTCGTGCAGTGCGATATCGCCGTACCGGAAGCGCTGCGCGACAAGTTCGCCGAGATGCAGCCGGTATTCAAGAACGTCGATATCGTGCGCGACGATCTCAGCCCGTTCATGCGCGACTACGTCGAGTCGCACGATCTCCTCACGCGACCTCAACGCACGCTCGTCGGTAGCTACTTCGGCGCGGCGATCGTGCTCGCGACGCCGCTCCTACGCTGGTATCTGGCGCACGGGCTCGTCGTCGAGCGCGTCTACCAGATCGTCGAGTACGCGCCGATAGCGTGCTTTCGCCGCTTCGGCGACGCGGTTTCGACGGCGCGCCGCGAGGGCGATATCGATCCCGACAAATCGATCATCGCCGATACCTTTAAACTTCTCGGGAACAGTTCCTACGGGAAAACGATTACGCGCGTCGATCGGCACCGGGAAATAAAGTACGCGACGCCGGTCGGCGCGTCGATGCTCTTCAACAATCGGCGCTTCCGGCAACTGGACATCGTCGTCGACGACGCGCTGTACGAGGTGGCGCTGAATAAGCGTAAAATCGTCTACGGCCTGCCGATACATATCAGCTATTTCGTATTGCAGTACGCAAAATTGAGAATGCTGGAATTTTATTACGATTTCGTCGACGCCTACATTCCCCGTCCGCTCTTCCAGTACTGCGCTATGGACACCGACTCGGCGTACATAGCCTTAGCCGGACGTGACGTCGACCCAATCGTATCGGAAGAACGTAGCGAACACTACTTCCGGAATCGTTCGCTCTGGTTTCCGGCCGAAAGCTGCGACGCGCACGTGGACGCCTACGTACGACGGCGCGTCGCCGGAATAGCGTGGGACGGCGCGGCGGCCTGCTGCGCGCGCCGACGCCTGTTCGATCGTCGAACGCCGGGTCTCTTCAAAGAAGAGTGGCGCTGCGACGGAATCGTGGCGCTGTGCAGCAAAACCTACTACTGCTTCGGCGGCGTCGCCGGTCCGAAGTACAGCACGAAGGGACTGAGCAAGCGACAGAACGCCGACATCGACGAGCACACCTTCCTCGCCGTACTGCGCGACCGTCGCAACGGCGTCGGCTGGAACCGCGGTTTCCAAGTCAAAGACTCGTCCGTGTTGACGTACGTTCAAGAGCGCGCGGCGTTGAGCTACTTCTACGCTGAACGCCGCGTGCTCGACGACGGCGTCACTACGGCGCCGATACTCGTCTAACTCGTAAACACTCGTCTAACTCGTAAACACTCGTCTAACTCGTCTACTACTAACCTAACCCCCACCACCCCCCTAGGGGTAGTTTCTGTATGTATGTGTGGGTAATAATAAACACCAACAATTGAATACATCATTTGTTTGTTTTTATTTCTACTACTATACAAGCGGTATAATTAATGAGGTTTTAATAAATCGTGTACGAGACAGTCACTGTTCACACTATCGGTGCCGAATAAGCTCTGGAACGTCGTCAACGGCATCCCGCGACATCGGAGGAGAAGGTAGGCGACGCAATATTGTCCGCACACGTTAGAGATGACGCTCTGCAGGCGCTTGTCGTTGTACGTCCACGCGTCGCCGCAGTGGCGGCGCAGGAAGGCGCGGAAGTCGGCGTGCAGCGGCGGCAGACCGTACGAATCGAAATACTCGCCTCGTCGGTCGGCGCCGACGTAGACGGCCACCCAGTGCTGTCCCGGTTCGCCGCCGTCGTCGGTGTTGCACACGAAGGCCGTCGGGTAGGTGGCGCGGATGGCGGCGGTAAGTAGCGCGTCTTTAGGCACGACGCCGACGACGATACGTTTAGCGTACGTATCGAGTTCCAGACGACGCATCAATTGAAACGTATCCATAGTTACTACCAGTCGTACACGATGTTCCGGTTCCGGTCGATCTCCATCACCGTCTCGAATTCCGCGTACACGACGACGTTCACCGGAAGCGGTAGCGCCGTCCCGAAATGCATATCGACGCCCACGCTCCCCTGACGCACGACTTTGAAATGGTCGCCGTCGCAACAGTCGGGGGTCAGGTCGAAACCGAAGATGCTGTAGCCGGCGCCGAAGTCCGTACGCGATACGTCGTTCCCCTCGTCCTCGAACGCCTTTCCGGTCGCTTCGAAGAGATTCATGTAGCTCCGCACGTACCGGTTGTGCAGGAAGTCCGGCTGCAGCGGCTTGCTCGGTACCTGACGTCCGTCGACGACGACCGACAGGAAGTTTATGTCGTTGTGACGCGCGTCGAACGGATTTCTAGTGTAGTCGCCGTTGTAGGCGACGTTATCGATCATCATCAGGAAGAGGCGTTTCGGAATCGCGCCCATGTACAGGTTCTCGTGCGTGTGCGATAGCGTACCCGCCGTTATCGAGAACGATTTGCAGTCAACGCGACGCATCGGAAACTTAGCCGTTCCCAACGCCCACGCTTTGATATGTCCCATCTGGACGGCCGGGTTCAACTTCACTTTTCGAACGTGCAGTCGAATCGCCTGCAGCACGACGCGCCACCCCGGTACGGCTTGCGCGCCCATGATCGCGAAGGCGTCCTTCGCGCGAACTATGCGTATTTTCGTGTCGACGCCGTTCGGTAGGTGTTTGTTTAGCCTAAACGCGTCGACGTGCAGGCGTCCCATCATCTCCACCTTGTTGCTATCGGCCGTCGCGGGGCGTCGCGCCTCGAAACCGACGTTGGCGTTGCCGAGCGTGTACATCCGTCCGGCGGTGTCTTTGTACTACAACGACGCCGTGAGATGCGAACGTTTCGCGTCGCTACCGTAACTTAGCAACGTCTCGAGGTAGGCCCGGTACGTGTACGTATTGGTCGACGGCGTCACGAGGGTGTTGTTCAGCGATACGTCGATTTGACTGATCATCGAATGCAGGAAATTGTTGACCGGCGCCACCGTGGCGGCCGCCGCCAGATCGGTACCGTCCCCCCGCGTCACTTTGAAGCGCACGTACAGTTGAATGCCCGCCAGGTTCGTATAGTCTTCGCCCGAACCCGGCACGAGGAACTCGATAGGGCCGCCGGCGTCGAGAGTCGTCAGCGGCTGGTAGACGGTCCAATGACTACTCTCGATGCTCGTCTGCGTCACCGGTCCGCTGAACAGCTCCAGTTCGGCCTTCACGCCCTCGCACGTCGAGCCGATCACGAACGCCATGTCGTCCGTTCGACGTCTTCCGCCTACTGACGACCGTCGCCGCTAGGCTTGCTCTCTTTATGCCGCTGCCGCCGACTCGTCGGTGCGTTTTTTTTTCCGTACGTATTGGTCGACGCGTCGAGTTGACTGAATATCGTATGCAGGAAATTGTTGACCGACGCCACCGCGGCCGTCAGATCTCCTCCGCGCGGCGTCACCACTATGAAGCGCACTCGAAGTTCCGTATAGCCCGAACCCGGCTGGTAGACGGTCCACTGACCGTTCTCGAGTGCGCGCTCCATCGTCTTTACTCGTCGAATATGTCCGTTCGACGCGCTCTTTTCCGCCTACTGACGGCCGTCGCCGCTAGGCGCGCTCTCTTTACGCCGACGCCGCGGGGACGGCGCTGCTGCTGCTGCGTTTGTTTCTTTCTCTTCTTCTTTGGCGCTGCCTGCGGATTCAATAGGCCGTCGAGAAGATCGGCGCCGGCCTCCTTCGCGCGCCTTTTTAGCGACTGTTTCAGATTGCCGCCGGCGACGACGTCGCGCGCCACGTGCACGCCGGTGTTGAGCGCTCGTTTTCCCAACGCCATCGCGCCCCTCTTGATAAGCGGCATGGCGCTTCGAAACAGACTCACGAAGAGATTACCCAGACCGTGACCTCGTTGACCCCGAGCGCCGACGAAGACCGGCAGCTGTCCGCCGACCTGACGAACGTAGTAGTCCACGTACGGGTTCTTCGACGACGGCGACATATTAAAACAATTTCAATTTACAACGTCTGATGTGAAGCGTCGTCACCACCTTCCCCTGCTCGAATGGTATCGGTTGGCCGTGATCGTCTCTTATATCGACTTCGACCTCGTCGAATTGATTCCGCATCAGCTTAACGTATTGCACGCGAACGAACGATTCCGAAACGACGTCACCGTTCTCACCGCGGACGTCGGTGTTTCGAAGGAGCGGCGCGAACACGTCACCGACGACGCGCGGTTCCACGAGATCCGTGTACACGTACAGACTCTCGATGCCCGCCGACATGGTCACCGTATCGCGACCTTCGTACTCGAACGTGTACGCGGCGGGCGACGTGCTGATGACGGGCCTCGTCGCCGGCGCGGGACCGTACGCGGACGACCTCATGATCTTCCTGGTGTGTAATTTCTCTAGCGCCTCGTTGATCCTGTTCAACAACGTATAAACGTTGTTGTAGAAACCGTGAGGAATCGTCGTCTGACGATATATCAGCACGGTCGTGCCGTCTTCGCCTATCTGCGTGTAAACACCCGGTTCGCCCGCCGCGCAAGTCAGATAGAAGAAGGCGTCCTTCTTTCTCACGTTGTACCACGTGTGCGGATACTGTACCGACACCGCGCCGCATTCCCATTCCCCCGAAAGGTCGAAACGTCGCGGCAACGTCGTGACGTAGTGCGTCATCGTATTTTCGGGGTGACGTTTCATAGAAGCGTTGCTCGGCAGCGTCAGGTAAAAATCAGACGAGACCGCCATCGCGTTGTCGTCGACGTTCGCCGCCTCCGACACTGATAGACGGACTCGGGAGCAGGTAACCGAGACAGCTGCTCAACAGCGCCGTCCACAGGTTGGAGTCACCTTGACTTTTCGTCAGATTGTATATACTAACGGCGATGACGAAGTACAGGACGACGACCTGACAGAGGAACACGATTTCGGCCTTAGGGCATTCGTTGCCGCAGATTCGCCGTGGAACGGGTTCGGCGGTGGTTGTTGTTGTAGCGTCGATGGAGTCCGCGTTGTGCTCGTCGTCGACGACGGACGATTCGTCGGCGTTCGTTCGACGCTCGCCACTCGAGGTAGTTTCGTCGTCGTCGCACATCGTCGCGCCACTGCGCGCTGTCCATGCAGCAGGGTCCTTTATACGGTAAGAACGAAGATCCGTTGCATAGTCCCGCCTCGTGCAGTCGGCAGCAGCCGGTGTGACGCGTCCAACGATTCATCATAGGTCCACGAGCGACTCGGCGTCGATCCAGCTGTTGAATGAGGCCGGATATCCGCTCCATTTTACGAGCGCCTCCGATCCGCCGCCACGACGCCGACGACGCCGTAGAACCGCCTTGACGCGATATAGTTTGTCTTTCGGAACGACTACGCGTTGTAGTTCCGGTTCGTAGAAGGTGCCCTCTATCGGCTTCTCGGCGTCGTCCTTGAGGCGATAAACGGGCGGTTCGGACGGGTGCACCTCTACGACGGTGAACAGCTCCTCGCTCCAGTTAGCCATGTATCCTTTTTTGAAATGACCCCTCGTCTTGCTGATACGTACGCGATCTCCCACGCGTAGTTTCGGTTTTCGTCGTTCGACGTCGCCGCCACCGTACAGTCGATGCCATACGGCCTCCTGATTCGTCGCGTCGACACTCGCCGGCGTCCTACCGATGCTTCGGTGGTAGGCGTTGTTGTACGATCGCACGAAATCCGGTAACGCCTCTACGTAGCGCAGCGTTTCGTGTTTCGTAAAATAGCGCCACATACGCGTCTTCAAAGTTCGATTAAACCGTTCCACGACGCTCGCTTTGGTCTCCTCGCTATGCGTCACGAAATGATCAACGCCGCGACTCTTTAGCAACGTTTGCAGGGGTCGGTTCAAAAACTCGCTCCCCTTATCGGTCTGCAGCGTGTGCGGCGTCTCGTCTTCGTCGTCGTTCAGCAGGCGCTCGAAGGCCGCGACGAGCGACGCTCCGGACTTATTCTTCAACGGAACGCACCACGCCCGCTTCGAAAACACATCGATCACCGTCAATAGGAATGTTATACCGTCGTTGTGCGTTTTCAGTCTAGTCAAGTCGACCAGATCGGCTTGCCACTGCTGGTTTCGACCGCCCACGATGAAGCGACGTCGTTTGAAATGACGTCTAACCGGTTTGTGTAGGGTATAGGCGTCCTGCGACGCTAGCCACGTCTCGACGGCCGGAAGTCGGAGCTTCGACGCCCGGTGCAACGCGTCGACGCCTCCGTAACTCCCCACCCGTTTCGGATCGAAGTACGCGTTATTCAGCTCGTCGTCGTCGTCGTCGACGTCGATGTTTCGTTGCTGTCGAGGCTTTCGTTTTGGACGACGAATCCACCCGGACACCATGACGACGAAGACGACGACGACGACGATGATACGATCATATAGAGTGCGATAAGCGCGATGATGAAGCCGACGACGACGACGATGATGATCGCGCGTCGTGACGTCATCACGACAACGTATCCCACGCCGTGACGCCCAACGAAGCGGATCTGCGCTTAGGTTCGCCTCGCATCCGAGTACGACGTCTCCGCTCAGTCGGCGCTGCCGATGAACTAGACGTCGACGGCATCGTCATCCTCTCTTCTAGTAGCTGCTTCCGTCGTCGCTCCACGTACGAACGATAGAGCGGGTTGCCTACGAATTCCATAGGGATATTCATATCCTTCATGTGCAATCCGAACTCCCGCCATCCTACGGGCGCCGTCGTCTTCGATCTCGTTCGCATGAGATCGTTTACTAGATCGACCATATTACTCCCCGCGATCGCTTTACCGTCGTACACGAATTCCCCGCGATCGTTCCATCGAGACAACGGATCGGCTTTCATTTTTTCGATCAGCAGTCTCGTCTTCTCTTTCAACGTTTTCGGCATACTGGCTACGATTTCGCGCTCTATCACCTCCTACGATGGTGGCGCCACCGCCGCTACTGGCGCCACCGGTACCGCGGGTGTCTCGCCGCTGTTCACCACCGACACGCGTACCGGTTGCGCCGCTCGAGCCGCCTCTATCGTATTGTACCGACTCAGCAGTTGATTGTACGACGCTACCTTTTCTCGTTCCGATAAATCCGAACGTTCTAGAATGTCCTTCATGTCGCTGTCAAGGCTACTTAGCACACGTGATCGAGGCGTGCTCGACGACTGATTGACGCGTGGCAGAAGGCTTTCCACCAATCGTGGATCGACCAACGCGATCTTCTTCGAGTACTGCATCAATTACCGCCGCCGCCGAACACCTGTCTGAGCAGCGGCAAGATAACGGTACTCGCTAACGGCGCTAGCAGGGCCGTCAGAAAACCACCCGCACCCTTTTGCAAGATGACACTCTTCTGCTTACGCGTGACGTGTTTGTCGACGAGTTTACGCAGGTGATCCCGGTATTTCGACAATACGCGTTTCTGTTTCGGCGACTACTTCACGTTCCCTTTCAGAATGTTGTACGCGCTATCGCACAGACTACAAATGCGACCGGTGTCCGCGTGGGCGAGTAGGGCTTCTCGCAGAGCGATGTTCCGCCTATGTCTCTCCAACAGCTGCAGGGCGACGATGTGTCTCTTTATTTGATTCGTCGGTCCCGCCACCTTCGGCCGTCTCTTCGCTCCCGTCACGTGCACCTTCATAGCGACTAATAAACGTACGCCCCGTCGTCTCTCTCTTCTTATAGTCCACCGACGCCACCACCACCACCACCGCCGCCACCCTTCCGTACGTACACGTACTGAAGGCGATCGTCCGGAAATATGCACGTACGCAGACGCATGTCCTCTTCCGTTTCCTGTTTCAGATCCACGAATAGATACCCGTACGCCGACGACGTCGCGTCTTTGAAAGCCTCTATCATGTAGATGACCTTTCCCGGGTACATCTGTTTCGCTAGGTGACCTACTTGACCCGCGTCTCGAGGACTCTTGAATAGCACTATGTATTGAGCGTTCAGGCTGATTGTACGGTTTTCTTTCCGTTTCGGAAACATGTTCTGTCGCAATTGTACGACCGACGTATTACAATGATGACTTTTTTTAGTAAATAGTACCGTTACCCGGCTATCCATAAGGTCGTCGAGTACTAGAAGCGTTCTCGCTTTACCGTCTAAACGTTTCGGATCAGGCAGGCCGTCTACGAACTCTATTTTCGAAGACATAGACGCGTAGCCGCTCTGCCACTGTCCGTAACACCACAGGATTTTCTCCGGCAGCGGATCGATCATAGTGTCGTAACGTATCAAACGCTCGACGAACGTCGTCTTACCGCATCCCGTAGGACCGGCTACTATACACGTAAAAGGATGCTTCAACGACGGTCCGTTCATTTTTCACGACTGAACGACGAACACTTCTTTACGCGTCTTTATACTCATCGCGCAACTCCATCAACAGTTTACCGAGCATGTTCTTCCCCGGATCGCCCGCGATTCCGCTACCCCAGAAACCCTCCCTACTCGCTACCCATTCCACCAATTCGGCGTCCCCGGTCGCCAACAGTGCAGCCTTCAAATCGCTTGATCCGTCAAACTTCCTCCTCAACAACATCTTCATACATTTCACCCTAATGTCGGTCCATTTGTTTCTCATTCTCTTTAGTCGAATGTCGTAACTGCGTCGTTTCGCTGCGTAAGAGCTTCGCGAACTTTTGATTATTTCGGCGCATTCCACGTCCTCGTAGAATATCGCTTTCCTATACTGATAGGCGTGCTCGACGGATCGAAAGCCCCGACCGAACGCCGACAGTCGACGCATATACATATTCGACAAGAACGACCGCGATCCACCAAACCTTATAGGCGACGACATCGTACCGACTACAGATCACCCGCTACCGTCACCGCTTATATACCAACACTAAAAAGTTGCGACTAGGGTTCAAACCCGGAACCTTTCGATCCCTAGGCGAACACTCTCCTAAGAGAGCTATACCGTCGCCAACGATTATGCAGGGTTTTGCCCCGGTTATATCTAACCGCTAGGTGGCATTTTACCCCGGTTATATCTCACCACTAGGTGGCCTCTCGAATCTACAAACGCATTATTGCTTACGTCAGCGTTGAGGACTACGTTAAAAGTACGAAACTAAACGTTTATACGATGGTTTTAGCGTGGTTAGCGTATTGCTTACGTCAGCGAGCTCTAGGTACGGCGTTGATCGCTAGGACTAAAATACTCTCTGCACTCACCGCTAGGTGGCATCTCTCTAGTGTACTTTCAATCATCCAATTAATATCAAATTCCATCGCTCATCAATCACGTTTTTTATAAGTAGGTTTCCCAAACTCATTAGTGTCAAACACAAAGCCTTTGATCTTTTTTATACATAGGATTAGTCTCGCATTATTGCTGACTCAGCTGGGTGCACGAATCGTTTAGTGGTCATTAAAACGTTTTTTATAAGTAGACTTTTGAGGTTGAACAGGTCTTACTATCTACTCGCGACTCGTCAGTTGCTCCGAGCTTCACAGCAGTGCGCGACTCGTCAGTTGCTCCGAGCTTCACAGCAGCGCGCGACTCGTCAGTTGCCCCGAGCTTCACAGCAGTGCGCGACCTTCCTAGTCTCTGCCAGGTTATCAGGTAGCCTATGTCTTTTACTAGAATGTGTGTCGTTTGGTAAAAAATTAAGTTAACACTTTAAGGCCTACTTGAATTTGGAACTGTTTGCAGCGTTGAGGCGGATGTGCACGTTTCCGCTGATACACGCGAGGAGAACTGCGATCCAGATGGTGAAGACCTATCGTTTCAACGACTGATTAATTGTTCACCAGGCGTTCCCAGGCCTAAGGTGGCTGAAAGCGCCTGCAAGATTTAACAAGATTGCCATCCAGAGAATTAACTCTAGATGGCAGGTGGACAAGGAAGCCCTTTGGCTTATCGAGAGTCCAACCCTTTTATCTACATATATCCAGCCCTTCTGAGGTGTGTCGATTTTATTTTTAAACATATTCACACTACTAGCACCAACACAATCATCAGATAATATGTTCCATTCATTCACACTCCTTTGTGAAAATGAGAACTTTCTTACGTCTAATCTACAGTGCTTCTTTACTAATGTAACTTCATATCCTCTAGTCTTTCTTAACTGAAAAAAACATATTTCTATAAATATTTTCATAACCATTCAATATTTTAAACACTTCTATCTGATCTCCTCTCAATCTCCTGGTCTCTAGTGTTGTTAAACCACATTCTTTTAGGCGTTTTTCATAACTAAGATCCCTCAGTTTTGGTATCATTTTAGTCGCTCTCCTCTGTACTCTTTCTAGCATATCTATGTCCTTCTTGCGGTATGGCCTCCACGCTTGTGTACAATATTATAAATGAGGCCTAACTATTGTTTTGTACAGCGGTATTATTAGTTCTTTTTCTTTATATGCTATATTTCGCCTAATCAATCCAAGGATTTGATTTCCTTTTGAAACTGTAATTCCACACTGCTCTGAAACCTTCATGTCATCACTAAGTCTTTTTCTTTTACAGTAGTACTTAGTACAGTTCCCCCCATTGTATATTCTACATATTCGTTCCCATGTCCTGTGTGAAGGCACTTACATTTCCCAAAATTGAACAACATTTGCCACTTTTCAGACCATTTGATCAACCTGTCAAGATCATCTTGTAAATGCTGTCTATCTCCATCACTTTTAATCCTTCTAAACACTTTTGTATCATCTGCAAATCTTGACACCTTGCTAGCTATATCATCGTCCAAATCGTTTATATATATTAAGAATAATATAGGTCCCAGTACTGATCCCTGTGGAACCCCACTCAAAACTGATTTCCAGTTTGAAGCCTCCCCATTAACAACTACCCGTTGTCTTCTGTCAATCAGCCATTTTCTATCCAGTTAATTACATCATTTCCTATGCCATGGGCCTTTAGTTTAAGCAGTAATCTTTGATGTAGCACTTTGTCGAAAAGTTTTTGAAAATCTAAGTAGATGATATCTACTGGTGATCCATCGTTTACCCACTTAGTGATATCTTCCAAAAAACATAACATATTTGTTAAGCATGACCTCGCTTTTAGAAACCCATGTTGAGATGGGTTTATCAAGTTATGTTTAGGAAATAATGAACACTCCCGCTTACTACTTACAGATCTACAATAGACGCTCCCCGTAACCGGAAGCCTCCGGGCCGCGATTGACTGTATTCCACCACACCAGTAACAGCTTGTTTGATTATTGTATCATTAGACCGGATTGACTATTAAATACGTGATTAAATGCAAGAGAACTTCGTTCTTCTTTATAATCAAACACTGCTGAGACGGCGCAGATAAGTACGGGACGGCTATTCGATGGAGAAACTGGTAAATAGACAAATTTACTGAATACCGTCGGCAGCCATCAGCAGCCGTCTGCAGCCGCTAGAATCCGTCGGCAGCCGTCGACAGCCGTCGGAAATCGTCGGAAACCGTCGGAAACTGTTGGCAGCGACGGCAAGCTGCGCAACTATTGATAACATTGACGCCCTACGGACTCTGCCATTCAACTGTCTAGAGCCAGATAACACTGCAAACATGGTGATTGAGGTTGCGTGTCCATTCCCAGGATGTGACCACGTATCACGGAACGACGACGCTGCAATAGTAGTCGAGCTCCTAAAGATTCATGGGTTGACACACTCGATTCATGTCGCGGCGACACCTGGTGGGAAAATGGAAAAGCTCAAACGCCCTACCGTATCGTTAGCTGGTACGTCAGAAACCTGGGCATACTTTGAAACCAGGTGGGGCGAATATCGAGACGGCACACGCCTCCGGGGAGACGACATCGTTGTTCAGCTATTGGAGTGTTGTGATGACGAACTGAGACGGGACCTCACTCGTTCAAACGGAGGTTCCATGGTCGGAGGCACCGAGGTAAACGTGTTAGCGGCGATGAAGGCACTCGCGGTACGCAGTGAGAACATCATGGTGGCACGGTACGCATTACATGACATGCGCCAGGGACGCGAGGAACAAATTCGATCATTCTACGCCCGAATCAAGGGTCAAGCTGACACCTGTGATTACCGAATCAAGTGCACCAAAGCAGAGTGCGACGAGATGGTCGACTTCGCCGGCGAGATATTGCGCGACGTACTCGCTCGCGGTATCGTGGACGGCGAGATTCAGTTGGATTTGATAAGCGACCAGAACCAAAAGATGAAGATGGAGGAGATGATTAAGTTCGTCGAGGCGCGTGAGTCAGGCAAGCGATCGGCATCGCGCCTGCTGGATACCCCGAGTGTGAACGCGGCGAGTAGTACATACCGCCGCAATAAGCAACATGAAGTGCGAACCAGGGGCGCGGCGACAACTAAGCCGATACCTGATCCGAAGCCCGAACATTCGTTCGACCCCACGGCATTGTGTTGGTTCTGCGCGGAGAAGGGCCACGGTAAGAACCCGCCGTGGAGCATAAGGAGAAGCGAATGCCCAGCGTACGGCAAGCGATGTGGTAAATGCAAGAACGTGAACCACATAGAACGCGCTTGCCTCGGCAAGGCGTACGCCCGCCGGCCGACTGAGACCGCCGAGACAAGTGACGAACAGTCCGCGGCCTTCGAACTGTGCACGATGGTAAACGGACCGGTTGCCGACGTCAAGGCAATCGCACTAGACCACCATCTGTACGATAACCTTTGTGACAGGTGGCATAAACGCGCATCCGACCCGCAGCCGTACGTCCGGGTCTACGTCGGAGCATTCGAGGAGGATTACCGTGCCCTCGGTTTCGTGCTCAGGAAGCGAGTAAGCGCCGCCGAACTCCCCGCGATGGCAGATACCGGATGCCAGAGCTGCCTAATGGGCATACAAGTGGCCGAAAGGATGGGGCTCAATGCAGACGACCTCATACCGGTCACCATGACGATGAGAGCGGCGAACGATGGAGGGATACCTCGGAGCGATGGTGGTGCGATTCTCGGATACCAACAGCCGGGCCATAACGCACGAGACACGACAAATCGCCTACATCACCAACACATCAGATCGTATCTTCCTGTCACGGGCCGCGTGCATCGACCTGGGGATGATTAGCGAGACATTCTCTACCATTGGCGAGTTCATTGCATCAGATGACGCAGCCACTCCAACCCCATGCCCATGCACACCGCGCACAGCACCGCCGCCACTCCCCGAGGGCCTACCGATGCACGCGACCGAGGAGAACCGAGCAGCGATCGAGTCGTGGCTGAAGAGGCGGTACGCGGCGAGCACATTCAACACATGTACCCACCAAACACTGCCCATGATGTCGGGCCCACCCTTGCGACTGATGATAGACAAGGATGCGACACCTGTCGCACGACACAGTCCAATACCGGTGGCCGTGCACTGGCAGGACGAGGTCAAGGCCGGCTTGGACGAGGATGTACGTCTCGGTGTGCTCGAGAAGGTACCAGTCGGCGATCGGGTCACATGGTGCCACCGTATGGTGATTTGTGCCAAAAAGAATGGCAAGCCAAGACGCACGGTGGACTTTCAGGCATTAAATGTACATGCGGCACGTGAAACCCACCACACCCCATCCCCGTTCCATCAGGCGCGAGGTGTCCCCGAGAACAAGCGTAAGACGGTATTCGACGCTTGGAATGGGTATCACAGCGTGCGTCTGCTCGAGGACGATAAACACCTGACGACGTTCATCACGCCGTGGGGACGTTACCGCTACTGTGTCGCTCCACAGGGGTATCGCGCGTCGGGCGACGGCTACCCTCGCCGATACGACGAGATTGTCTCGGGGATAGACGACCACACAAAATGCATCGACGACGCCCTGCTCTGGTCGGATAGTATCGCCGACAGCTTCCACCAGGCCGTGCAATGGATTGACGTGTGCGGTCGGAATGGCATAACCCTGAACCCGGGGAAATTCGTCTTTAGCAGCCCCGTCGTGGATTTCGCGGGATTCACCATCACAATGGACAGCGTACTACCCAGCCCGAAATATTCTGATGCAATCCTGAACTTCCCCGTGCCACGTAACATTCACGACATCCGCTCATGGTTCGGTCTCGTGAACCAGGTCTCATACGCCTTCAGCATGGCGGAATGAATGCTACCGTTCCGCGCACTCCTGAAGGCGGGCCAACAATTTCGATGGGACACGGAGCTTCAGGAGATATTCGATGAGTCGAAGGAACACATCGTCCAGGAAATCGAGACCGGCGTCAGGATATTCGACAAGAGCAAGCCGACCTGCATCGCCACCGACTGGTCGAAAACCGGAATCGGCTTCTGGCTACTGCAGAAGCACTGTGGTTGCACGCCGGTGAAACCGTTCTGCTGCAACGGCGGCTGGAAAGTGACCCTGGTCGGTAGCCGATTTACACACGCGGCGGAATCGCGCTACGCCCCGATTGAAGGCGACGCACTGGCAGTCGCCGACGCACTGGATAAAGCACGCTACTTCGTGCTTGGTTGCGAGGATCTCATCATCGCGGTCGATCACAAGCCACTCTTGAAGATCTTCGGCGATCGCTCCCTGGAGGATATACCGAACTCGCGCCTACGTAACTTGAAAGAGAAAACACTGCGATACCTCTTCCGTGTTACTCACGTGCCGGGTATGAAAAACAAAGCAGCCGACGCAATGTCACGCCGCCCTACGAGGCGCCCGGTGAAGACGGACCTCCCGGACGATCACGCATCACTATCGGATATCCTATGGGGTCACACTCACCCCGACGCACTGCTTTTGGTCAGAACACACGAACCAGACGACGCTGATTCGGAACTACTGACACCGTGATGCCACCGGGATACTGGGGTCGGTGACATGGGATCGCGTGAGAGAGGTCACCGCGAGCAACCCCGACATGCACTTACTCACTGAACTGATCGTGGACGGCATGCCGAAGACTCGGAGCGAGATGCCAGTGTCCATCCGACAGTTTCACCAGTACCGACACGAGCTGTCGACGACCGACGGCGTAGCCATCTATAAGGATCGCATCATCATCCCACCCGCGCTACGACACGCCGTGCTGGCCGCCCTCCACGCAGCACACCAGGGCGTGTCTATGATGACGGCAAGAGCGGAAACATCGATATTCTGGCCCGGTATGACAGAGGACATCGCCAAGGTCCGCAACGAATGCGAGCACTGCCATCGTATGGCCCCGTCCCAGCCAGCCGCGCCGCCCACCCGGCCCATATTGCCCGTCTACCCGTTCCAGGCGATATGCTCCGACTTCTTCTCGTACGAGGGCGTGCACTACGTAGTAGTTGTCGATCGCTACTCGAATTGGCCCATCATCGCGAAGGCATCGGCGGGCGGGGCTGGCCTGGTTAACATTCTGAGACAGACTTTCGTGACCTACGGGACACCGGAGGAGCTTGCATCGGACGGCGGTCCAGAATACACATCGACCGACACCCGCCAGTTCCTACGCACATGGGGCGTGAATCATATGCTGTCCTCAGTCGCCTTCCCCCATAGCAATTGCCGCGCGGAGGTCGCTGTTAAGACAATGAAGTGCTTGATAACGGACAACACCGGTGGGAAGGGCGATCTCGACACAGATGCAGTACAGCGAGCGGTCTTACAATACCGCAACACGCCAGACCCAGACACTAAGATATCACCAGCAATGTGTGTATTTGGTCGCATGATACGTGACTTCATCCCGGTGATCCCCGGCAAGTATCTCCGCAAAAGGCACATCAAGACGCACGAGTACTGGAGCGAACACACCAGACGCCTGCCCGCACTGGCAGTGGGTGACTATATCCGCATCCAGAACCAAACTGGACAACACCCGAAAAAATGGGACCGCACCGGCACGGTCGTGGAAGTCAAACAGCATGACCAATACCAGGTCAAAGTCGATGGATCCGGTCGTGTGACGCTCCGCAACCGTCGTTTCGTACGGAAGTTCACATCGTTCACTTCCCCGGAACCGCCTCGGCCAATCGATGTAGACCTCGGCACGAGACTAGCCCCGACCCCGCCGCCCCCACGTACGATCCCACCGATGTTGCCATCGCCGCCATCGCCGCCCGACGTGGCCTGCTGGCCTGGCTCCGGCCCCAGACGTGACTCACCGCTCACCATCTCACGGCTCACCATCTCCCGTGGCCCCTACGGCTGTCGCTACGCCATCACACCACCCTACACTGGACATCGCTACCCCGAGCCGCCCAATAATGCCGAGCTCGATACCACCAGCTAGACGTATCATACCGCTGACGTCTCCGTTGCCACCCAAGGCACCTCCAGAACCTGCTGTGAGACGCTCCAACCGTGAACCCAAGGCACCGGGTTGGCACACTGATTACGAGATGAAATGAACTTTCAGTAAGACTTATAGCATAAAAATGTTTAATCACGCCATTCTAAATGTTCTCAGCTTATTACTCAGACACTCTTCGTAAAAGCTTAGAGGGAGATAGGAAATAATGAACACTCCCGCTTACTACTTACAGATCTACAATAGACGCTCCCCGTAACCGGAAGCCTCCGGGCCGCGATTGACTGTATTCCACCATACCAGTAACAGCTTGTTTGATTATTGTATCATTAGACCGGATTTACTATTAAATACGTGATTAAATGCAAGAGAACTTTGTACTTCTTGACTCGCCCATGAGGTGGTCCACATTTCCACCAACTGCCTTGATCCTGCTCCCAATCTGCATTAGTTGATGGCAGAATTGCTGGAGGGACTCCCCTGGCTCTTGTCTTCTGTTGTGAAAACGGGCCAACAGCTGGGCTGACGTAAATTTTTCTCCAAACACCCCCTCCAGGATCTTCTGCAGCCTTCCGGGGTCCCTTCTTTCAGCTGCCGTCCTGTACCTAACTTCCTCACGTGCGGGGCCTTCAAGGTTTGAAATGATGTAGTCAGCCCTTTCAGCTGGTGTCATGCGCCGCGCATCAAACACTGATTGGATCTCCTGCAAGAAATCCTGTATTGGGTAGTACTCCTCTGTGGAAGTACCCGAAAACTTTCTCACCTTGCGTTCTCTTGGGGCAAAGACTACCCTGACCTCTTGTTCAACTGGAACAGGCACTGCTTGAGCTCCCAGAGCCTCTGGTAGGGCATTCCGCCACTCCTGCAACCGGTTCACGTGGGCCTGCAAACGCTCAAATTCCGTCTGTTCCTCAGCTTCTGCCATGGTTTCTGGTTCGGTAACTAATACAATCAACAAGGCACAATAATGGAATACGTATCATAAAGCCGCAAATATAATGTATAATAACGATCCAGCCACCTCAAGCAAGGAATGATAGGAACAGGCAAGAGGTTGACTCTGCGCCCTAAAACTCAAATAACCAGGGATCCCGTCAATTACACAAATGAAAAGTATTTTCTAATACTGATAAAAAACAAACATGATCAACTGTTAAGCATGTTGATATAATTAATATCAACACTAAGACAACAATGACACAAATTATCTCTTACCCACAACCCAAGTCACTGTCCAAATAACACCCTTGAACAGGGTCACATGAAAAATACAGTGTAACACAAGTAATGTTGACAGTTGACATGCTAGTTTCAGTTCAAGAGGTATACCAGAGTTCTTGGTATAATGAACAAGTCACATCGGCCACCTCTTGCAGGCTTCAGAGTGAGGCGCCACCTGCTGGTACTATCCAAGCCACGAATGTTCAACCTGTCCCAGGGGTACATCTTCTCTGTATGCAGCACCGGTTGATGTTTCACGGTCTCACCGGGTCCAATCCAGGTCCGGATCTTCTGCCCTGTGGTCCGCGGTTCGGTGTCCTTGCCGTTCCTCATAAGCCACTTACCCTGCTCGCAGCGCCATTTGTAGTGACCGCCGAGAGTGTTCAAAGCGGAACACATAAACAGACCATACGTCACACATGTAGGTGTACGACTGGTACGTTTTATTATGTGGTAAGCGAACGGCAACGACACCCTGCATGGTAACAAGACAAATCATTAATAAACACCATCTCCTGGCTTTCATGCAGTGTTAACTAAACTGATTAAACATACATGTATGTATTTGTATAACCACTGATGTTATTATACATTAATACGGAAGTCCTAATAATAATCATGTGCAGAATAATTATCCAGTGCCTTAGACACATAAAATAATGCACACGTTCAACCTTACTGAACCCTACGATGACGGTAACTGTCAAATAATAACAACAGTTAATCTAACAAACATGTCAATTGCGAGGGTATTAAGATTACTAGAATAATGACAGTGCAATAGTCGCCCCCTGGTGGATTAATCTGCAAAGCATCGTAATAGCTACCTTCAGTCATAAGCTTAGGTACCACAGTACATCAAAGTATGCATAGGCTATCACAATACGATACCGCACAAGTACGGCACTGTCAACATTTACATTCATTTCTAATCAAGAAATGTGTTACACAGAAACTACCATACCATAGCAATGCCAATGACAGCAACATAGCCGACTCACATGATCATATTACGTCATAATATATAGTATTGTTCAAGTCCTGTCACCTCAAGGTACTCTTATAACAACTAATTTTGCTAATACACTAGTTCACGGATAACTGCTATCCAATATCTCTCAGGAACAAATTTAATGTTGATTAATTCTTCCGTAGTTGGCAGTTCCAGCACTTGGCCAGCACCGATCTGCCACAGCCGCGTGCACAGAAAACACACTACATCTTACACGCATTTCGAGTAGTAATACACTCGACATGCTTTACAAACTTTTCCCGTCTACTGATGTGGAAAGAACAAATTATACATAGATCATTTTATCTTGATAGAGATTTTGCCTTACCAAAACGACGGAAGACTTCTTGTCCGCAAAACAACATGGCAGGGATTCCCGCCTAAACTGTAAAACTGGCTCAAACCGGATTTGCCAGCACACAACAGTATGCACAGAATTAGAGGTGACACGAGAGCAGCGGTATCAAAAGGGTACCTTGTCACATGGGCATATGTCACACAAAATATGCAGTAGAGTCAATAGGTCCATGGCACATGTATTATAACTCATAGTCTTGTAGATATGCAGGTTTATTACGTCTGCGGATGGGCCGAGTTGGCCTCACGTTGTCACTGGGTGTGGTTGGTGGTTTCGGTACCGCGGTTGTAGAGGCATCAGGTGGCGCTGTGATCGTCAGTGGAGCCTCGGGCGGTGCTGCGATCACTAATGGGATTTCGGGTGGAATTGCATTCGCTTGGACATCAGGCGGGGTGTCGTCTTCGTATGGCGGGACGTCTTCCGTGTCATCTCCATCCTCACGATGGCGCGTGGGTATTGTGGTCGACACATGACCGGGTACTAAATAGCACTCGGATAGTCGCACCTTGTATGATGAAGTGCGTAGTTGAGATCCGCAAAATTTGCGAATGTAGCACCAGCTATCTTCGATAGAGGTGACTAGATAGCGGTCTCGAGCTTACGACTTATTGCGGTCGGATAGTACGTAAACCAAGTCACCGACATGAATTATCGGTACAGGCGCCTCTTTGCCGCGAGGAGCCTTCGACGTCTGGCTGTATGCGTGATTTTGTAGGCGAGACTGATGTTGTTCAGCGATGATGGCACGATCTAAAATAGGCAACTGCGCGTTGGAAAACTGGTCTCGTTGGAACTATATTTCGCGTGCCGATAGGCCGCGACCGCGGATTCTGGAGTTGAGTTGAGAGGTAGCAATTGCCAGTATAAGAGGTGACACCGGTCCCCCGCCAGGCTCCTGTCGTAGCAGCTCATCATCAACCTCTGACACAGCTTTCTCGGCTGTGGGGTTTTTGTTAGAGTTTTTGATTCTCCCTATCTCCAAACGAATACCCAAACGTAGCAGAGTTGGGTCGTTCACGAGAGCGATGAACCCTGGGGCTGGATCCACGCGGATGATCGCAGGGGGCCCATCGAGGGGTCGAAACTCTGTGCAGAGTCGAGCGAGGCAGTCACGTAACGCGTCATGGCGTTCGCTCTCGATGATGCACGTAGAAGTGTATGAGCTAACGGTTTCGCGGACAACAAATATGAGTTGTCGGTTACGCTTGATAACATCTGCTGCGAACGAAACATCAATCGCTTCGGGAGCGTCGGTCGTTGTTTGTTCGATGAGTGTAGTCGGGATATTTTTTAGTGACATGCATGTATGGCATGCGTCGGTCACTCGCTAAATCGCGTTGTCGATGTTCAATGCGAAGAAGTTGCAACGAACTACGAGTTTGAGTTGGTGTTTTGATGGGTGGCTCAGCTTTAGGTGGATCGCTGTTAGTAAGCCATCTAACACTTGTCGTGGAACTACGATAAGTTCTTTGGTTGGCGCGAATGGTATGTCGCACTTGACAACGATGACGCCGTCGCGAGCCAACGTTGTAGTAGATAAGTAACGTTTTACGTCCTTGGCGTTGGTTACTTTTTTGGATGGACGCGTGCCATGTTTTAGGTGAGCTCTGACGCGCCGTAGGTCAGAGCACTCTGATTGTGTAGAGAGCCATGCGGACCTGCTCGTGAACGGAAGGCGAGTGGAGCCGGATATGATATCTTCCATAGCAACAATCATAACGACAGATTGTTCGATTTGCGATATGAAAGAACATATCTGGCAATGTGGTTCGTGGCATTCCGGTGCGTTTCTGCTTGCGAAGTCGGATGGTATGTTTGATGAACCCGCCAGGTGGCGCACTGTGACTTGGTATCGGGCGACGACTGACAGAAACGATGTCACGCGAGGGCTAGATGAAAATTCGCCACGGCATAGTTTGTCAATGGCCTGCACACACGGTTTGCTGTCGGTGAGTAGACACGGCTTCGACTTTGATTGTATGATGTAAGGGCTGAAGTGTTTGACTGCTGCAGCAATGCCTAACGCTTCGATTTCGCAGGGTAGCCATGTAACTTGGTGTTTCTTTAGTTTGGCGTTGAAAAAACCGGCAAGACGGGTCTGTCCATTTCGCGAAACGTATAGTGTGGATCCGATGCGACGTTAGTAGTATAGAGGGGTTTTACGGGCTCAAAATCCTACTTATAAAAAATAATTTAATGACCACTAATCGTTTTCGGGCACCTACTTATAAAAAAGATCAAAGGCTTTTTTTGACACTAATTAGTTTCGGGAATCTACTTATAAAAAACGTGATTGATGACCGTTGTAATTTGATACTAATTGGATGATTGATTACCCCTACACTAGAGATTCCACCTAGCGGTGAGTGCAGAGAGCCTTTTAGTTCGCCCCCTAGCGATCAACGCCGTACCTAGAGTGTGCTGACGTAAGCAATACTGCGTTTATCGCGCGAATATATAACCACGATAAAACCACTGTGTGCAGATTTCCCCCGTCAGCCCTATGTGAATGGCGCGCTGTACCTTATGTTGACAGCAGCGATAAGACCGGCTGCTGCTGCAGCGATAAGACCGGCTGCTGCTCTAGTGGACTATGACCCCTGCATGACAGCATAGCTGGCTAGCGGTGAACGTTCTGGTGGAAAGATTAAAACGAAACTAATGCGTTGTGCGTTTAAATACATCTAGTCGTGGGATTACAATGAAAATCAAATGCATAAATACACTAACGTTCAGTTGGTGATAGTAGGGTGTTTATGAATTAGAAACAGACGCGTGAAAACGTGTGTATTAGAGAAATTTATTGCTGCATTATGGCAGTGGTCCCCATATTGAAGTAGGACGATTTATGTCCCAAACAATCGGGAAGAGTATTGTAGTTGGTGGCGAATTGAATCCACGTCGTGGATAACATTCCGTTTGTGGTATCGGTGTGCGCCACAACCCAGTGATGAGGTCTTGTTGAAGAAATGTTGTTATGAGTCTTCTGGGTCGTGGCTGGTGGATGCAGGTGGCGTTTGGGTTGTTGAAGTCGGAGTCTGTGTTTGACGAGGTAACGGTTGGACCGTACATGTCGGCCTATGAAAGAAACAACCAATACGTGTAAACAAAGGGTATGAAGCATGCATGCATGCATGTATAAAAACAGGATGTTGTTTAAACAAAGGATGATAACCATGCATGCGTAAAAGCAGACTTACGTGTTGACAACTGTTTAAACAAAGGGTCATGCATAAAATAAACAACCACAAATAGCAGTGTTTTATCCATTGTGACATGCATGGCTTACAACTGTTTAAACAAAGGGTGCTGCATAAAAGCAGTGTGTTAGGAGACGATCCATTGTGACATGCATGGCTTACAACTGTTTAAACAAAGGGTGTCAATGCATAAACGCGCATGCATGCATGCATGCGTACTTAACTGTAGTAAAAAATAAAATGAGAGATATGCATGCATGCACGTACACATGCATGCATGTATGCATGCGTACTTACAATTGTTTAAATGGTAAAATAAAATGCATGCATGCTTGCACGTACACATGCATGCATGCATGCAGGCGTAGTTACAACAACTGTTTAAATAGTAAAATAAAATACATGTACGCATGCATGCGTACTATTTAAACGGTAAAATACATGCATGCATGCTGCGTACTTACAACAACTGTAGTAAAAAAATAAAATGAGAGATATGCATGCATGCATGCACGTACACACGCATGCATGCATGCATGCATGCGTACTTACAATTGTTTAAATGGTAAAATAAAATGTATGCATGCACGTACACATGCATGCGTGCATGCATGCATGCACACGTAGTTACAACAACTGTTTAAATAGTAAAATAAAATGTGTTGGGTAAAAGCAGACTTACCGTTGTGTTGATTTATGTGGCAACGTTGT
This sequence comes from Paraescarpia echinospica, assembly GCA_020002185.1. Taxonomy (NCBI): domain Eukaryota; kingdom Metazoa; phylum Annelida; class Polychaeta; order Sabellida; family Siboglinidae; genus Paraescarpia; species Paraescarpia echinospica. The sequence goes on from CM034534.1 coordinate 73,658,811, forward strand.
TGTCGTTGGTGTGGCCATGGTTGAAAAGTACGGAGCGCTGTATAAACGTCGATTGCGCGTGACTGCATAAGTGTGTATGAAATGTGCGCACCGTCAAACAGCGGTGGCGGCGCATGACACTACGCCTTATCGTGATTGGAATGTGAACGGAGAACAAAGGATTTTTACAAACAATAAACGAAACGTTAAAAGCATGAAATTAAACGTTGTATAGGTTCGGTGTGGAGTCAGGAAACGGGAGATGCAGTGATATTAGAGAAATGTGATGTAAAGAGAGATTTAATGGTGAATGTACTGACGTGACCGGAAACTTTTTTCCGAAAAAAAATGCCTGGGATGAATGAAGTATGCATGCTGATAATTGAATAAGATAATGGTATTAGTGTGAAGTGCGCATGCGCGTTATGTTGTAGACAATGACATTTCAAAAACAATAAACGAAACGTTAAAAGCATGAAACTAAACGTTGTATAGGTTCGGTGTGGAGTCAGGAAACGTGAGGTGCATTGATATTAGAGAAATTCGATGTAAAGAGAGATTTAACGGTGAATGTACTGACGTGACCGTAAACTTTTTCCCGAAAACAAAATGCCTGGGATGTATGAAGTATGCACGCTGATAATTGAGTAAGATAACGTATTAGTGTGAAGTATTTATTATTTGGAAAAGTATAAAACGGTTGAGAAAATGCTATATTGTATGTCGCCGGAGTTCTAACGTATATTCTTTCTACAGCAGCAGAGCAGCAAGCAGCAGACGTCTTCCGCGACAACCAACATGGCGGATGAAAATCAACCAAAAAAGACGAAGGCACCGCGCAAGCAGTCACTGAAGGCGGCCAGCGGTCAACAGCAGCAGCAACCTTCGCCGGTGGTTGCAGCCGTGTCAACGGGGGCGACACCACCTGTTAAGCGGCCCGTCGTGCTCATTGCGCCAGCGTTGACTGTCGGGCAAAAGCGAAGCGCTGAAGAGGCATCCTTGGAGACCGTCGAGACGGCTGAGGGGCACCCACCCCTGACGCGGAGCGTCTCAATGGAGCGTGAATGCGAATCGTCGGCGTCGACGCGCGCCACATTGGTGAGTCTGAGGCACCTGAAGTGTGCTGTCAACGGTGTGTATAAACTTCTGTTGCCCGTTATGATCGACGCTGTGTCGTACAAAGAGGTCGGCACCTATTTGGGATGTTCCCGTTGTCGCCGGAAATTGCAGACAAGCAAAGGCGGGGAACTGATATGCCGAACGCACGGTGGAGTGGTGGTGCCGAAATATTTCTTAGCGTTGCGTGTGATGGTGAAGGACGGCGAGGAGGAGGAAAACGAGCTTTGGCTTACGTTGTTTGACAGCCAAATGTCTAATCTCGTCGAGTACACGGCCGAGTACTTGACGGAGTTGAACGAGGAGCATCTCCGCGATACTGTGCTCGAGTTAGCGGGCACTAAAGTGGAGATCAGTGTGCGTAAGACGGCTTGGAACGGGGAGCCCTCGTATACAATGCGCACACTAAAGAGATACGTCGTCGACGACGACAACGCCGAATAATGTGTTGTGTTGTGTTGTTTGTAGGAGGAAGGATGGCCGATACTGGTAGATTTATTGACACACGCGAATGTGCAATAACGAATGAGAGAGCGTCGTGGTCGTGAAATATCCGAGGAGGCCTTTCAACTATTAGCCGAGACGGCCGAACAATACATAAGAGCGTTTTGGCTAGCTTACGAAGCAAACTTATTTTGTAGTAGTATGACGTAACTAACAGTTGTGCTTATATGCTTTAGGAAGTGCGCCGCGTACTGGAAAACATGCTTGCAAACAACGAAAGGATCCGCGCTCAGTACGACGAGGTTGCCACGTTCGTAAGAACGTTGTTGGAACGCGGAGTGAAGGGGTCGATAAAGAGGGAGGAAGAGATCAAGAAGGAGGCGGACTTATAATAATAATAATAATGTGTTTGTAGGAGGCGCTGATGCAACACACCAGGCGTGAGTGTATGAGCGACTTCCTACACGCATTCCTGACGGTGATTCGTAAAGACTAGAACTGCTTTGTGCTGTAGGGTGGAAGCGGAGTGCGTGACGCCCACGTATTGGACGCGATCATCGAGGAGGCGCTGGGCGGATCGAACGCGATCCGAACGCGTCCCGCTCCACCGACGTATAACGAAAGCGTGTACACGCCGCTGGGGACGATGGGACCGACGTGCGCTCCGTGCTGGAGCATATCGGAGGAGGTGGGGACGTGCCAACGTCAAATTGTCGTGCCGAGCAGGAGCCAGTTGGTCGGCCGTTATGAACGGCTGGCAATGGACCTCGTCGCCGAGAGCCTCGGCGAAATGATTATGGAGAAGGCGCGGGATCATTGCGGGGTATGTGAGCCGAATGAAGGCTGTCCATATGTACACATGCCCGGCTATCGTGCGGGACGGCCAAACCGTGTATACATGCAACGTTTCGACAACCCGGGCTGTATTGTAACGCGATATTTCAACGGCGTCATCGAAACGTTCCTGCGTCGATCGCTCATCCCCTGTTTCAAGCGACTCGTGCATATTCTACACGAAACTACGGTGTCAACTTCTTCCGGTGGTCAGCAGCCGCAAACGAGCCGTGCGGGAGAGTTGCATTTGGTGCAGTTTGTGTCGAACTGGTTGTTGGGAACGAATTGGCGCGATTACATGAATCGCGTGCAGCTGGAGTCGGCCGTGCACACGTACGTGCAACGCCGGAGCGGACTGGAATGAAGAACGAACAATAGAATAGAGAACACTGCTTGTTTTGCTAACATTTGCTTGCTATTGAAACAAAGGCTTCAACGCTGTGTTTGAATGTTGTAAGCTACGGAATAAAACGTTGAAAATGTACTTTCCGTTTCCGAGTTACCCACAACACCGCTAGCTAAAACATTCCGAGTTAGTTTTAAAAATTACCGCTAGTCCACAACTCGTTACCGCAAACACATTCCTTCCACTATCGTTTCCCACCGTTAGGGTTACCCAAAGCATTGCGAGTTAGTTATAAAAATTACCGCTAGTTCGCAACCACCATTCCTTCGTTCCGAGTTACCCGCATTACCTAAAACCACATTCCTCCCGCTGGGGTGTACTTACCACCACCACCACCACCGTCACCACTGTTATAAATAGCGGTGCTCGAAAAAATATCAGTACATTAGAGAATGCCACCACCATCTACTAGATGGCAATGTCCGAAATGCGGGGGCTATTTCGCGAAACAATCGACGTTAGAACGACACGTAAAGAGTTCGGAAAAATGCGGCAACGACGCGCTATGCGTAGAACGTCGAGAGTGTCCAAAATGTGGCGCGATGTACACTACGAGCCGCGCTATGCTACAACACCTGAAGCTGCGGTGTGGCCATCAGACGTCGCCACCTCCTGGTAGTAGTAATGAATCAGCGGTGGAGGCGGCAGCCGCTAGGGCGCCGTCACCCGACGATCTACAGCGTATCGTGGACGAACACCGGCGTAGCATAGAGACGTCGGTAGCGCGCGGTGCCGTGCAGTCGCGTTACAACTATCGTATGACCGCCTGTACGAGTACGCGGGTGCTCGAACCGCGTCTGAGGGAAATGTTTCGCGAACAAAAGAATGCGTTTAAAATTAACGTAAGCTATGGTTTCGCATTACGCCACAAGGTGTCGGGTCGGTAGCGATATTTTCATTCTTTATGTAACTGTTGCGGTCGCCTCCTCGAAACACCCGCCCTAGTTACCGATAGCCGTTCGTTCGAACGATTCCTCGACGCCGTGCGCACGACCGACGTACTGCAGTACGCCATCGCGCAGCGCCCCGACTCGGGGTGGATCGTCGAGCACCTAACGAACGCCACCTACTTCGTGAACGCCATCATCAATCATCCTATCGGCTGCGTTGGCGTGACGCTTCCCGCCTACGTGCGCCACAACAAGGCCATCGTGTCGTTGAAGAAAGATCATCGAGGCACGCCCTACGACGACCATCTATGTCTCTTCCGATGCATCGGCCTCCACATGCAAGGTCACCAACGAGGCAAAAGTGACGGCCACTTCGGTACGAACCGTTTAACGAAAGTCGCTAAACGTCTGCACGCGCAGTATTGTCGCGCCGCGCGCACGTCGGCCTCGAACGGTGTACGCCTGAACGAACTGGATCGCGTGGAGACGGTTTTTGCCACCAACGTCGTCGTCTATCGACTGACGAATGACGACGCCGAACTAGTCCGTCGATCGCGCGAAGCGCACCCCACGACGCTAAACGTCAACCTGTACGAGTCGCACTTCTCGTACATAAGCGATCCGCGCGTGTACACGAAAACGTACAAGTGCGGAAAATGTGGCAACTCCCTCTGGCTGGACGCGTACCATTTACGACGTCACGAAGCGACGTGCTAAGGTGGCGTTCGTCACGTGTTCCCCGCCGGCGTCTACCGACCGTCGCCGTCCGTATTCGAGCGGCTCGACGACGAAGGCGTCGACGTCGGCGACGACGACCTGCGCTACTACCCGTCCCGCGCGACGTTCGATTTCGAGTGTTATTTCGCCGATAACGATCTGCCGACGGATACCGACAAATGCCGGTGGATCGCGCGACACGAACTGCTCAGCGTGAGCTTCGCGTCGAACGTGCCCGGTTGCGAAGCGGCGCGTTGTTACGTCACGACCGGCGATTCGACGGAACTCGCGCGTAGCCTCATCGACGACCTGGAAGCGGTGAGCGCGGCGGCGTGCGCGATTCTACGTCCCCGCTACGACGCGACCTTCGAGGCGCTCGACGCGCTCGACGCCGACTGGCGGCGACGGTGCAACGACGACGACGACGCCGACGCGTCACCGTACGCCACTCTCGCCGACCGGCTGTGGACGCACCTTCGTCAAATGCCCGTATTGGGATTCAATTCGGGTAAGTACGATCTCAATTTCGTCAAGAAGTACTTGACCTCCCTGCTCATAACCGGCGACGCGCAGCACACGTCATCGGCGTTTACCATTAAACGTCAGAACAATTACATGTGCCTGTCGACGACGACGTTGAAATTCCTGGACATAACGAATTACCTCGCGCCCGGCGTTAGCTACGATCGCTTTCTGAAAGCGTACGGTTGCTCGGCAACGAAGGGGTACTTTCCGTACGAACATATCGACGCGTTGACACGTCTGGACGAAACCGCCCTGCCGTCGCGCGAAGCTTTCTACAGCCACCTGAAACGCGAGGGAATCTCCGCGGAGGCGTACGAGATTTGCGCGACGGCGTGGCGTGACGAGGGCATGACGTCGATGCGCGATATTCTGGTGTGGTATAACAATCGAGACGTGGCGCCGTTTCTCGAGGCCGTCGATCGCCAGTTCGCCTTTTATCGGCGCCGACGTATCGACATGTTCAAGGACGCCATCAGCGTACCGGGGTTGACGTTGTTGTATCTGTTCAACGACCTGCCGACGTCGACCCATTTCTCCCTTTTCAACGAGCCGAACAAAGATCTGCACCGTCTGCTGCAGGCGCAGATCGTCGGCGGCCCGTCGATCATCTTCGCGCGCCACCACGAGGCCGACGTGACGGCGATTCGAGGCGGCGACGCGCCGTGCCGTTCGATATTCGGCTTCGACGCAAACGGCCTCTATCTATGGGCGATAATGCAGGAGATGCTGACGGGCTGGTACACGCGCCGGCGCGCGGAGAACGCCTTTCGAGCGGAACGCGTGCACCGCTACGGTCGTATGGCCGTGGAGTGGTTGACGTGGGTGGAGGCGCAAACCGACGCGCGTATACGTCACCAGTTGAACGGACGCGAGAAGCGCATCGGAAAGCACCGAGTTGACGGCTGGTGTGCCGCCACGCGAACGGCGTATCAATTTCACGGCTGCTATTTTCACGGCTGCCCGACGTGCCAGGCGCACGTGACGACGAGCGCCATCAACGGTCAACCAATGACGACGCTGTACGCCGCGACGATCGCCGTGACCGCCTTCCTGCGCCGTTTCGTCGACGACGTCGTCGAAATGTGGGAGTGCCAGTGGCACGCCGTGCGACCGCCGGCGGTGCCGACGCAGCCCGACGCGTCACGATGGCAATCACCGACCACCATTACGCGCTCGACTATACTGGAGGCGGTGCGCGACGGCTCTCTGTTCGGCCTCGTGTAGTGCGATAACGCCGTGCCGGAAGCGCTGCGCGACAAGTTCGCCGAGATGCAGCCCGTATTCAAGAACGTCGATATCGTGCGCGACGATCTCAGCCCGTTCATGCGCGACTACGCCGAGTCGCACGATCTCCTCACCCGACCTCAACAGACGCTCGTCGGTAGCTACTTCGGCGCCGAGATCGTGCTAGCGACGCCACTCCTACGCTGGTATCTGGCGCACGGTCTCGTCGTCGAGCGCGTCTACCAGATCGTCGAGTACGCGCCGATCGCGTGCTTTCGCCGCTTCGACGACGCGGTCTCGACGGCGCGACGCGAGGGCGATATCGATCCCGACAAATCGATCATCGCCGATACCTTTAAACTTCTCGGCAACAGTTCCTACGGGAAAACGATTACGCGCGTCGAACGGCACCGGGAAATCAAGTACGCCACGCCGGTCGGCGCGTCGATGCTCGTCAACAACCGTCGCTTCCGGCAACTCGACGTCGTCGTCGTCGACGCGCTATACGAGGTGGCGCTGAATAAGCGCAAAGTCGTCTACGGCTTGCCGATACATATCGGCTATTTCGTATTGCAGTACGCAAAATTGAGAATGCTGGAATTCTATTTCGATTTCGTCGACGCCTACATCCCCCGTCCACTCTTCCAGTACTGCGCTATGGACATGGACTCGGCGTACATCGCCCTCGCCGGACGTGACGTCGACGCACTCGTGCCGGAAGAACGTCGCGAACACTACTTCCGGAATCGATCGCTCTGGTTTCCGGCCGAATGCTGCGACGCGCACGTGGTCGCCTACGTACGACGGCGCGTCGCCGGACTAGCGTGGGAGGACGTGCCGGCCTGCTGCTCGCGCCGACGCCTGTTCGATCGTCGAACGCCAGGTCTCTTCAAAGAAGAGTGGCTCGGCGACGGAATCGTGGCGCTGTGCAGCAAGACCTACTACTGCCTCGGCGGCGACAACGGTCCGAAGTACAGCACGAAGGGACTGAGCAAACGACAGAACGACATCGACGAGCACACCTTCCTCGCCGTACTGCGCGACCGTCGCAACGACATCGGCTGGAACCGCGGTTTCCAGGTGAAAGACTCGTCCGTGTTGACGTACGTTCAAGAGCGCGCGGCGTTGAGCTACTTCTACGCTAAAGGCCGCGTGCTCGACGACGGCGTCACCACGGCGCCGATACTCGTCTAACTCGTACAACTCGTCTAACTCGTTGTCTAACTCGTCTAACTCGTCGTCTAACCTAAGGAATACCCCACCACCCCCTAGGGTAGTTTCTGTATGTATGTATATATGTATAGGTAGGATAATAATAAACAACAACAACAATTGTGTACATCGTTTGTTTGTTTTTATTTCTACTATACAGGTAAAAGCGAAATTAATGCTGTTTTAACAAATCGTATACGAGACAGTCATTGGTCACCCGATTGGTGCCGAATAGGCTCTGGAACGTCGTCAACGGCATACGGCGACATCGGAGGAGAAGGTAGGCGACGCAATATTGTCCGCACACATTAGAGACGACGCTCTGCAGCCGCTTGTCGTTGTACGTCCAAGCGTCGCCGCAGTGACGGTGCAGGAACGCGTGGAAGTCGGCGTGCAGCGGCTGCAGACCGTACGAATCGAAGTACTCGCCTCGTCGGTCGGCGTCCACGTAGACGGCCACCCAGTTCTGTCCCGGTTCGCCGCCGTCGTCGGTGTTGCACACGAAGGCCGTCGGGTAAACGGTGGTGGTGGCGGCGGCGGTAAGTAGCGCGTCTTTAGGCACGACGCCGACGACGATACGTTTAGCGTACGTATCGTGTTCCAGACGACGCATCAGTTGAAACGTATCCATAGTTACTACCAGTCGTACACGACGTTCCGGTTCCTGTCGATCTCCATCACCGTCTCGAATTCCGCGTACACGACGACGTTCACCGGAAGCGGTAGCGGCGTCCCGAAGTGCATTTCGACGCCCACGGTTCCCTGACGCACGACGTTGAAATGGTCCCCGTCGCAACAGTCGGGGGTCAGGTCGAAACCGAAGATGGTGAAGCCGGCGCCGAAGTCCGTACGCGATACGTCGTTCCCCTCGTCCTCGTACGCCTTTCCGCTGGCCTCGAAGAGATTCATGTAGCTCCGCACGTACCGGTTGTGCGGGAAGTCCGGCTGCAGCGGCTTGCTCGGCACCTGACGTCCGTCGACGACGAGCGTGAGGAAGTTTATGTCGTTGTGACGCGCGTCGAACGGATTTCTAGTGTAGTCTCCGTTGTAGGCGACGTTATCGATCATCATCAGGAATATGCGCTTCGGAATCGCACCCATGTACAGGTTCTCGTGCGTGTGCGATAGCGTACCCGCCGTTATCGAGAACGATTTGCAGTCGACGCGGCGTATCGGAAACTTAGCCGTTCCCAACGTCCACGCTTTGATATGTCCCATCTGGACGGCCGGGTTCAACTTCACTTTTCGTACGTGCAGTCGATTCGCCTGCAGCACGACGCGCCACCCCGGTACGGCTTGCGCGCCCATGAGCGCGAAGGCGTCCTTCGAGCGCACCATGCGTACTTTCGTGTCGACGCCGTTCGGTATGTGTCTGCTTAGCATCAACGCGTCGACGTGCACGCGTCCCATCACCTCCACCTCGTTACTATCGGCCGTCATGGCGCGCCGTGCCTCGAACCCGACGTTGTTGTTCCCGAGCGTGTCCATCCGTCCGGCGCTGTCTTTGTACCACAACGAACCCGTGAGATGCGAACGTTTCGCGTCGCTACCGTAACTCAGCAGCGTCTCGAGGTAGGCCCGGTACGCGTATGTATTGGTCGACGGCGTCACGAGGGTGTTGTTCAGCGACACGTCGAGTTGACTGAACATCGAATGCAGGAAATTGTTGACCTGCGCCACGTTGGCGCCGGCCCCAGATCGGTACCGTCCCCCTGTTGCACTTTGAAGCGCACGTACACTTGAAGGCTCGCCAGGTCCGTATAGTCTTCGCCCGAACCCGGGATGAGGAACTCGATAGGGCCGCCGGCGTCGTCAGCGGCTGGTAGACGGTCCACTGACTGCTCTCGACGCTCGTCTGCGTCACCGGCCCGCTGAACAGGTCCAGTTCGGCCTTCACGCCCTCGCACGTTGCGCCGTTCACGAACGCCATCGTTACTTACTCTTCCGCCTACTGACGGTCGTCGCCGCTAGGCGCGATCTCTTTATGCCGACGCCGCCGCCGCAGGGGCGGCGCTGCTGCTGCTGCGTTTTTTTCTTCCTCTTCTTCTTTTTCGGTGCCTGCGAATTCAATAGGCCGTCGAGAAGATCGGCGCCGGCCTCCTTCGCGCGTCGTTTTATCGACTGTTTCAGATTGCCGCCGGCGACGACGTCGCGGGCCACGTGCATGCCGGTGTTGAGAGCACGTTTTCCCAACGCCAACGCGCCTCTCTTGATAAGCGGCATGGCGCTTCGAAACAGGCTCCCGAAGAGATTGCCCAGACCGTGACCTCGTTGCCCCCGACCACCGACGAAGACCGGCAGCTGACCGCCGACCTGACGAACGTAGTAGTCCACGTACGGGTTCTTCGACGACGGCGACATGTTAAAACAATTTCGATTTACAGTGTCTGAAGTGAAGCGTCGTCACCACCTTCCCCTGCTCGAATGGTATCGATTGGCCGTGATCGTCTCTTATATCGACTTCGATCTCGTCGAATTGATTCCGCAGCAGCTTTACGTATTGCACGCGGTCGAACGTTTCCGAAATAACGTCACCGTTCTCACCGCGGACGGCGATGTTTCGAAGGAGTGGCGCGTACACGTCACCAACGACGCGCGGTTCCACGAGATCCGTGTACACGTACAGGCTCTCGATGCCCGCCGACATATTCACCGTATCGCGACCTTCGTACTCGTACGTGTACGCGACGGGCGCGGTGTTGTTGACGACCGTCGCCGGCGCGGGACCGTACATGGACGGACTCAGGATCGTGTTGCTATGGAAACCTAGCACGTACTTCAGACGGCTCGTATGAGGTATGATAAATTCGACACCCGGCGACATACGTAGCGTAAATCGGGTAGAGACGGCGCAGTATTCTAGAACGGCTTTGACCTTCCTGGTGCATAATTTATCTAGCGCCTCGTTGATCCTGTTCAACAACGTATAAACGTTGTTGTAGAAACCGTGAGGAATCGTGGTCTGACGATATATCAGCACGGTCGAGCCGTGTTCTACCTGCGTGTAAATACCCGGATCACCCGTCGCGCAAGTCAGGAAGAAGTAGGCGTCCTTCTTTCTCACATTGTACCACGTGTGCGGATACTGTACCGACACCGCTCCGCATTCCCACTCCCCCGACAGGTCGAAACGTCGCGGCAACGTCGTGACGAAGTGCGTCAACGTATTTTCGGGGTGACGTTTCATAGACGCGTTGCTCGGCAGCGTCAGGTAAAAGTCAGACGAGACCGCCATCGTGTTGTTGTCGACGTTCGCCGCCGCCACCAACACTCATAGACGGACTCGGGAGCAGGTAACCGAGACAGCTGCTCAACAGCGCCGTCCACAGGTTGGAGTCACCTTGACCTTTCGTCAGATTGTATATACTAAAGGCGATGACGAAGTACAGGACGACGACCTGACAGAGGAATACGATTTCGGCCTTCGGCATTCGTTGCCGCAGATTCGACATGGAACGGGTTCAGCGGTGGTTGTAGCGTCGATGGAGTCCGCGTGCTCGTCGACAGAGTGCTCGGCGCCGACGTTCGTTCGACGATCGCCACTCGAGGTAGTTTCGTCGTCGTCGCACATCGTCGCGCCACTGCGCTCTGTCGATACAGCAGGGACCTTTATACGGTAAGAACGAAGATCCGTTGCATATTCCCGCCTCGTGCAGTCGCCAGCAGCCCGTGTGACGCATCCAACGATTCATTCTCATCGACGCCTCCTCACTAATAGTAGTAGTCTTTTTATAGGTCCACGAGCGACTCGGCGTCGATCCAGCTGTTGAATGAGGCCGGATATCCGCTCCATTTTACGAGCGCCTCCGAACCACCGCCGCCGCGACGCCGACGACGCTGAAGAACCGCCTCCACGCGATACAGTTTGTCCTTCGGAACGACTACGCGTTGTAGTTCCGGTTCGTAGAAGGCGCCCTCTACCGGCGTCCCGGCGTCGTCCTTCAGGCGATAAACGGGCGGTTCGGACGGGTGCACCTCTACGACGGTGAAGAGCTCCTCGCTCCAGTTAGCCATGTATCCTTTTTTGAATTGACCCCTCGTCTTGCTGATACGTACGCGATCTCCCACGCGTAGTTTCGGTTTTCGCCGTTGACCGATGTCGCCGACACCCCCGTACAGTCGTTGCCATACGGCCTCCTGATTCGTCGCGTCGACACTCGCCGGCGTCCTACCGATGCTTCGGTGGTAGGCGTTGTTGTACGATCGCACGAAATCCGGTAACGCCTCTACGTAGCGCAGCGTCTCGTGTTTCGTAAAATAGCGCCACATACGCGTCTTCAAAGTTCGATTAAACCGTTCCACGACGCTCGCTTTAGTCTCCTCGTTATGCGTCACGAAATGATGAACGCCGCGACTCTTTAGCAACGTTTGCAGGGGTCGGTTCAAAAACTCGCTCCCCTTATCGGTCTGCAGCGAGTTCGGCGTCTCGTCGCCGCCGCTCAGCAGGCGCTCGAAGGCCTCGACGAGCGACGGGCCGGACTTACTCTTCAACGGAACGCATCACGCCCACTTCGAAAACACATCGATCACCGTCAATAGGTATGTTATACCGTCGTTGTGCGTTTTCAGTCTAGTCAAGTCGACCAGATCGGCTTGCCGCTGCTGGTTTCGACCGCCCACGATGACGCGACGTCGTTTGAAATGTCGTTTAACCGGTTTGTGTAGGGTATAGGCGTCCTGCGACGCTAGCCATCTCTCGACGGCCGGACGTCGGAGTTTCGACGCCCGGTGCAACGCGTCGACGCCTCCGTAACTTCCCACCCGTTTCGGATCGAAGTACACGTTATTCAGGTCGTCGTCGTCGACGTCGACGTCGTTTCGTTGCTGTCGAGGCTTTCGTTTTGGACGACGACTCCACCCGGACACCATGACGACGACGACGATGATGATAAATGTACGATGATTATTATACACATATAGAGAGCGATAAGCGCGATGGTGAAACCGATGACCGTTATCGCGCGTCGTGACGGCATCACAACGTCTCCCACGCCGCGACGTCCAACCAAGGAGATCGTTGTCTGCGTTTAGTCTCGCCTCGTATCGGACGACGTCTCCCCTCCGGCGTCGCTGATGAACTAGTCGTCGTCGGCGTCATCGACGCCTCTTCTAGTAGGCGCTTCTGTCGTCGCTCCATGTACGACCGATAGCGCGGGATGCCCACGAATTCCATAGGGATATTCATATCCTTCATGCGCAATCCGAACTCTCGCCATCCTACGGGCGCCGTCGTCTTCGATCTCGTTCGCATGAGATCGTTCACTAGATCGACCATGTTACTCCCCGCGATCGTTTTACGTCGTACACGAATTCACCGCGATCGTTCCATCGACACAACGGATCGGCTTTCATTTTTTCGATAAGCAGTCCCGTCTTCCCTTTCAACGTTTTCGGCATACTGGCTATGATTTCGCGCTCTACCACCTCCTACGATGGTAGCGCCACCGTCGCCGCCGCCGCCCCCACCGCAGGCGTCTCGCCGCCGCTGCTGTTGACCACCGACACGCGTACCGGTTGCGCCGCTCGAGCCGCCTCTATCGTATTGTACCGACTCAGCAGTTGATTGTACGACGCTACCTTTTCGCGTTCCAATAAATCCGAACGTTCTAGAATGGCCATCATGTCGCTGTCAAGGCTACTCAGCACACGTGATCGGGGCGTGCTCGACGACCGATCGACACGTGGCAGGAGGCTTTCCACCAATCGTGGGTCGACCAACGCCATCTTCTTCGCGTACTGCATCAATCACCCGCTGCCGATCACCTGTCTGAGCAGCGGCAGGAGAACGGTGCTCGCTAACGGCGCTAGCAGGGCCGTCAGAAAACCACCCGAACCCTTTTGCAAGACGGCTCGCTTCTACTTAAGCGCAACGTCTTTGTCGGCGAGTTTACGCAGGTGATTCCGATATTTCGACAACACGCGTTTCTGTTTCGGCGACAACTTCACGTTACCTTTCAGAATGTTGCACGCGCAATCGCACAGACTACAAATGAGACCGGCGTCCGCGTGGCCGATCACGGCTTTTCGCAGATCGATGTTCCGCCTATGTCTCTCCAACAGTTGCAGGGCGAAAATGTGTCTCTTCACTCGATTCGTCGGTGCCGCCACCTTCGGTCGTCGCTTCGCTACCACCGCGCGCCCCGTCATAGCGACTAATAAACGTACGCCCCGTCGTCCCTCTCTTCTTATAGACCGCCGACACCACCACCACCACCGCCACCACCCTTCCGTACGTATACGTACTGAAGGAGATCGTCCGGAAATATGCACGTACGCAGGCGCATGTCCTCTTCCGTTTCCTGTTTCAGATCCACGAATAGATAGCCGTACGCCGACGACGTCGCGTCTTTGAAAGCCTCTATCATGTAGTTGACCTTTCACGGGTACATCTGTTTCGCTAGGTGACCTACTTGGCCGGCATCTCGGTGGCTCTTGAATAGCCCTATGTATTGAGCGTTCAGGCTGATTGTACGGTTTTCTTTCCCTTTCGGAAACATGTTCTGTCGCAATTGTACGACCGACGTATTACAATGATGACTTTTTTTTAGTAAATAGTACCGTCACCCGGCTATCGGTCTCCTCCATGAGGTCGTCGAGTACTAGAAGTGTTCTCGCTTTACCGTCTAAACGTTTCGGATCCGGCAGGCCGTCTACGAACTCTATTTTCGAAGACATAGACGCGTAGCCGCTCTGCCACTGTCCGTAACACCACAGGATTTTCTCCGGCGGCGGATCGATCATAGCGTCGTGACGTATCAAACGCTCGACGAACGTCGTCTTACCGCATCCCGTAGGACCGGCTACTATACACGTAAAAGGATGCTTCAACGACGGTCCGTTCATTTTTCACGACTGAACGACGAACACTTTTTTACGCGTCTTTATAAGCATCGCGCAACTTCATCAACAGTTTACCGAGCATGTTCTTCCCCACATCGCCCGCGATTCCGCTACCCCAGAAACCCTCCCTACTCGCTACCCATTCCACCAATTCGGCGTCCCCGGTCGCCAACAGTGCAGCCTTCAAATCGCTCGATCCGTCAAACTTCCTCCTCAACAACGTCTTCATACATCTCACCCTAACGTCGGTCCATTTGGTTCCCATTCTCTTTATTCGAATGTCGTAACCGCGTCGTTTCGCTGCATAAGAGCTTCGCGAACTTTTGATTTCTTCGGCACATTCCACGTCGTCGTAGAATATTGCTTTCCTATACTGATAGGCGTGCTCGACGGATCGAAAGCCCCGACCGAACGCCGACACTCGACACATATACATATTCGACAAGAACGACCGCGATCCACCAAACCTTATAGGTGACGACATCATACCGACTACCGATCACCCGCTACCGCCACCGCTTATATACTCTCACCACCACCGCTAGACTAAAAAGTTGCGACTAGGGTTCAAATCTTTCGATCCCTAGGCGAACGCTCTCCTAAGACCGTCGCCAACGATTATGCAGTGGTTTTACCCCGGTTATATTATACCATCTCTGTACTCACCGCTAGGTGGCATCTCACATACAACGAATCTAAAAAGGTTCGACGAACGGATTCGGACCGGGAATCTTTCGATCCCTAGTCGAATACTCTCCCAGGAGAGCTAATCCGTCGTCGACGTTTATACAGTGGTTTTATCGTGGTTATATATTCGCGCGATAAACGCATTATTGCTTACGTCAGCACGCTCTAGGTACGGCGTTGATCGCTAGGGGGCGAACTAAAAGGCTCTCTGCACGCACCGCTAGGTGGCATCTCTAGTGTAGGGGTAATCAATCATCCAATTAGTATCAAATTACAACGGTCATCAATCACGTTTTTTATAAGTAGGTTCCCGAAACTAATTAGTGTCAAAAAAAGCCTTTGATCTTTTTTTATAAGTAGGTGCCCGAAAACGATTAGTGGTCATTAAATTATTTTTCATAAGTAGGATTTTGAGCCCGTAAAACCCCTCTATACTATTCACGTTTGGTAACCGAACGGTCGGTAACGATCCATAGTTGGTCTCTGGGCCGCGGTAATGTGATCAATCTGTTGGTGGAGAGTGTGTTTTGGGCTACACGGAACGCCTCGCGGATGTCATCAGTCCATATGTCAATGTCTCCTGTGATTTCATGCCCGCAATGTACGACTCGAGGGGTGCAAGTACTTTGGAACACTGAGAGATGACGCGTCCCAACACTTTATATGCTCCAACGAAGGAACGAAGTCCCAGAACGGTTTGTGGCGGTGTGCACGATGCCAGAGTAGCGATGCGGTGAGGACTGGCACGTAGTGTACCTTCTGACCACACCCAGCCTAGGATGGTCGTTGATTTGGGGCAAACCCTGGTCTTCTTTGCTGAAAGTCGTAAGTCGCATCGAGCAAGGGCATCAAGGACACGACTCCAGTTGTCTAGTAGTTCTTGTGGCGAGTTGCCCCCGCAGTACAAATCGTCAGCCAACTTGGCGACGACGCCCTCTTGTAACAGATCACCAAAGACTCGGCACATGAATTCTTCCAATGCCGTCTCAGAGCCGGGCATGCCCATGGCACATCGTGTGTACACGAGAACTCCACGAAAGGGTGTCGCAACTCCGCAGTATTTGAATGAGTCCTTCGATAGAGGGATCTGATAGAATGCATTCGTCAAGTCTGATACAACGATGTACTTCCAGCAAGCTGTGGATCTTAGTGTCGAATCCACGTCTGGCATGAGAGAAGGCTGCGGCTTGCTGTAACGTCCTACTTCCGTGAAGGCAGTGACGAGTCGTGATCCTCCATTAGCTTTGCGTACGAGAAATGATGGGTTAAGGTATTCGACCACCACCCCGATATCTTCTGGACGACGGAATACACCGGCCGCCTCCAAATCATCAAACTTTTCCTGAAGTTCGACGAGTTTGTCGCAAACGTATTGCGGACATCTCCCCTTTCGCTGCGGGGGTTGGACTGGTCCCATGTTTACAGTTGCTGTGAATGGGCCCGCATGCCCGTTGTATCCTACGATTTTTGAGTTGAACACGGTGTCAAATTGTTGATGTAGATTGCGGAACTGGTTGCGCAAGTCGTCAGACAAGAGGTTGCCACTGTCTAGTTCGATAGTGTCTGGAAATTGCACGTCTGCTGCGTGTGTGCTTGTGTTTTTGATTACGATGTCTTCCACGTAGTTGGTGTCACATGCTGTGGTACCACGCACTTGGCAAAAGTGCTCGTTGCGTCCTATTTTCAAGGGATGTGAACACGTGTTTAGTAAACGGATTTTGTCCCCGACTGCCTCGACAATGGCAGGTTGGGGCCAATCTTGGTAGTGCAATGTTGACTTATGATCGTTACGAGGTTCGATCGCCACTACAAGATCGTCGAGTGCTGATGGAATAGACAGTTCTATGTAGTCGCCTGGCCAAACAGTAGTGGACGCGGGTGGCGCACGCAACACGTAGGCCTGCGCTCTGCGAATCGTGTGATATTGGGAACGGTTGACGTTCTCCATCCCGTAGTATATCACAGTTTCGTCAATGCTGATCTGATTTTTGGCGGGACGAACGGATATGTCATTGGTTGTCATGAATGGTGTTCCCGCAAGTACATCGACATCCAAGTCTTTAACGACAAGGGCATCGAGGTGTAGGTCAAGATTATCCCGCGATAACACGAGCCTTGTTTCTCCGACTACATTGAGTGGGGTTACACCATCAGCTTGTCTTGCGAGCTGGGAGCTTTTGGTGATTTTTGCACCAATTGACCTGGCCACCGTCTCTCTAATCATGTTGGTTTCGGCCCCAGTGTCGAGGGTAAGACGTATTGGGTGGTGACGATGGAACGCCTTGAAGAATGGAGACTGTTTCGTATTTACGCGACAAGTCGCCGACACTTTTGGTACGTCATTGACGTAGCCGTCATTCACCGGTGGTTCCTCGTCTCCACTGTCTTCGCAGTTTAGTCCTGTCACGTTGCGTGCCTTATAGACATGAACAGTCTGTCTTGCTCGGGCAAGTACTTGCAAGCGCTTAGATAGTGGTCTACTATCGGTCTACCAGCCTGCTTACAGAGTGGGCATTGTTTTGCTCGTTGGGTTCGTTGGTAGCTTTGTGGGCGAGCGGGCCCAGAGCGTGTGCGTGGTTGGTAGTAGGTTGACTGTCTCAGGATTTTTGTCTCTGACATAGAATGGATCTCGTCCAGTAGGGACCCCAGGGCCTGAGAGATCTCTGGTTTAAGACTGGCTAGCGTGCGGCTCCGCAATTCGGTTCCGTAGCGCTGTTTTACGAGTCTGGGTAGCTCCTGATGGATAAGTCTAAGCCAGTTCAATACAACCATGTTCTCTAGCGACGGTGATAAGTCCTCATCTACGGTCGGGAACTCGTCGTGGTGTGATATACCGCCACCCACTGTCAGCAGACTATCATCAACGAACGCCAGGAGGCGTTGGAATAGGTCCTCGTGGTTTTCGTCTGATTCAAGTTTTATGTCGGCGAAATCTATGAAGTGAGCGCCGTTTGTCTGAAACCTGAAGTGAAGTCTGATTGCCTGCCATGTGGAATTGACGGATGTCGAGTTTTTACGATGGTATTTCGCGATATGATCGGACAGAAGTTGGCAATCTGCCCAAGCATTAATTCTAAGTGCGCGACTTTTTGTTGTGCCGTTCGCCTAACCAAGCTTGGTGTGTCTTCGGTATCGTCAAGTAAGCCTCTGAGTGGAGAAGTGTTAGTTTTCTTTCCCCATGTTACCTGGTCGAGTAGGAATGGTGCGAAATTCGCGTCCAATGATAGAGTATATTGGAGGTTTTGGCGCCAGCTCTCATATGACGTCAGTGTTTCGTGTTTTGAAAGAGACCACTGTTTTGGAGCTCTCTGTGACTGAGCCATTGTCGCGTTTGACGTGTAGCTCAATCGTGTATGCAAATGCCGGCAATGTTCAATGTTAATTACTGCGTACAGAAAGTAAGCATTCGTCGTGTAGTGAAAATGCTGCCACCACGCCAGTATAGAAGGGAAATACTCGATAACGACGAGAACATTTATTGAACAGACTTAACTCAAAACGGAAGTCGAGGCAAGAGAGCGTACAACAGGAACAAGATATGGAATTAACCAACGCAATAATACAGGAAGCGGAAATGTGATACTTATCCAATATGGCGCAGTGCTGTCTCTTGTCACTGAACTGTGGGGCGAAGGTACAATGTTGCATGCCATTTATTGCGGGGAACTGTTCACGCATCATATCATGTGCTGCATTGATTATTATATCATCCAACCATTTCCCACTCTGAATAGTGTATTTATCTTGAAATGACAGATGACGTGTGGGAATCCAAAACCTGCGTTGATTGTTAGTCTGCTCAGTATCTGATTTATTACTGCTAGCCTGATTAATCTGACAATGAACATCTATAATATCTGCATCATGCTCATCATCTATCAATGTCTGTGGCTTCCTAAGACTAAGCCTCTTTCTTCCCCGTGCAATCTTCTTATCCATCATGTTAACTGGAGTTAGTGTTTGTATGATATGTGGGGGAGAGGCGTCAAGATCACTAAGCAAACCTTTTGTTACTGTGTCAAATGTTACATGAAGCGTTGATTTGTTACGTGCACGACGGGGAGTTGAACATTTCACGGGGATGACTGGCGTGTCTGGCTGATCTGCTAAACTGACATCTTGTGGACCATTTTGTTCTACTATAGACCTGTTAGCCTGGCTGTCTGCTGTCAAGTCCAACAACTTACTGGAATCGGGAGCAGGATTTACCTCATAATCATTGGTCCTAGGCTTCTTTAGACCCCCTTCTTATCTATCCGTTTCCTGCTGTTTCGTTTAAGCTGCGAAAGGTTTAGCGTTCTTTTTCCATGTGTTGTTGACAATCCAATGCTTATTTTCGCTGCTAGAATGTGGTAGCAGGTACCGGTCGAAGGACACTAACACTTCTCCTTTGGGAATAGCGATACTGCATATTTATCCCCCCGACTACCCTCTACCATAAATGCTCCCATCTCTAATACATGTCTTATCCTGCCTTCCCGCACAACTGCATCTGCTAAGGCTCTCTGTGATATGTTTCTCTGTTGTGCACTGCGTTCCTCACTTGGCGTATCATCCACCGCAGTCAGATTAACCTCACTCACTTGTCTATGTACTTCATCATCCTTAGTAGTCTCTTCCTGTGCACTGTCTGTGGTCATTTGCTTAATCCTGTTAACTATTTCCTGTGGCTGACAAACATTCTTAGGCATAATAATTTCTTCAAGATCACAAACACATGACTTGTACCTCTCTGAAAGAGTGTAGTTACCTACACTTGCAAAACTCCGTCTAATCTCAGCTAGGTAGTAGTTCTGAAGCAGTTGAAAACAGAGAACAATCACATCAACTGGGGCCTCTTTCCACTGCAATAGGTCTTTAATCACACAGTTCATGCTCTCCGAGTATGGATCATACAAGTCGAGGGGAGCCAACACAAACTTTGCAGAATGACGAATAATGCCTCTGGAGCTGAGAGTACATAATACACAAGACAATACCCAAGATAAGAAATATGTAAAATGCCTTGCAGCTACTCAAAAACAGATCGAGCAGGGATCAACAATGGGGGTCACTCAATAATTTGAAGAATGTTCAGTAATCATATGAACATTGTGTTCAATATGAACTGTGTGTTCAATAGATGGAACAGCCAAAACAAAGCCGTCATCGTCCGCCATCTTAATTCCATCTTCGATCGACGTTCCGCGACGTTCCATCGCACATGAATATACGTTATTATATATATTATGACTTTATATTTATGGACATGTTATATTATATCAATAGTTAACTATGTGCAAGTATCAGTCTCATGCGAAGCACACACCGAATGGTAGATGACCTTAAAAATCCGTTCCATCGACGTTCCATCGCATATAAATATACATTAATCATTTTTAATGTAGATATTATGCCTTCATATTTAAGGACATGATATATTATATCAATATTTAGCTATGTGTAAAATATAAGTCCCAGGCGAAGCGTACAACGAATGATAGATGATTTTAAAAATCCGTTCCGGAATCGTTCCAGAATACAGAGGCCCAAGGCAAAGGCGATGCCACTATAACGCATATCTAGTTCTGCTTTACGCACGTATTCTGAAATCTCATTGAAATGTTGAATTTATAGATACAAAATATATAAATCGATATTTTAATGTTAAAAACGCGAAAAATGTACACCTAAAAGACCATTTCACTGACAATTATCTCGACAACAGTATCATGAAACAGACTAAGACTAAGTTACAGTGATTTTTTAACTTTCCGGTTGTGATTTCGGATGATCGCCATATGAACAAACTGTAAAACAGTGTTGTTTTGTTGCATAAAAGTCCCCCAAACACAATAAATTTAACAAATACAGTTCGGTTTTGTGTCTATAATGATGGGGAATGATGAAACGAATACGGCAGCGTCGAAAAAATTAGGTAAAAAGATCGTTTAATAGCGTTAATAATAAAGGCCAAGAAGATGCAGGATTACCGTGGAGGGGTGTCAGGATGTGGAAAATGGAGGTAAAAATAAAGAATATGAAAAAGTAGAGATCAAAAAAATTTGAAAATTAGGGGGCAGAGGTAAAATGAAGAAAATTGGATCCTTATTATAAAGCTTATAATTATGCCCCGCTGGCACTGATGATTTTGTGTAACAAGTAGGCCTACATAAATTTTAATTATTTCTCTATGTAAAAGACATTTAGATCTAGGTCAACGTAGGCTCAGGTTTTATATATACTTTATAATTATATACTCACTATACTTGTACAGTGCGTGTAAAGCCTAAAATTCGTAACACTGTACGAAAACAGATCCCGAGGCCCCCCCATAGACCATGTCATTCAGGCTCATACCACAATAATTTTGTTTTGCAAGCCATTTGGCATACACGATACATGCATTGGTCTCCCCCGGGTGGATACTGCCATAAGTGGTAAGTTTGGAGAGGGAGGGTTCCTTGTGTTGTGCCCTCCTAGGGGATACATATTATATGCGGTTGCAACAAACTTTTTAGTTTTCTTCTATATTTTACAAGGAATTTCACATTTTATCAGTAATAGAACTCCTGTTTTTGAGAGCCATCCATCACTTGACAACTTGAATGGCACAATATTTACAATAAAAATTAGGCAAATTTAAGGTAATACTTGCATTTATCATTATGATTTACAAGAGCTATTGCTTTACAAATTTATGAGGAAAATAATTTAAATTTACGATGATAATAAATGGCCATTTAGAGTTTGTGATAATAAATATACCTATTTGGCCTCACAACAATGAAGACTACATGTAACCAGCGATACTGCTACTAAAAATAGCTCTACTACATGTAAACATAAGACAAATCTGGAATTAATGTGAAACAGTTTACATTTTTAGTATTTTGTTAGTATTCCCATGACATACTTTGGGCCATTGAAGAACTTTGAAATGTATAAATATTGAATGTGACACAGAGGAGATATGTGTACTGTTATTTTGTTTTTAGCAGTGATGACACAAGTGTGGAGATACTTCGTGTGAGTGAAGAAGTTGTATATGCAACGCCACAGAAAAACCAAAAAAGGTATTTGAAACATAAATGTCACAAATATATTTTTGTGTTTCCATTATTATGTAGTAACTGCATAAAGCATGTAAAGTAATGGATATACATGTACATTATAGTAGAATATGACATTCATCCAGAACAACAAATTTACCACAGTAACTTAGCAATCGTCATATAATTTTACAAGACAAATAAAAAGTCCTATTACAATGTCATTATTATATAATGTTTCTTCACTGCAGAACAGCATCATGGGATAGCTACGCTTTTCAGTCCGGGTTTGAGAACCACTGAAGTATGCCGTGTTGTTTGAGGTCTGTTGTATTTTACTTCCACCTCCTCTCCTCCTCCACCTCCTCTCCTCCCTAGCCATGTCGATTGTAACATGCAATTGTGGTTTATTCTTGTTTGCAATCAGCATGTCACTTGGGTGGGTTGCCCCCTCACCTTTGATGTCATTGTGTAGAGTAACAGTGTCTTCACTGTGTAGTTATCTAATGTTTGTCATTGTGTATATCAATAACTATGCATTGCATTGTCGTAGCAAACGTTTATGTTTGCAATGCTTTGTATGTGAATTACATATTTCTGGTATGATTTAATTGCATACCAGTTGGCAATAAAAGTTGCCCATTACCAACCTACATTATATGTATCCATTGTTTCGTTATTACGACATCAAACAAGCTTTGACAACATTAATGGTTGTATTTTTTTACTCCTCCATGACAGATGACATAAATATATATATATATATATCTTTATTCTAATTGATAACTTTGGCTTTTTCTACAAAATTGTTCCTTTTCATTGCAGAAAAAGATGACAAGTATATATATGTATATAAATATAAAATAAATTTATTTTATAAAGGTGTTATACACATAATAATGATAAACATCAAAATAATGTCTTTTGCATTATCAATTACCTCGAGAATGGGCACACATTTTATCAGTGTGAGTGTATACACATTGTGTTATTTACCCAATTAAACCAATCGGGCAACCTTAAGACCCGTATACATACCATCAGGTGATGGAAACCTACCCCTTATAGCCCATGACAACCCTGTTGCCACTTCCCAAATGGTCAAACTGCCATAAAACAAATTGTATGTAAGCTGCATGACGAAAGTTGTCATTTGTTGGCTGGACATTGTATGCAAACAAGTCATTCACATCTCGTAGAGCTACGAGAACTACCGACCTTCGCAGCACTAGATCATTTATGTCTCTTTTTAGCAGTCTTCAAAAGTCAATGACCATGCTGACTCTGACGGCAGCATAGTTGTTCTTCTGGTCGTGGCATTTGTCGACATTGACCGCAGTGACACCAAAGTATGTCCTCACTATCCAATAGAGGTGTTGACTCAGTCGGAGCGATGTCACCAGGCAGCAGATCCCGTAGGTGTGGATGGAGACTCACAGCAGTCTGTATGAAGTCAGGTAGTGCATCGCGATTAACATCTTTCAACTATAAATGTTGAAAAACACGCATTTTATTGCCAATACTAATAAAGACAATGTACAACTATCCATGTTTATAAACATAGGTTTTTTAAGTAGCACATTTTTAGAACCAGTCATTTTGTGTTTGGATAAAAATCCAATTTATTCATGTACAGATTTCTGTAAATCACAACAATGTTGGATCAATAGATTTTTTGCCTCGAAATGTGATAATGGTTTGGTTTTATTAACTTGAATATATTGAATGCCAATTAGGTTCTTGAGCAAGAGATTGTTCAGTATATGAACTGAACTACAGTGGCAGCTAATAACATACAAACTACCTGTAAAGACAGGATGGTATCTTGTTCTGTGTTCTCGCCTACTAGCTGTTTAACACTCGATGCTTGTCCAGATTTGAATAGGCTTCTTGGTGACTTCTGTAACAATATGTACCCATTTTATTTTGAAAGCATTTCTGTAAATGTAGTCTAATGTGTTGAGGTAAAAAAATAAGCTGCCTAAAATGTAAAAAAGTCAATATAGTTTCTAAAAAATAAATGACCCAAGGGTTTATCATTAAATGTTGAATATGTCCGGTATTGAACAAATTCAAATTTGATTAATTGCATATCGCATACAATACAGCTGTATAATAGGAACTAACCTTCTTTGCAACTTGTTTTCATTTCTTTGGTTTTATTGCTGGCTCCTCCTGTAATAATCAATGACATCCAAGGCGTTTTGCTACAATGTTCCAAATATCTTGGAAATGAAACCGAGATTATAAATTGGGCTATAATTCTTGACGTTATCTTTAGGAAGATATGTCTTCTTGAGGAGGGGGTTTACATATGCATGTTTAATATTAAATATGCTTTTAACAGTGTAGTTGGTAATGCCTCAAGCTCACAGGACTTATTTGGAAATGCCATAATTATTTACTTCACTTCATCAACTGTTGCAGGTGCGAAAAAAGAGAATTTATTTGAATTTCAACTTTAATATGATTCAAAGATTGGTTCAGAAAAGAAGAACGAATAAGACTAATTTTAACAATAAAATAATCAGAAAACGTATCGCACAGAGATTTTAGTGAATTGTTTCGGTAGTGACAGAGCAGGCTGTCTGTGAAGAAGTTTATTTATACAACTCCATAACTGATGAGAATTTTTTGAATTATTGGATACCATATTTGTAAAATAATTTGATTTTACTTTTGCCATTTGTCTATTACAATAGTGACATTGTAATATACAAGTGGAAAATACAAAGCTGGCTAAATGCTCACAGACGAAAACAAAGGCAGGCAGGCTGTGTACATGTTTTGGTATTGTGTGGTTTTGTTCATATTGTTCTTGTTTTATTACGCATACATGTAATTTCGTATTTTATTATCAGTCATGTTACTGGGTCTTCAGACCTGTTGGTGCTGAATAAAAAATCAATACAAAAACAATATTTATGAAGCCTTTATTATTTTGGCAGCATATCACAACATTTCTCTACAATGCAGCAATATTTAAACAACATGAAAAATACATTAAAATACGATGTTGATACTACTTTCAATACTGTATCTACAGGTGCATGTGCTAAAGACATATCCAGATGTATAAATCTTGACAAACAAAATTTATTTATTACGCACAGGTTACATATTATAAATAGTACACACAACATAAAAACATCATCTGTCATTGTTCTATCATGCACATTCATCAATAATTGTATAAAACTTAAATAAAAGTAAAACACATGTACACATGCATGTGTGTGTGTGTACATGTGTGTGTGTGTACATGTGTGTGTGCTTGAATGTGAGTGTGTGGTGTGTGAGGTATGTGTGTGAGTGTGCGGTATGTGTGTGTGCTTGTGTGTGTGTAATATGTGTGTGTGCATGCATACATGCTGCAAGCACGAGTATTGAGCAGTTCCACTGACAAAAAAGTACACAAATTTAAGACACTTGTCAATACTAGTAAAACAACCAGCAACGTTATAATAGAACATGTACAGTTAGTACGATGTATAATAGAACATATACAGTTGCTACGATGTATAATAGAACATGTACAGTTACTACGATGTATAACAGCAATTAATTATCACATTTCTGCTGTGAAAACATATTGTTTAGACACACACAGGACTGTACTAAGTGACAGCAACACTGGTAATAAAACGCAATTCTATCACGACATTGGCAGTGACGTTATTTATTTTAGATTGCAGGAACTTGATAAACATGGTGATGACATTACCAGACCCTTCAAGGCTACATGCATGCATATATGCACACATACTATGTATGCACACACACGCTCGCACGCACACACACGGCCCTCCAATGTCCTAAAACTATTCAAGTCACAAAAGAAACATCATATAAAATTTAACAAAATATTAGTGAAAATGTTACTACAGTATGACAATTATGTAATGTTGGTGTCTCTTCCTGCATTGGTACCCTTTGGCTTTGGCATTTTTGGCAGCTAATTTGAAGAAGGTAAGATAGTTTACACTCACACGTTATCTTTGACATTTCAACGTCATGTGATGTTGATGTCTGCACTGACTTTGTATGATTTGTCATATGGTGAACAACATGACATGTCACACATCCATTGTCATATGACAGACAGTTACATAGTTCACCCTATTTTGACATGACCTAAAATAACATCTATAATATATTTGGTCACATGACATAACACCCCCTTTATCACTTGACTAGCATGAATGTGTCACATCACTCCTAACTACAGTGTGTGTGTCTTAATACACAGTATATGTACTGACAAAATGTCACATGAACTTTATCCTTTTGAAACGCCAGAAAAAACGTCTGAAATGATTAAAAGTTTCAACACATTGTTTCCATGCCATACACATGGAATAATGTCTGAAATATAGACATTCTGTCATTATCCATGTATTCATTAATTAACAAGTTATGAAAATAATGATAACAAATTAGGTGTGATGGTTTTGTTATGTTGTCTTTGCATCTTAATGTTACTTAATAGAATGTAAATTTAATCCACTGCTCGACATCCCAGTTAAATTGTTAAACAAATATTTGTTGATTATTAAATTAACATACATTTTTACCTATTATATGCATACATATTCATTCTTATTGCAATATGACACCAACTTTGCTTTCATTAGGCATGTCATGAAATAGTAACATCTAACGTGTCTCAAAATATTGACGATGTCAGACATTGACACATCACATAACAGTGACACACTATCATGTGACACTGACACGTCATCAGATGTTGACGTGTCCATCTTTCGCCTCCTCGATGATGACAGTGTTTTTGTTGTGGATAGTTTTCGTTTCTTGTTTGCGGTTCATCAGCAATTGTTTCTTTATCTTGTGAAGTTTCCTTAAACGTTGCAACTCTTCCTTTTCCTTGCTCTGTCACAAACACAACACAAAATCTGATCAGTAAGGTTCAAAGGTACATTAATATAAATGTAAAAATCAGTCCTACACACCAATAAGCAAGTGTACAAAAGGAAAGGAGAAAAACATGGTAATTAAATTTAAATAACTTCACTTATGCAAGGCCATTCTGATTCAGAATGTGAGATGCATGAGGGACAAGAGACTAGTGTCACTACCTGTTTTGCGGTAACGATTACCTGTACAGCTGGTGAAGTGCCTTCAGGCAGTACCTAATTTTAAACTGAATCAGCTGTTCTTCTTTTCTATATGTTCTTAATAATAGAATAATATATCGACACAAAATTGACCACCAAGTTGTGTTAGACAAGTGAGAAACACAAAACTGACCACCAAGTTGTGTTAGACAAGTGTAAAAAACACAAAACTGACCACCAAATTGTGTTAGACAAGTGCAAAACATAAAACTGACCACCAAGTTGTGTTAGACATGTGTGAAACACAAAACTTACCACCAAGTTGTGTTAGACAAGTGTAAAAAACACACAAAACTGACCACCAAATTATGTTAAACAAGTGCAAAACATAAAACTGACTACCAAGTTGTGTTAGACAAATGCGAAACACAAAACTGACCACCAAGTTGTGTTAGACAAGTGTGAAACACAAAACTGACCACCAAGTTGTGTTAGATAAGTACGAAACACAAAACTGACCACCAAGTTGTGTTAGACAAGTGCAAAACACAAAACTGGCCACCAAGTTGTGTTAGACAAATGCGAAACACAAAACTGACCACCAAGTTGTGTTAGACAAGTGTAAAAAACACAAAACTGACCACCAAATTGTGTTAGACAAGTGCAAACCATAAAACTGACCACCAAGTTGTGTTAGACAAGTGCGAAACACAAACTGACCACCAAGTTGTGTTAGACAAGTGCGAAACACAAAACTGACCACCAAGTTGTGTTAGACAAGTACAAAACAGAAAACTGACCACCAAGTTGTGTTAGACAAGTACGAAACACAAAACTGACCACCAAGTTGTGTTAGATAAGTGCGAAACACAAAACTGACCACCAAGTTGTGTTAGACAAATGTGAAACTATGTTCACAGTTTGAAAGTTGCACCCGCGAAATGTAAAAATCGTAAACAAAAGATTGAATTTGAAAATAGTCATGATGAGCACTTATTGCAGAGTTACGCATCGTTTACTTTGAAGTTGACTGTTTCCCACACTCCTGACCACAAATTGGGACCACAACTGATCCAGTGTATTTCCTAGTAATAATTACCAGTCATGGCTGATCCCGATAATGGGACAGATAACGTTGCTGTAAATACGAAGTGACCGGTGCTACTTACTGTCTGGTGTGACCGAATGACCAGTGCCCGGCGGCCATCTTTCAATGGCTCGGAATACTTGATCTGCTGTTGTGCTCGTTCCGCTGTTGTGACTGTCTGCTCCACTACCAGGATGATCTTAGCCCACTACAACCAGTGCAACACGTCAACAGACAGCGTAAAGGTAATAATAATATACCTTATTTTGACATATCCAGAGTAAAAACTATGTTCAGGGGTGTCGACAATACAATGCTACTGATACAGCTACCAAAATGTAAAAATAAAAGTAAATTTATGAACACTTCACTAAGCAAATTTATACTAAGGTAGAATGATCCATCCTTATATAATATAGTATCCAGTCCTTGCGACTGCTCAAAGCACTTAAGACTCCCTGGCAGACCTGTTCCATCAGCCACCGTCTCGACTTCTCTGGGAAGCATTCGGCCATGATACAATTACTTCGTGTAGATTATTTTTGTGCACATATCCACCACTGCATATAGCCAGGTACTCATTCATACAGCTGACTGGACAAAGGCAATATAGAGTGAACTAACTTCTCCAAGGTTCAAAACAGAGTTCTTTCAATTGAGAATTTCATACACAAATCACTGTGCCACCGCGCCCCACAAGCACAACAGATTTGGACAGTTATTTAGATGAGGAGACTGTTTCTCTAAGACAAAGGGCTCATAAGAAATTCCATCATTAAACAGAACCTCTTGCTAAATTTAAGGTGATGTTTCACTAGTAAGATAAACAGCTCATCAGATAATCCATTATTAAGCAGAATCTCTTGTTAAATTTAAGGTGATATTTCACTAGTAAGATAAACAGCTCATCAAGATAATCCATCATTAAACAGAATCTCTTGTTAAATTTAAGGTGACGTTTCACTAGTAAGATAAACAGCTCATCAGAAAATCCATCATTAAACAGAATCTCTTGTTAAATTTAAGGTGATATTTCACTAGTAAGATAAACAGCTCAGATAATCCATCATTAAACAGAATCTCTTGTTAAATTTAAGGTGATGTTTCACTAGTAAGATAAACAGCTCATAAGAAAATCCATCATTAAACAGAATCTGTTATTAAATTTAAGGTGATATTTCACTAGTAAGACAAATAGCTCATAAGAAAATCCATCATTAAACAGAACCTCTTGCTAAATTAAAGGTGATGTTTCACTAGTAAGATAAACAGCTCATCAGATAATCCATCATTAAACAGAATCTCTTGTTAAATTTAAGGTGATGTTTTACTAGTAAGATAAACAGCTCATCAGATAATCCATCATTAAGCAGAATCTCTTGTTAAATTTAAGGTAATGTTTCACTATTAAGATAAACAGCTCATCAAATAATCCATCATTAAACAGAATCTTTTGTTAAATTTAAGGTGATGTTTCACTAGTAAGATAAACAGCTCATCAGATAATCCATCATTAAACAGAATCTCTTGTTAAATTTAAGGTGATATTTCACTAGTAAGATAAACAGCTCATCAGAAATTCCATCATTAAACAGAATCTCTTATTAAATTTAAGGTGATGTTTCACTAGTAAGATAAACAGCTCATAAGAAAATCCATCATTAAACAGAATCTCTTATTAAATTTAAGGTGATGTTTCACTAGTAAGATAAACAGCTCATAAGAAAATCCATCATTAAACAGAATCTCTTGTTAAATTTAAGGTGATATTTCACTAGTAAGATAAACAGCTCATCAGATAATCCATCATTAAACAGAATCTCTTATTAAATTTAAGGTGATATTTCACTAGTAAGATAAACAGCTCATCAGATAATCCATCATTAAACAGAATCTCTTATTAAATTTAAGGTGATATTTCACTAGTAAGATAAACAGCTCATCAGATAATCCATCATTAAACAGAATCTCTTATTAAATTTAAGGTGATGTTTCACTAGTAAGATAAACAGCTCATAAGAAAATCCATCATTAAACAGAATCTGTTATTAAATTTAAGGTGATATTTCACTAGTAAGACAAATAGCTCATAAGAAAATCCATCATTAAACAGAACCTCTTGCTAAATTTAAGGTGATGTTTCACTAGTAAGATAAACAGCTCATCAGATAATCCATCATTAAACAGAATCTCTTGTTAAATTTAAGGTGATGTTTTACTAGTAAGATAAACAGCTCATCAGATAATCCATCATTAAGCAGAATCTCTTGTTAAATTTAAGGTAATGTTTCACTATTAAGATAAACAGCTCATCAGATAATCCATCATTAAACAGAATCTTTTGTTAAATTTAAGGTGATGTTTCACTAGTAAGATAAACAGCTCATCAGATAATCCATCATTAAACAGAATCTCTTGTTAAATTTAAGGTGATATTTCACTAGTAAGATAAACAGCTCATCAGAAAATCCATCATTAAACAGAATCTCTTGTTAAATTTAAGTTGATATTTCACTAGTAAGATAAACAGCTCATCAGATAATCCATCATTAAACAGAACCTCTTGCTAAATTTAAGGTGATGTTTCACTAGTAAGATAAACAGCTCATCAGATAATCCATCATTAAACAGAATCTCTTGTTAAATTTAAGGTGATGTTTTACTAGTAAGATAAACAGCTCATCAGATAATCCATCATTAAGCAGAATCTCTTGTTAAATTTAAGGTAATGTTTCACTATTAAGATAAACAGCTCATCAAATAATCCATCATTAAACAGAATCTTTTGTTAAATTTAAGGTGATGTTTCACTAGTAAGATAAACAGCTCATCAGATAATCCATCATTAAACAGAATCTCTTGTTAAATTTAAGGTGATATTTCACTAGTAAGATAAACAGCTCATCAGAAAATCCATCATTAAACAGAATCTCTTGTTAAATTTAAGTTGATATTTCACTAGTAAGATAAACAGCTCATCAGATAATCCATCATTAAACAGAATCTCTTATTAAATTTAAGGTGATGTTTCAATAGTAAGATAAACAGCTCATAAGAAAATCCATCATTAAACAGAATCTCTTGTTAAATTTAAGGTGATATTTCACTAGTAAGATAAACAGCTCATCAGATAATCCATCATTAAACAGAATCTCTTATTAAATTTAAGGTGATATTTCACTAGTAAGATAAACAGCTCATCAGATAATCCATCATTAAACAGAATCTCTTATTAAATTTAAGGTGATATTTCACTAGTAAGATAAACAGCTCATCAGATAATCCATCATTAAACAGAATCTCTTGTTAAATTTAAGGTGATATTTCACTAGTAAGATAAACAGCTCATCAGATAATCCATCATTAAACAGAATCTCTTATTAAATTTAAGGTGATGTTTCACTAGTAAGATAAACAGCTCATAAGAAAATCCATCATTAAACAGAATCTGTTATTAAATTTAAGGTGATATTTCACTAGTAAGACAAATAGCTCATAAGAAAATCCATCATTAAACAGAACCTCTTGCTAAATTTAAGGTGATGTTTCACTAGTAAGATAAACAGCTCATCAGATAATCCATCATTAAACAGAATCTCTTGTTAAATTTAAGGTGATGTTTTACTAGTAAGATAAACAGCTCATCAGATAATCCATCATTAAGCAGAATCTCTTGTTAAATTTAAGGTAATGTTTCACTATTAAGATAAACAGCTCATCAGATAATCCATCATTAAACAGAATCTTTTGTTAAATTTAAGGTGATGTTTCACTAGTAAGATAAACAGCTCATCAGATAATCCATCATTAAACAGAATCTCTTGTTAAATTTAAGGTGATATTTCACTAGTAAGATAAACAGCTCATCAGAAAATCCATCATTAAACAGAATCTCTTGTTAAATTTAAGTTGATATTTCACTAGTAAGATAAACAGCTCATCAGATAATCCATCATTAAACAGAATCTCTAAATTTAAGGTGATGTTTCACTAGTAAGATAAACAGCTCATAGATAATCCATCATTAAACAGAATCTCTTGTTAAATTTAAGGTGATGTTTCTAGTAAGATAAACAGCTCATCAGATAATCCATCATTAAGCAGAATCTCTTGTTAAATTTAAGGTAATGTTTCACTATTAAGATAAACAGCTCATCAAATAATCCATCATTAAACAGAATCTTTTGTTAAATTTAAGGTGATGTTTCACTAGTAAGATAAACAGCTCATCAGATAATCCATCATTAAACAGAATCTCTTGTTAAATTTAAGGTGATATTTCACTAGTAAGATAAACAGCTCATCAGATAATCCATCACAGAATCATTAAACACTAGTAAGATAAACAGCTCATCCATCATTAAACAGAATCTCTTATTAAATTTAAGGTGATGTAAGATAAACAGCTCATCAGATACAGAATCTCAACAGCTCATCAGATAATCCATCAGGTTAAATTTAAGGTGATATTTCACTAGTAAGATAAACAGCTCATCATCCATCATTAAACAGAATCTCTTATTAAATTTAAGGTGATGTTTCACTAGTAAGATAAACAGCTCATAAGAAAATCCATCATTAAACAGAATCTCTTGTTAAATTTAAGGTGATATTTCACTAGTAAGATAAACAGCTCATCAAGAAATCCATCATTAAACAGAATCTCTTATTAAATTTAAGGTGATATTTCACTAGTAAGATAAACAGCTCATCAGAAATCCATCATTAAACAGAATCTCTTATTAAATTTAAGGTGATATTTCACTAGTAAGATAAACAGCTCATAGATAATCCATCATTAAACAGAATCTCTTGTTAAATTTAAGGTGATATTTCACTAGTAAGATAAACAGCTCATCAGATAATCCATCATTAAACAGAATCTCTTATTAAATTTAAGGTGATGTTTCACTAGTAAGATAAACAGCTCATAAGAAAATCCATCATTAAACAGAATCTCTTATTAAATTTAAGGTGATATTTCACTAGTAAGATAAACAGCTCATCAGATAATCCATCATTAAACAGAACCTCTTGTTAAATTTAAGGTGATATTTCACTAGTAAGATAAACAGCTCATCAGATAATCCATGATTAAACAGAATATCTTGTTAAATTTAAGGTGATATTTCACTAGTAAGATAAACAGCTCAGATAATCCATCATTAAACAGAATCTCTTGTTAAATTTAAGGTGATGTTTCACTAGTAAAATAAACAGCTCATAAGAAAATCCATCATTAAACAGAATCTCTTATTAAATTTAAGGTAATATTTCACTAGTAAGATAAACAGCTCATAAGAAAATCCATCATTAAACAGAATCTCTTATTAAATTTAAGGTGACATTTCACTAGTAAGATAAACAGCTCATAAGAAAATCCATCATTAAACAGAACCTCTTGTTAAATTTAAGGTGATATTTCACTAGTAAGATAAACAGCTCATAAAAAATCCATCATTAAACAGAACCTCTTGTTACATTTAAGGTGACATTTCACTAGTAAGATAAACAGCTCATAAGAAAATCCATCATTAAACAGAACCTCTTGTTAAATTAAAGGTGATATTTCACTAGTAAGATAAACAGCTCATAAGAAAATCCATCATTAAACAGAATCTCTTGTTAAATTTAAGGTGATATTTCACTAGTAAGATAAACAGCTCATCAGATAATCCATCATTAAACAGAATCTCTTGTTAAATTTAAGGTAATGTTTCACTAGTAAGATAAACAGCTCATAAGAAAATCCATCATTAAACAGAATCTCTTGTTAAATTTAAGGTGATATTTCACTAGTAAGATAAACAGCTCAGATAATCCATCATTAAACAGAATCTCTTGTTAAATTTAAGGTGATGTTTCACTAGTAAGATAAACAGCTCATAAGAAAATCCATCATTAAACAGAATCTGTTATTAAATTTAAGGTGATATTTCACTAGTAAGACAAATAGCTCATAAGAAAATCCATCATTAAACAGAACCTCTTGCTAAATTTAAGGTGATGTTTCACTAGTAAGATAAACAGCTCATCAGATAATCCATCATTAAACAGAATCTCTTGTTAAATTTAAGGTGATGTTTTACTAGTAAGATAAACAGCTCATCAGATAATCCATCATTAAGCAGAATCTCTTGTTAAATTTAAGGTAATGTTTCACTATTAAGATAAACAGCTCATCAGATAATCCATCATTAAACAGAATCTTTTGTTAAATTTAAGGTGATGTTTCACTAGTAAGATAAACAGCTCATCAGATAATCCATCATTAAACAGAATCTCTTGTTAAATTTAAGGTGATGTTTCACTAGTAAAATAAACAGCTCATAAGAAAATCCATCATTAAACAGAATCTCTTATTAAATTTAAGGTAATATTTCACTAGTAAGATAAACAGCTCATAAGAAAATCCATCATTAAACAGAATCTCTTATTAAATTTAAGGTGATGTTTCACTAGTAAGATAAACAGCTCATAAGAAAATCCATCATTAAACAGAATCTCTTGTTAAATTTAAGGTGATATTTCACTAGTAAGATAAACAGCTCATCAAATAATCCATCATTAAACAGAATCTCTTATTAAATTTAAGGTGATATTTCACTAGTAAGATAAACAGCTCATCAGATAATCCATCATTAAACAGAATCTCTTATTAAATTTAAGGTGATATTTCACTAGTAAGATAAACAGCTCATCAGATAATCCATCATTAAACAGAATCTCTTGTTAAATTTAAGGTGATATTTCACTAGTAAGATAAACAGCTCATCAGATAATCCATCATTAAACAGAATCTCTTATTAAATTTAAGGTGATGTTTCACTAGTAAGATAAACAGCTCATAAGAAAATCCATCATTAAACAGAATCTCTTATTAAATTTAAGGTGATATTTCACTAGTAAGATAAACAGCTCATCAGATAATCCATCATTAAACAGAACCTCTTGTTAAATTTAAGGTGATATTTCACTAGTAAGATAAACAGCTCATCAGATAATCCATGATTAAACAGAATATCTTGTTAAATTTAAGGTGATATTTCACTAGTAAGATAAACAGCTCAGATAATCCATCATTAAACAGAATCTCTTGTTAAATTTAAGGTGATGTTTCACTAGTAAAATAAACAGCTCATAAGAAAATCCATCATTAAACAGAATCTCTTATTAAATTTAAGGTAATATTTCACTAGTAAGATAAACAGCTCATAAGAAAATCCATCATTAAACAGAATCTCTTATTAAATTTAAGGTGACATTTCACTAGTAAAATAAACAGCTCATAAGAAAATCCATCATTAAACAGAACCTCTTGTTAAATTTAAGGTGATATTTCACTAGTAAGATAAACAGCTCATAAAAAATCCATCATTAAACAGAACCTCTTGTTAAATTTAAGGTGACATTTCACTAGTAAGATAAACAGCTCATAAGAAAATCCATCATTAAACAGAACCTCTTGTTAAATTTAAGGTGATATTTCACTAGTAAGATAAACAGCTCATAAGAAAATCCATCATTAAACAGAATCTCTTGTTAAATTTAAGGTGATATTTCACTAGTAAGATAAACAGCTCATCAGATAATCCATCATTAAACAGAATCTCTTGTTAAATTTAAGGTAATGTTTCACTAGTAAGATAAACAGCTCATAAGAAAATCCATCATTAAACAGAATCTCTTGTTAAATTTAAGGTGATATTTCACTAGTAAAATAAACAGCTCATCAGATAATCCATCATTAAACAGAATCTCTTGTTAAATTTAAGGTGATATTTCATTAGTAAGACAAATAGCTCATAAGAAAATCCATCATTAAACAGAATCTCTTGTTAAATTTATAGTGATATTCGACTAGTAAGATAAAGAGCTCATCAGATAATCCATGATTAAACAGAATATCTTGTTACATTTGAGGTGATATTTCACTAGTAAGATAAAGAGCTCATCAGATAATCCACCATTAAACAGAATCTCTGTAAGGATTAATTAAATTTAAGGATCATTTTCAAAATGCAACAAAGCTTCGCTTTGTCACAGAGGACACTATTTCCGTGACACACCAACGAGTGTCCCAGTGGTGTGTCCTGGTATTCTAAAGTTGTAAACACTTCAGTCAAACAACCTTAATTAAATGTGTAAGGTATTGAGACTATGGATATCATATGGAAGAATTGTCCAGATTTTGTGCTAAAATTATTTTTCATATTATATACAGCAGAATTGCCAGTAAACACGTTTTGACGGTGATAATTGATGAGCCCTCCCTTACAGATGGCAGTATATTCACCTGTCGAAGCCATTCTTTCTGTGTCTCGTTCACAAGCTGATACGTGTTGCCCATCATGGCAATAAGCATATTGATGAGAAGTAGAGCCACCATGATCATGTAAATCACAAAGATCATCTGAAAGATAATTATGCAACAAATATGTAAAATAACTGATTTGGCATCAAACATATTCACACATAATAAAAGCCAGTGTGTGCAACGTAATCATTCTCTTCTGTTCTTAAACACTCAAAGATGAACTAAGAAAATAGTGGTGGCCCAAGACTGTCGGGTGGCCTGAGGCCATTTGGTAGACCAAGATCATCTGGTGGCCTGAGATTATCTGGTGGCTTGAGACCATCTGGTGGCCTGAGACTATCTGGTGGCTTGGGATGATCTGATGGCCTAAGCCCATCTGTTGCTTCAAACTGGCACATTTTCTATTCAAATTACAACAATTTCGTTTCCCTCAAATTACATTAAAGTTTTTGGATAAGTAAGCTAGTTAATATATAATTAAAACGAATAATCATGAAAACAAAACCATACAATTCCTTTGAAGTAGCTGTGTAATTTTAATAAATGATCAATCAAATTTCGCAATTACACGAGGTGGTTTAGTGGAATAAACACCCACCTTGGGCACTGTAGGAAATTTAGTACGTTGGAAGGAGTCGTATGTATCGGCGAATTCCCCGAGTGACATCATGAACATGGCCATGACGGCCTCGCCGGGCTGGTTGAAGATGCTGTGTTCTACCTCCCGGAACATGATGTACATGGCTGCCAGGAGAACAGGATCGCAGCAACACAGACAAAAAAAAACATTATTTATATTATTTTATTACTGAGTATGTTATTTTTACTTAGGCATAAATACTTTACTGCCTATTTTTTTATCCAAGTTTTAAATAATTTTCTATTTTATGTAATTATCGAAAATATTTCATAGTACAGTCGAACCACGCTTTACGGCCACCTCGCTAGTATGGCCACCTCGCTAATATGGCCACCTCGCTAGTATGGTCACCTCGTTAATACGGCCATCTTGTTAGCACGGCCACCTCGCTAGTATGGCCACCTTGCTAGTACGACCAATTATCTTGTATGGCCACCTCACTAGTATGGCCACCTCGCTAGTACGGCCACCTCATTAGTATGACCACCTCTCTTGTATGGCCACCTTGCTAGTATGGCCATCTCGATAGTACGGTCACCTCATTAGTATGTTATTAGCACAAGCACAACTATAATAAGTTAAGAATGTACCCCTGAATGTTATTTTGTACTTGAATTTTTTTTTTCTTTTGTATTTATTCAGGTTTTTTAGTTCAAGAAGAGCATAGCATGTTACAAGTTGTATCACTTCAGATATGTTGAGAGAGAGAGAGAGAGAGAGAGAGAGACCCACACAATGCACTCTTGCACACATATATTAGGTACAAGTATAACCATGTTAATACATTTTAGTGAATATTAATTCTAGTATAGTTAAGACATTCTGATTATACTTTGTTTGGACACCACTGATGGACAGTAATGGGAGGGGGGTAGTAAGTAGGAATGTAGAAGTAGGATTTTACAGTACTTACATTGTGAAAACCCAATCACAAAGATAAGATAGATCGTGAAGAATCGGATGAGATCTGTTCGGATCATTTTGTAGATCATCACGACAAAAGGACCAACCAGCTTGAAGCCTCTGTAAGCAGACATGGATATCTTTGTGAATGATCTTACAGATCATCACAGCAAATAGATCATCACATCAACAGGAACAATCAATATCTTCTGTAGGAGACCTCTAAGACCAAATGTGCTCCAAAATGTGACACAATTTATTTGTACTCAGCATTGTTACATGCACTGCAATATATAGGATCTACAAATTATTAAATGTAAATATTGTATTAAATAATTAATTAAAATATGAAATGTAATCAACCAAAACTACAAATAAATAAGGTAATTAAACCTAGCCCTGTGCCTGACTTACCCATACCATAATAAATTAATAATAACAATAACGTTGAACCTCAATTTACTGTCATTCGGTAAAACCGTTACAATAGAACAGTCTGGACTTGTTACAATACGGAGTAAAGTCTAGGAAATTAGTCCCACTAATAACATCACCTCGTTATTTGGGTCACCTTTGTCCAGTCTCAAGGGTGACAGTAATACAGAGGTTCCACTGTATAACTAGTGAACAAGGAAGGTAGAGAGGGAGATGCTGACCTGCAGAAGAAGAGGAAGTATGGCGTGGTACAGAGGATGGCAAGGACACACATGACGTCCTCGTAGATGTAAGCACATGCCGCACGCCCCGGCACCATCAGGATCACAAAACAGTTGGCCAACATGAAGAGAGCCTTCGCTGGAGAGGAGATCTACAAGAGAACACACAGTTGGTCATCATAAAGAGAGTCTTGGTAGGAGAGATTTACAAGACAACACACAGTTGGTCATCATAAAGAGAGTCTTGGTAGGAGAGATCTACAAGAGAACACACAGTTGGTCATCATAAAGAGAGTCTTTAACAAGATTTAACAAGATTGCCATCCAGAGAATTAACTCTAGATGGCAGGTGGACAAGGAAGCCCTTTGGCTTATCGAGAGTCCAATCCTTTTATCTACATATATCCAGCCCTTCTGAGGTATGTGTCGATTTTATTTTTAAACATATTCACACTACTAGCACCCACACAATCATCAGGTAATCTGTTCCATTCATTCACAGTCCTTTGTGAAAATGAGAACTTTCTCACGTCTAATCTACACTCCTCCTTTACTAATGTAACTTTATGTCCTCTAGTCTTTCTATCTTTCTTAACTGAAAAAAACATATTTCTATCAATATTTTCATAACCATTCAATATTTTAAACACTTCTATCTGATCTCCTCTCAGTCTCCTGGTCTCTAGTGTTGTTAAACCACATTCTTTTAGGCGTTTTTCATAACTAAGATCCCTCAGTTTTGGTATCATTTTAGTCTCCTCTGTACTCTTTCTAGCATATCTATGTCCTTCTTGCGGTATGGCCTCCACGCTTGTATACAATATTCTAAATGAGGCCTAACTATTGTTTTGTACAGCGGTATTATTAGTTCTTTTTTTTTATATGCTATATTTCGCCTAATCAATCCAAGGATTTGATTTCCTTTTGAAGCTGCAATTCCACACTGCTCTGAAACCTTCATGTCAGCACTAATTGTCAACCCTAAGTCTTTCTTTTACAGTAGTACTTAGTACAGTTCCCTCCAGTGTATATATTCTACATATTCATTCTCATGTCCTGTGTGAAGGCATTTACATTTCCCAAAATTGAACAGCATTTGCCACTTTTCAGACCATTTGATCAACCTGTCAAGATCATCTTGTAAATGCTGTCTATCCCCATCACTTTTAATCTTTCTAAATACTTTTGTATCATCTGCAAATTTCAACACCTTGCTAGCTATATCATCGTCCAAATCGTTTATATATATTAAGAATAATATAGGTCCCAGTACTGATCCCTGTGGCACCCCACTCAAAACTGATTTCCAGTTTGAAGCCTCCCCATCAACAACTACCCGTTGTCTTCTGTCAATCAGCCATTTTTCTATCCAGTTAATTATACCATTTCCTATGCAATGGGCCTTTAGTTTAAGCAGTAATCGTTGATGTGGCACTTTGTCGAAAGCTTTTTGAAAATCTAAGTAGATGATATCTACTGGTGATCCATCATCTACCCACTTAGTGATATCTTCCAAAAAACATAACATATTTGTTAAGCATGACCTCGCTTTTAGAAACCCATGTTGAGATGGGTTTATCAAGTTATGTTTAACAAGAAAATCCACCATGTGATCTTTAATTAGTCTTTCTAATAATTTACAAATCACCGATGTTAAACTAACTGGTCTATAATTATTTGACTTGTTTCTCGAACCTTTTTTAAATAACGGTATAATGTTTGCTTCTTTCCATTCTAAAGAAACCACTCCCTCTTCTAATGACAAGTTGAAAACTGTTGCAAGCGGTATGCTAATTTGTTCTACAATTTTCAATAGTAGTTTGGGTGGAATACCATCCACTCCAGGTGATTTATTTTCCTTCATAGCCCTAATTTTCTTAGCTACGATTTCTGGGGTTACAATTAACTGTCTTAAATAGTCTGATTCTGCCCCCTTGAACTTAGCCTCTGGTACTGGCAGTGAACTAGTGTCTTCTCTGGTAAACAGTGAACTAAAATACTCATTTAGGTCTTCTGCCATTAAGAATCCTTCTGATATTATATTTCCAACACTATCTTCTAGAGGACCGACCTTATCCTGAACTTTCTGTTTGCTTCGAACATACGCATAAAAACTCTTGCTGTCATGTTTTATATTACAAGCTAATTTATGTTCATAGCTTCTCTTTGAATTTCTAATTTCAGCTGTAGCTTGGTTTAGTGCTTCTTTATAAAAGTTGTAGTCTTCGTCATTTCCAGTATGTCTATATGACTTCCACATCATTTGTTTATACTTAATTTTTCTAATGGCTTCTTTCGATAAGTATTTCTTTCTGGTCCGTTTCCCTTGTTTTTTGAAGGGAACAAATTTATCTACGATGCACTTTATTTCATTCTTTAAGATATTCCAGCATTCTGTTGCTGTCTTATTCTTCAGTGTATTATTCCAGTCTATCTTTGCTAAATATTTCGTCATTTCCTTATATCTTCCTTTGTGGAAATTTCTCCTGAACTGCTTTTTATTATTTCTTTCTGATTTTACTTTGATGGTAAAATGTATCTGTTGTGATCACTACTTCCCAGAGGCTCACATAATTTAACATTGTCAACTAATTCATTCTGTGAGGACAAAACGAAGTCTAACACATTCTCTCCCCTGGTTGGTTCTAGCACATGTTGAGAAAGGAAACTATCTTGTACTAAAACTAAAAACTTGTGGTCCTCACTACCCATACTCTGTCGAGATTTCCATTTTATATGCCCATGGTTAAAATCCCCCATAATAACACAGTCCCATTTGCTCACTTCCCTTATAGCGTTTTGTATTTTTCATTCTCTTCTATGCTTATGTTTGGACTTCGATAAACTAATCCAACCGTTAACGTTGAGTTTCCTGTAACTATGTTACACCAAACAGCTTCTTCGCAATCTGCTTCTCTGTCTAATTTTATTTCATAAGCCTGGATAGATTCTTTAATATATAAAATAACTCCACCTCCCCTTCTTCCTATTCTATCTTTCCTAAACATTACATATCCTGTCAGTCCCAATTCGGCATCTGATATATCGGTGGTTGCCCATGATTCGGTTATACCTATTATGTGAGGGTCAATATCTTCTACCATAATGTTTAGTTCATTTCTTTTGTTTACTATACTCCTTGCATTTAAACACACATTTATACCCAGCTTCAGAACAGTTTTCCAGACTGTTCTTTGCTGAATTATTTTTGCTGCCTTTATGTATGCCTCCAGTTTCAGGCTTCTCTGCGAGTCCCCCCTGCAAATTTAGTTTAAGTAGATGCAACCTGTCCCACTGTCAACAGATCGCAGCAGATTCTCTGAGAATACTGCTGCCCCCTTTCCACTTAGATGGAGGCCATCTCTCATGTACATATCTTCTCTCCCAACAAAGTATCCCCATAAATCTAGGAATCCCACGCCCTCTAGGTAGGAGAGATTTACAAGAGAACACACAGTTGGTCTTCATAAAGAGAGTATTGGTAGGAGATCTACAAGAGAACACACAGTTGGTCATCATAAAGAGAGTCTTGGTAGGAGAGATCTACAAGAGAACACACAGTTGGTCTTCATAAAGAGAGTCTTGGTAGGAGAGATTTACAAGAGAACACACAGTTGGTCTTCATAAAGAGAGTAATGTTGGGAGAGATCTACAAGAGAACACACAGTTGGTCATCATAAAGAGAGTCTTGGTAAGAGAGATCTACAAGAGAACACACAGTTGATCTTCATAAAGAGAGTCTTGGTAGGAGAGATTTACAAGAGAACACACAGTTGGTCTTCATAAAGAGAGTAATGGTGGGAGAGATCTACAAGAGGACACACAGTTGGTCTTCATAAAGAGAGTATTGGTAGGAGAGATCTACAAGAGAACACACAGTTGGTCATCATAAAGAGAGTCTTGGTAAGAGAGATCTACAAGAGAACACACAGTTGATCTTCATAAAGAGAGTATTGGTAGGAGAGATCTACAAGAGAACACACAGTTGGTCATCATAAAGAGAGTATTGGTAGGAGAGATCTACAAGAGAACACACAGTTGATCTTCATAAAGAGAGTCTTGGTAGGAGAGATTTACAAGAGAACACACAGTTGGTCTTCATAAAGAGAGTAATGGTGGGAGAGATCTACAAGAGGACACACAGTTGGTCTTCATAAAGAGAGTATTGGTAGGAGAGATCTACAAGAGAACACACAGTTGGTCATCATAAAGAGAGTCTTGGTGGGAGAGATCTACAACAGACACACAGTTGGTCTTCATAAAGAGAGTATTGGTGGGAGAGATCTACAAGAGAACACACAGTTGGTCCTGCACACACAAGAGAGGGAGTGCTGCTTACAAATGGAACAGCAATTATAACAATAAATTAGTTATATATAACATGCCGTACATATGGGTAAATAACATGCTGTGGGTAAAACAGAACAGCTAAGATAAATGAAGGTAAATGTTAAATAAATTACGATAAATTAAATTTAATAAGTTACAATAACACAATTTCAATGCAGTTAATAAATGAAATAATTAAATAAAAAATTCTTTGTCATTAAAACAACATTGCTGCCACTTAAAATGTGTCTTAGAATGTGAATGCACCACAGTCTGGAATTGGTGTTTGTGACAATACACAACCAAGGTTTGGCGCTTCTAACACAATACACAGCCTATGGTTGGTATGTGCTGGTACCATAACTGGCATCATAGAGTTATACAATCATGTACTATGGTGTACTGTGTCAGTAGCACCATCTCTATGGTAGTACTTAGAGTTACACAATCATGTACTGTGGTGTACTGTGTTAGCAGCACCATCCCTATGGTAGTACGTAGAGTTATACAATCATGTACTATGGTGTACTGTGTTAGTAGCACCATCTCTATGGTAGTACATAGAGTTATACAATCATGTACTATGGTGTACTGTGTCAGTAGCACCATCTCTATGGTAGTACGTAGAGTTACACAATCATGTACTATGGTGTACTGTGTTAGTAGCACCATCCCTATGGTAGTACGTAGAGTTATACAATCATGTACTATGGTGTACTGTGTTAGTAGCACCATCTCTATGGTAGTACGTAGAGATATACAATCATGTACTATGGTGTACTGTGTCAGTAGTACCATCCCTATCGTAGTACGTATAGTTATACAATCATGTACTATGGTGTACTGTGTCAGTAGTGCCATCCCTATGGTAGTACGTAGAGTTATACAATCATGTACTATGGTGTACTGTGTTAATAGCACCATCTCTATGGTAGTACGTAGAGTTATACAATCATGTACAATGGTGTACTGTGTCAGTAGCACCATCTCTATGGTAGTACGTAGAGTTACACAATCATGTACTATGGTGTACTGTGTTAGTAGCACCATCCCTATGGTAGTACATAGAGTTATACAATCATGTACTATGGTGTACTGTG
The DNA here is from genome assembly GCA_020002185.1 of Paraescarpia echinospica. NCBI lineage: Eukaryota > Metazoa > Annelida > Polychaeta > Sabellida > Siboglinidae > Paraescarpia > Paraescarpia echinospica. The sequence goes on from CM034534.1 coordinate 73,702,823, forward strand.
TTAGTAGCACCATCTCTATGGTAGTACGTAGAGATATACAATCATGTACTATGGTGTACTGTGTCAGTAGTACCATCCCTATCGTAGTACGTAGAGTTATACAATCATGTACTATGGTGTACTGTGTCAGTAGTGCCATCCATATGGTAGTACGTAGAGTTATACAATCATGTACTATGGTGTACTGTGTTAATAGCACCATCTCTATGGTAGTATGTAGAGTTATACAATCATGTACTATGGTGTACTGTGTCAGTAGCACCATCTCTATGGTAGTACGTAGAGTTATACAATCATGTACTATGGTGTACTGTGTCAGTAGCACCATCTCTATGGTAGTATGTAGAGTTATACAATCATGTACTATGGTATACTGTGTTAGTAGCACCATCTCTATGGTAGTACGTACCACACAGCTTTGTTATGGAGCTGCTAACCTAACAAAATGCACCATCCTACACTGCTGAAGTAGCACTGACCAGTGTGCGGAAGTAGATGAGGTAGCCTTGGTAGTAGATCTCCTTCAGAGACAGGAATATGTAGGCTGTGGCTCCAAGTAGTGTCAGAGGCTCGAGGACCACACGGACCTGAAACAGCCGTCTCACAGACTATAACAAATAAATTATTACTCGATGACATTCATAGAAAAATCACAGGAAAATAGTGCTTTTTGTGGAAAACAAAGTCACACAAAGTAAAATCATAGTCAGCATGTGATCTCGGTAATACAGCCACCTCACAAATACAGCCACCTTGCAAATACGGCCACCTTGGGACCTGTCCCAAATTATTTTTGTAGCAGTAAAGAAATCAACTAACATCGTAACAAAGTGATGTACATGGCTGATAATGATGTCGTTGTAAAACTTAAATATTGCGTTTTAACATAACGCTAATCAACCACCAAATGAAAAATCTGAACCATCGTGAACCGCCACAAATTTCAGCATATCTATCAAAACTGAACCATACCAACAACTGCCAGTTGTCTATCCCAGGACATTCATATACAATTATACATATGTTACGAAACTGTTTTAGTTAATTTTAATTAGCTTGATGGTGGCCTCACTGCAGAAAGTCAGCCTAGTGCAGCTTACATAACGAGTTGTTATGGAACAGGCCAGGGGCTGCTTTCATGAAGTGTACTTAAAGTTACGTAACTATTTAGCGTCATGTGTTTGCGTAAACTCCTGTGTTCGTTTATATTTTTAAAATCACGTCACTTACTAAGACAATCATCTTAGCATTGAGAACGTTCTTAGCTGCTTCATGAAACCGGCCCCAAGTGTGGCAGCTAAGAATAGACTGGGCGTGGCCATTTGACATTTGGTGTTCTGCATTGGGAGTAGACAGCGGCACTTGTTAGGTGGCTAGCAGTGGCACTGGCCAATGGGTAGCAGCATAGGTGGCTGCTACAGTTTGGAACTGGGCATGGACTGGAAGAATTGTAGTGTGTGGCTGCAGAACGACGTAGTCGTACAGCCAGCGTGTAGTTGAATAAACGTGTTGCTGCCAAACTCCAGAGAGGAGTGGCCCACACACGTGTTGATTTTGTTACAATGGGGACCTACCATATCCTCAGGTGTCCTCAGACGCAGCAGGTGACACGGGTCCCTGACAGTGACATTGACGACGTAAGTTGTGCCATTGTTATCCCTTGTCTCTTGTCTTACACTTGGGAACCGGTCAGTCCCTGGCCGCAGGTAGAACGCCATTGAGAAGATGAGGAAGTAGATGGTGAAGATGAAGAACTGGACGTAGAACCTGCAGCCACAAAACATAACTGTGGCAACGGACTAGTGAAAATAATAAACATTCAACAAGGGTGACCTGTCACATGTAAGTGGGTGTTATGTTGCAAAATTGTGACATTGGATGTTGTGCATTTGTGGATTCCACAGATTGTAAGCTTTAAAATGGTGCCTCGTTTTTTTGAAATATATAATAAGTTTTATGTGGGACAGTGTTCCCGTTAATGTAGTGGTGTTACTGACTCAGAATCGTAGCTAGTTTTCTGTAAATAACAAGGCAGATGTAAGTTAATAATGGTTTAGATCGACTTATTAGCACATTTCTTTTGATGTGCCTATGAGCGTGGTTTCCAATGATTTAGGAAAAATATTATTATTATTATTAGTAGTATTGTAATTAAATCTGGTTACAACTTCTTCACAAGCAACACAGAGTCAGTAATGCTTAATGTGTTATAACTTTTATTATTTAATATTATATCTGTGAAAATAGTATAATAATAATAACAAGAGTAACTCCAATATAATTGTTTTATATTTTGACTCGGTAATTACATTTTACTGTATACGTTACACTTCTTTACGCCAGGTATAAGCAATTGTATGCATACTTACACAACAGAAGTTTGTGCGTAATAATTTAGCAGAGTGAAAGTATTACCTGTTTTCATGCACTGAAACTAAATACGTTCCTTACATATTTTTCTTCATGTGGTTTCGCTATAAACCCAGCAGGAGTTACTTACTTGCCATCCTGATTTGTAATTAGATATAAAAATGACTGAATTGACATTTGTTTTGTAGGACTGCAAGTGAATTCATGAACATATCGTTCTCATTTTGCATTGTGGGCTTCTGTAAGCCAGTGGAAGTAAGTAATCAGAGGGGCTTATTTGTGAGGCTTATGTATTTATGTTATCAGTCCTACAGGTGGGCACCTCACCGGGTTGACAGTGTGACAGGTGCAACAGGCATGAAAGCTGCAACACACATGGTGTGACATGTGTAACATGTGCGACAGGCATGACAGGTGTGACATGGTTGACAGGTGTGACAGGATTGATAGGTGTAACAGTTGCGATAGGCATGACAGGTGTCAGTGTTGACAGGTGTGACATCTGTGGCATGTGTGACAGGCATGACAGGTGTGACATGAATACAGAAGTGACAAGTGTGACAGATATTACAAGTGTGACAGGGGCAGCAGGTGTGATGATGGTTCACGTCTTAACTTGTGGAAGAGACAACATCCTTCTAGATGACCAGGCATTTAGCCAGAAATTAATTTTTTGCCACTCATGAATTAATCAGAATTGTGCCTTTTAGCGTGTGAACGGCCTGTGTAGAAGCTGTTCACGTCAATCACAGCCTTATTGGCCAGGTCAATCACAGCCTTATTGGCCAGGTCAATCACAGCCTTATCGGCCAGGTCAATCACAGCCTTATTGGCCAGGTTAGTTTTTTTAATGACTAACCAGTGTCAGTTTGAGTCGTTTATTTAATACTGATACATTCAATTTGTTTCACTTCCAGTTGTGCCAATGAGTCAGTAATGTGGGTCCCTAATCTTGGAACTATTGGTTAATCTAGTGGCCCGTTGGGCCCCTCTAAATTCCACCAGTCTTATTAGCTGTAATTACTCGTCTTTGACAATCATCTGGCAGTCTTGAAGATAGACAGACGGGTTTCAGGCTAACCCCTGACGAGAACACAGATGTGTAGGTGACTGAAGCATCTGTACCTGTATTTGGCAAATGTCTTCCACTTCTCCTCCAGCAGGTAGGAGACCATGCCATCTATCATGTCGAGGTGACCCGGCTCATCCTGGTAACACATGGCAACAGGGGGTCACGTCAATGCATACAGATGTTATAGTAACTAAACATGTGTAGATTCTGTTGTTTGGGCGTCAGTCTTTGCTCACTGTTTGGTTGGTCATTGGTCTATTTCTGGATGGTTGTAGGTCAGGTTGGTCAGTCGGTTGGTTTGTCAACAGTCGGTCTGTCTGTTGGCATCAGTTGGTCTGCTGGTGTGCCTGTCTGTCGCCAGTTGGTCTGTCTGTCTGTTTGTCCATCCATCTGTCAGTCTGTTTGTCCATTGTTTTGTCTGTCTGTCTGCCTGTCTGCCTGTCTATCTGTCCATCCATCTGTCAGTCTGTTTGCCTGCCTGTTTGTCCATTGTTCTGTCTGTCTATCTGTCTGTCCATGTGTCTGTCCATCTGTCTGTCTGTGTTTCCATCTGTCTGTCTGTCCATCTGTTCTTCTGTCTGTACATCCGTCCGTCTGTCCATTTGACTGTCTGTCTTTACATCTGTCTGTCTGTCCATCTTTCCATCCGTCTGTCCATCTGTCTGTCCGTCCATTTGTCTGTCGGTCTGTTCGTCTGTCCATCCATCTGTCTGTCCGTTCGTCTTTCTGTCCATCTGACCATCTGTCTGTTCATATGTCCATCCATCTGTCTGTCTGTCTGTTTGTCTGTCTGTCAGTCTATTCATCTGTCCATCTGTCTGTCTGCCTGTCTGACTGTCATCTGTCTGTCTGTCCATGTGTCCATTCTTGAAAACATTTAACTAAGTGGATAGAAAAGTATTTAAATTAGAATAATATAAAATGACAACAATAGCTAAATACAGTAGCTAAATGCTACATAAACTAGAGGAGATGATTAGGTGCCTCATTTTATAAAATATCATGTTCTAAATAGTCCTGTAAATATGTTGAAGGTATACGCTCACCAAATAGCATTTATGAAACCCAACAGTGTTCACAGTTTGAATGTTGCACTCGCGAAATATTCTAATTGCACACAAAACAGTCATCTTGTAAACAGTTCTTACTGCATCAGAAACCAGAAGTCCCTTTGAAGTTGGCTGGTACCCACACTCCTGATCACAAAGTGGGACCACATGCAACTGATTGTGTGAACTTCCAACTGATAATTACCAGCCCTGGCTGATTCCAGACAATGGACCAAACAAGAAGCCTGACAGGTTGTCTGGTCATTTCTACTCTAAAATGCTGTTATCTGTATTATAAAACAGTTTGTTCTCTGTTTGTTTGTGCCCCCACATCTCCGTCAGTTCTGTATAGATTGGGGTGAAATTTTGCATATGATCTATCGGGCCCATTGAGATGGTTCGTAGATTTAGACATTTTCAAAAAGGGGAGGTGGAGAACTTGGGGGCTCAATATTTCGAAAGGCTGTATGTGGAGTTCCAGCCACAGAATTTCATGTTTTTCTGTATCATCGTAAAGATAATTATGCCATCTACAAATATGTCGCTGGATGTATTCCAACATTTTGATTGGTTTTTAAGTTATTGGCATTTGAAAATCCTCAGCGCTTAACATGCACCAGGACTACCTGTTGTTGGTCACATCTGCACGCTTGCAAGTAGCGCCCTCTTTCGCATTTCATATATTTCCTACAGATGGAGCTATGTGCCATTTTGGCATTTAGCGTCGAAATTATCACCTGCCAAGTTAGTGTATTATAACAAGTGAGTATCAAAAGTTATATTGGATAACTAGGAATACGACATATCTATCTTATAAAACAGTTCATTCTCTGTTTGTTTGTGTACCCACATCCCCATTAGTTTTGCATGTATCAGGCTGAAATTTAAACCAGAATCCGCTGTTGCTGGTCACGTCAGTTAGATAGGTGAGCGATTGAGATAGATATTTCTGGCAAAAAAGTTGTCCTAACAACTAGGCCAGTGACCAGTTACTATTTATTAATGCGGGTAGGCTGGAAACATTAGGGATGTGTTTGGGGTGTCTGGTACATATGACTGCCCTTTTCCCCTGGCCAACGCCGGGTAATACAATATAAACTATATCTACTGTGACAAACAAACCACCCTAATGTGTTTTAATCAACCGTTGTTTGTTGTTGACATTTAAGTCTTTTGGGAGGAAACCATTTGTTTACACAGCAACACAGTGAACACACCTCTTGTGAAGGCCTCAGGCTCAATTACTAATTAATGAGATGTGTACGTATATGAATCACATAACATGTCATCATTGTGTCACATAATACCTCATCATTGCATCACATATTACATCATCATTGTGTCACATAATATGTCATCAGTGTATCACATAACATGTCATCATTGTGTCACATAATATGTCATCAGTGTATCACATAACATGTCATCATTGTGTCACATAATACCTCATCATTGTGTCACAAATACGTCATCATTGTGTCACATAATATGTCATCAGTGTATCACATAACATGTCATCATTGTGTCACATAATACCTCATCATTGTGTGACATATTACGTCATCATTGTGTCACATAATATGTCACCAGTGTATCACATAACATGTCATCATTGTGTCACATAATATGTCATCAGTGTATCACATAACATGTCATAATTGTGTCACATAATACCTCATCATTGTGTGACATATTACGTCATCATTGTGTCACATAATATGTCATCAGTGTATCACATAACATGTCATCATTGTGTCACATGATATGTCATCAGTGTATCACATAACAAGTCATCATTGTGTCACATAATACCTCATCATTGTGTCACAAATACGTCATCATTGTGTCACATAATATGTCATCAGTGTATCACATAACATGTCATCATTGTGTCACATGATATGTCATCAGTGTATCACATAACATATCATCATTGTGTCACATAATACCTCATCATTGTGTCACAAATACGTCACCATTGTGTCACATAATATGTCATCAGTGTATCACATAACATGTCATCATTGTGTCACATAATATGTCATCATTTTGTCACATAATACGTCATCAATGCTTCAAGTGATATGTCATTAGTGTATCACATAATACGTCATCAATGCGTCACATAATACATCATCAATGCTTCAAGTAATATGTCATTAGTGTATCACGTAATATGTCATCAGTGCGTCACATAATATGTCATCAATGCTTCAAGTAATATGTCATTAGTGTATCACGTAATACGTCATCAGTGCGTCACATAATACATCATCAATGCTTCAAGTAATATGTCATTAGTGTATCACGTAATATGTCATCAGTGCGTCACATAATACGTCATCAATGCTTCAAGTAATATGTCATTAGTGTATCACGTAATACGTCATCAGTGCGTCACATAATACATCATCAATGCTTCAAGTAATATGTCATTAGGGTATCACGTAATATGTCATCAGTGCGTCACATAATACGTCATCAATGCTTCAAGTAATATGTCATTAGTGTATCATGTAATACGTCATCCTGGAATTGTCTGAGCTCGCTACTCAGAGATTTGAGTGACAACTCGGGGACTTTTGTAAACATAGAACTACTGAACTCAAAGTTTGTTTCTGCTTCACTAAGACTTGGGTGGTAAGTTAGAATACAGCTTACACTACGCTAAGACATACTTGGGTGGTAAGTTGGAATACAGCTTACACTGCGCTAAGACATACTTGGGTGGTAAGTTAGAATACAGCTTACACTGCGCTAAGACATACTTGGGTGGTAAGTTGGAATACAGCTTACACTGCACTAATACATACTTGGGTGGTAAGTTGGAATACAACTTACACTGCGCTAAGACATACTTGGGTGGTAAGTTGGAATACAGCTTACACCGCGCTAAGACATACTTGGGTGGTAAGTTGGAATACAGCTTACACCATGCTAAGACATACTTGGGTGGTAAGTTGGAATACAGCTTACACTGCGCTAAGACATACTTGAGTGGTAAGTTGGAATACAGCTTACACTGCGCTAAGACATACTTTGGTGGTAAGTTGGATTAGAGCTTACACTGCGCTAAGACATACTTGGGTGGTAAGTTGGAATACAGCTTACACCGCGCTAAGACATACTTGGGTGGTAAGATGGAATAGAGCTTACACTGTGTCAAGACATATTTGGGTGGTAAGTTGGAATACAGCTTACACCACGCTAAGACATACTTGGGTGGTAAGTTGGAATACAGCTTACACTGCACTAATACATACTTGGGTGGTAAGTTGGAATACAGCTTACACTGCGTAACACACTTTTACAACAAGAAACTGGAGAAACTAGCTCGAATTAATCAGAAAGAACCACGAGTGTGTCTTGTTTCATCTCACCCCATAGACAACATGGTACATGGCAGAGTTGACGTTGATGTCACCATTCTCGGAGATAGTGTCAATGTCTAGGAGTGGGTAGGCGGCACACGTGACATTGCCAAAGATCCAGTAGACTTCTCGCGCCAGCTCCAAGATGTGTTCATACATCTAGCACACGACAGACATGGAAATGTGACACGGCGTTATTGACAAGAACAATACAGAAAGATGACATGTCTTTGTTGGTACGACATAAGAACAACATAGAAATCTTTGTTGACACAAAAAACAATATAGAAATATGACACATCTTTATTGATGTGACATATGAATAATAGAGAAACAGGAAATGTCTCGCTTCCGTAGTTTTTTTATGTCATGTCTTTGTTTACACGACAAAAGAAAACTACAGGAATGAGACATGTTTTTGTCAATATGACATAACAAGACAAAAAATACAGAAACATGACATAATACCAATAATGATATTATAATTATTGGTATGACATAAAACAAACACAGATACTGTCATTATAGACGTGGCTCAAAACATACACAGAATCATGACATGGTTTTGTTTACATGACATAAAATGTTTTTGCAGCTGTCTCCGTCTGTCAGACTGCCATTAGATGGCGATGCAGTAGTCAGTCAGACTGCCACTAGATGGTAATGCAGTAGCCAGTCAGACTGCCACTAGATGGCGACACAGTAATCAGTCAGACTGCCATTAGATGGCGATGATTCTGACAAAGACCACTGAAAACTGGCGAAATGATGCTGAAGAAAAATAAAAAATTGTTGAGATATATATTTAATAATGAGAAGAACAATTCTTTGAAACTTCACTTGAATTGTACAAACACTTACGTCCTTTCGTGCGAGTTTTGCTGCCAGTGTCAGTGGAGTCAACCCTTGCATGTTTTTCACATGCAACTTCGCCCCCAAGTACACCAGAAGGTCAAACATCTCCTGGTAAAACATCGTCAGGGTTTGAATATTGTCCTAAACAGTCTAATGATACATTCAATTAATGTTACAGGAAGGCCAATGTTACAGGAAGGCCAATGTTACAGGAAGGCCAAAGTTACAGGAAGGCCAATGTTACAGGAAGGCCAATGTTACAGGAAGGCCAATGTTACAGGAAAGCCAATGTTACAGGAATGCCAATGTTACAGGAAGGCCAATGTTACAGGAAGGCAAATGTTACAGGAAGGCCAGTGTTACAGGAAGGCCAATGTTACAGGAAGGCCAATGTTACAGGAAGGCCAAAGTTACAGGAAGGCCAATCTTACAGGAAAGCCAATCTTACAGGAATGCCAATGTCATAGGAAGGCCAATGTTACAGGAAGGCCAATGTTATAGGAAGGCCAATGTTATAGGAAGGCCACTGTTACAGGAAGGCCAATGTTATAGGAAGGCCACTGTTATAGGAAAGCCATTGTTACAGGAAGGCCAATGTTACAGGATGGGTAATGTTACAGGAAGGCTAATGTTACAGGAAGGCCAATGTTACAGGAAGGCCAAAGTTACAAGAAGGCCAATATTACAAGAAAGCCAATGTTACAGGAATGCCAATGTCATAGGATGGCCAATGTTACAGGAAGGCCAATGTTATAGGAAGGCCAATGTTATAGGAAGGCCACTGTTACAGGAAGGCCAATGTTATAGGAAGGCCACTGTTATAGGAAAGCCAATGTTATAGGAAGGCCAATGTTACAGGAAGGCCAATGTTACAGGATGGGTAATGTTACAGGAAGGCTAATGTTACAGGAAGGCCAATGTTACAAGAAGGCCAATATTACAGGAAAGCCAATGTTACAGGAATGCCAATGTCATAGGAAGGCCAATGTTATAGGAAGGCCACTGTTATAGGAAAGCCAATGTTACAGGAAGGCCAATGTTACAGGATGGGTAATGTTACAGGAAGGCTAATGTTACAGGAAGGCCAATGCCAACGTTACAGGAAGGCCAATGTTATAGGAAGGCCACTGTTATAGGAAAGCCAATGTTATAGGAAGGCCAATGTTACAGGATGGGTAATGTTACAGGATGGGTAATGTTATAGGAAGGCCAATGCCAATGTTACAGAAAGGCCAATGTCAATGTTACAGGAAGGCAAAAGTTACAGGAAGGCCAATGTTACAGGAAGGCCAATATTACAGGAAGGCCAGTGTTACAGGAAAGCCAATGTTACAGGAATGCCAATGTTATAGGAAGGCCAATCTTACAGGAAGGCCAATGTTACAGGAAGGCCAATGTTACAGGAAGGCCAATGTTATAGGAAGGCCAATGTTATAGGAAGGCCACTGTTACAGGAAGGCCAATGTTATAGGAAGGCCACTGTTATAGGAAAGCCAATGCTACAGGAAGGCCAATGTTACAGGAAGGCCAATGTTACAGGAAGGGTAATGTTACAGGAAGGCCAATATTACAGGATGGGTAATGTCATAGGAAGGCTACTGTTACAGGAAGGCCAATGTTACAGGATGGGTAATGTTATAGGAAGACAAATGTTACAGGAAGGCCAATGCCAATGTTACAGGAAGGCCAATGCCAATGTTACAGGAAGGCCAATGTTACAGGAAGGCCAATGTTACAGGAAAGCCAATGTTACAGGAATGCCAATGCTACAGGAAGGCCAATGTTACAGGAAGGCCAATGCTAATGTTACAGGAAGGCCAATGTTACAGAAAGGCCAATGTTACAGGAAGGCCAATGTTATAGGAAGGCCACTGTTACAGGAAGGCCAATGTTACAGGAAGGCAAATGTTACAGGATGACCAATGTTATAGGAAGGCCAATGTTATAGGAAGGCGTTGAGATGATCAATTTGATTTCTGACATTATTTCTTGGATACAAAATTCCTTTTCCTGTATAAGACATATGAGTGGTCACAGTGTTTAGTCACACTATATTTAATCATAAGGTTTGTCTTTTGCAACAAGTAGCATTAGAACACTTTTGTAGTTGTACTTTTTAAACAATCAGATATCTTTCCATAATTCATAAAGAGAAGATAGATATTAACAATTATTTTTTATGTTCATTGGCATATCAAAATATATCCAAAACCATTGCCTCTGAATAATTACATCTCGAACAAGGAATATTGAATTGTTTATAACACTGAAACTGCTGGTGTAAATAAGACGTGTGACTGATTCTATGCTACTGGCATTTGGAAACAATTGTATGACTTTACCACACATTATGTTAGATTTGGTTGGGCAATGCCAATAGAACATCCGTTGGGCTGGTGTGAAACCAGTCATACAATTGTTTCCAATTGCCTAAACCATGAGAGTGGCACCTCCACCTAGGATACTTGACTTGTCACATGTTGTACAACTAACACCAATGGAACTGTTTGATAATGTATACACAACACACACATTGTACATACAGTTTGCACAGACGGCTGTCTGTCTGTCTAGAGTGACAGAAGAATGAAGCAGACGATATCCCACTAAGAGTGGCACCGACAACTAAGAATGGCACCAACAACTAAGAGTGGCACCAACAACTAAGAGTGACACCAACAGCTAAGAGTGGCACCAACAACTAAGAGTGGCAACAACAACTAAAAGTGGCACCAACAGCTAAGAGTGGCACCAACAACTACTAAGAGTGACACTAACAATTAAGAGTGGCACCAACAACTAAGAATGGCACCGACAACTAAGAATGGCACCAACAACTAAGAATGGCACCAACAACTAAGAGTGGCACCAACAACTAAGAGTGGCACCAACAACTAAGAGTGGCACCAACAACTAAGAGTGGCACCAACAACTAAGAGTGGCACCAACAGCTAAGAGTGACTTCAACAACTACTAAGAGTGACACTAACAATTAAGAGTGGCACCAACAACTAAGAGTGGCACCAACAACTAAGAGTGGCACCAATCATTAAGAGTGGCACCAACAATTAAGAGTGGCACCAACAACTAAGAATGGCACCAACAACTAAGAGTGGCACCAACAACTAAGAGTGACTCCAACAACTAAGAATGGCACCAACTAAGAGTGACTCCAACAACTACTAAGAGTGGCACTAACAATTAAGAGTGGCATCAACAACTAACAGTGGCACCAGCAATTAACAGGCCACATATGTGTAAACTATATTACTTTTGCCTTGTAAATATACCAAAAGAAAAACATTGCAAATGAATATTTTTGTTTAAAATTAGTAGCTAAAACTCTCTCTCTCTATATATATATTTGATACTATATGAGGACCAACTTAGTGATGGAAAGTGTCACAGCCTTTTTGTAACAAAAAACAACATGAACCCGTATGGGGAATAAAAAGAAATATATTCATTGTAAAAAATATACGTTATGTAATATGTCATCAGTGCATCACATGTCATCTGTGTGTCACTTAAACATCATCAGTGCATCACATCATATGTCATCAATGCCTCAAGTAATATGTCAACAGTGCATCACGTAAACATCATCATTGCTTTGCATAATAAGTCACCAGTGTGTCACATAATATGTCATCAGTGCGACACATAATATGTCATCAGTGCGTCACATAATATGTTATCAGTGCGTCACATAATATGTCATCAGTGCCTCACATAATATGTCATCAGTGCCTCACATAATATGTCATCAGTGCCTCACATAATATGTCATCAGTGTGTCACATAATATGTCATCAGTGCCTCACATAATATGTCGTCTGTTTGTCATATAATATGTCATCAGTGCCTCACATAATATGTCGTCTGTGTGTCACATAATATGTCATCAGTGCGTCACATAATATGTCATCAGTGCCTCACATAATATGTCATCAGTGCGTCACATAATGTCATCAGTGCGTCACATAATATGTCATCAATGCGTCACATAATATGTCATCAGTGCCTCACATAATATGTCATCAGTGCATAACATAATATGTCATCAGTGCCTCACATGATATGTCGTCTGTGTGTCACATAATATGTCATCAGTGCCTCACATAATATGTCACCAGTGCATCACATAATATGTCATCAGTGCCTCACATAATATGTCATCAGTGCCTCACATAATATGTCGTCAGTGCGTCACATAATATGTCGTCAGTGCGTCACATAATATGTCGTCAGTGCGTCACATAATATGTCGTCAGTGCATCACATAATATGTCGTCAGGGCATCACATAATATGTCGTCAGTGCGTCACATAATATGTCATCAGTGCCTCACATAATATGTCGTCTGTGTGTCACATAATATGTCATCAGTGCCTCACATAATATGTCATCAGTGCGTCACATAATATGTCATCAGTGCGTCACATAATATGTCATCAGTGCGTCACATAATATGTCATCAGTGCCTCACATGATATGTTGTCTGTGTGTCACATAATATGTCATCCGTGCCTCACATAATATGTCATCAGTGCGTACATAATACATCATCAGTGCGTCACATAATATGTTATCAGTGCGTCACATAATAAGTCATCAGTGCGTCACATAATATGTCACCAGTGCGTCACATAATATGTCATCAGTGCCTCACATAATATGTCATCAGTGCCTCACATAATATGTCACCAGTGCATCACATAATATGTCATCAGTGCCACAAATAATATGTCATCGGTGCGTCACATAATATATCATCAGTGCATCACAGAATATGTTATCAGTGCGTCACATAATATGTCATCAGTGCGTCACATAATAAGTCATCAGTGCGTCACATAATATGTCACCAGTGCGTCACATAATATGTCATCAGTGCCTCACATAATATGTCATCAGTGCCTCACATAATATGTCACCAGTGCATCACATAAAATGTCATCAGTGCCTCAAATAATATGTCATCAGTGCGTCACATAATATATCATCAGTGCATCACAGAATATGTCATCAGTGAGTCACATAATATGTCATCAGTGCGTCACATAATATGTCATAAGTGCGTCACATAATATATTATCAGTGCGTCACATAATATGTCATCAGTGCATCACATAATATGTTATCTGTGCCTCACATAATATGTCATCAGTGCCTCACATAATATGTCACCAGTGCATCACATAATATGTCATCAGTGCCTCAAATAATATGTCATCAGTGCATCACATAATATATTATCAGTGCGTCACATAATATGTCATCAGTGAGTCACATAATATGTCATCAGTGCGTCACATAATATGTCATAAGTGCGTCACATAATATATTATCAGTGCGTCACATAATATGTCATCAGTGCATCACATAATATGTTATCTGTGCCTCACATAATATGTCATAAGTGCATCACATAATATATCATCAGTGCATCACATAATATATCATCAGTGCCTCACATAATATGCTATCAGTGCGTCAAATAATATATCATCAGTGCGTCACATAATATGTCATCAGTGCGTCGCATAATATATCATCAGTGCCTCACATAATATGTCATCAGTGCCTCACATAATATATCATCAGTGCATCACATAATACGTCATCAGTGCATCACATAATACGTCATCAGTGCATCACATAATATGTCATCAGTGCGTCACATAATATGTCATCAGTGCATCACATAATATGTCATCAGTGCCTCACATAATATGTCATCAGTGCGTCACATAATATGTCGTCAGTGCGTCACATAATATGTCATCAGTACGTCACATAATATGTCATCAGTGCATCACATAATATATCATCAGTGCCTCACATAATATATCATCAGTGCGTCACATAATATGTCATCAGTGCATCACATAATATGTCGTCAGTGCATCACATAATATGTTCTCAGTGCGTTACATAATATGGGGTATGAAAGGAATATATTAAAAAAGGAAACATTTTCAACCGTGTGTGTGTGTGCGTGCGTGCGTGCATGCGTGCGTGCATGTTGTAATCTTTATCTGCAGCCTTTGTGGTCTTCTAAGTTTACCCACTAAATTATTCAACATTTTGGCTAGTTCAGTTGTCTTCTGCTAGAACTAATTTGTGGGATTAACTTCTTCTTCTGTTCACCAGGTGGTGTAACTTAACTTAGATGTGTTCAGAAGAAATTTGCATCTAATTTATTTTTCCAACCTGACAAAATAAACTAATAAATTCAATGGGGTTGATTTTGTAGTCTCAAGTATTCTTGGTCCTCTTTATTTGATGTTCTTTGTAGCTGTAATCTCTCTCAGGTGTGTGATCAAATTAGTTGTTCATTTGTATTATTCCCAGTATCTCCTAAGTCTCATGTGATCTTTATGATTGTATTCAAAAGTCTAAATGGGCCCAGGAACTGTTTCCTAAAGATGTCATTCATTAAACACAGTTTGGTTAAGATGTTTGCACGGTAAGACATTATGGTAACTGAGGTAGCATTTAGAATGGGTATTGTGGCTTCCATCTTGTGTTTATAGCAATCCCATCTTGCCATTGTCAGAATTGATGAAGTAACCTATGATACATTTTATTGTCCATTCCAAGGCTCTTCCAATGAAATTACTAGTTGTATATACATTCCTACATAAAGTACTTTCATACTGGCACGTCTTTAATTGGGTCTCTTTAATAACTACTTCAACACTTATTTCAGACAACTGAGTTTCTAACTTTAAAACGGTTAAGACATTGTTGACAAACTAGTTAACATTTAAGATATCTAAACAGGAATACAACAAAACAATCAACCAACAAAATGTACCGAAACAAAGACTATGCATGCTACCACCCAAAAGGCGACAACGAAATAGATATGGCAGACATTGACACAATAGTGGGCTACTAAATGTGCTTTGCCTAAGGCCTCTGATGTGTACCTTCAATCGATGTTTACACTGTGACAGTGAACAAAACAATTAACAATGCAGCTAAAAACAAGTGAAATCAATACTTTTGCATGTTCGTTAAATTATAGTATTATATATGTGTGTGGAACAGGCTCTGTGCAAAACAGTGGCGCAGTTCTGGTTTTATAATCACACACTGAGTTATGACCGAAACTACTTTTTTACATCACGACGCAGTCATTGCATTCAAAATGATACAGTGATGATAAAACTAGTATTCATTATACAGAATGCAGACACAGACCACAATTTTAATTTGCTGAAATCACTAGGAGTGCTTTATAAATATTCGGTGTTGGCGAAATAGCACAAGTTTGTCCACTTATGTGTGTTGCTATGCAACTGTCTGGTACAACTGCAGTTGCATGCAATTTGCAAAAGTACAATTTCATATAATAACAGCAGTCATATCATTCGGTCAATTTTGTTACAAGTTTATGATAAGCTTTGCTGGATCATCCGTAGAAATGTCTTGTAAAATAATGTTTTCATATCTGTAAAACATACACAGTGGACAGTCTGGTCATTTATAATTACAGAAATAATTTCGGACTGTCCGTCAGTGACCACAATTATTAGGTGGCTGAATTATCGAGGTAACCATAATGGAAGGTTCGCTTGTAAACTAATATAAAACAAGCAGACTTAATTAATTAATGCATTATGGGTAGAAATTAAACCTGTTTCTGCTAGAAATAATTCAAAGAAACAGGTCAAATAATAATGTTATATGTAGCATAGTGTTTGAATTAAGCTAAGTAAAAATTTTGTTTTTGAAAATGTTGAAAACATTTGATGATTTTTGAAGATTCAAGTGCAGATACGGAAACTGACAAAACAAGATGGCAGTGGGGACATCAGTGCATATCCATGGCAACAGGTATATCAGTGTGTATCTATGGCAACGGGGACATCAGTGTGTATCCATAGTAACGGGGATAACAGTATGTATCTACGGCAACAGGGACTGCAGTGTGTGTGTGTGTGCATCTATGGTAACAAAATCTACACAAACCTGGCTGGCAGTGGATGTGGGACTGGCGCACTGTGCAGAGTGCATGCACGGTGCAGAGCGCATGCACGGTGCAGAGTGCACGCATGGTGCAGCAACAGAAGAGTGCATCAAATGTGCAGATTGTAACACAGAATCACTCAAATATGTACAAACAATGCCCCACATAATACCATCAACATAACGTCAGTTAGTGTTATTACAAGATCCAGCCACGATGGTAATTACATGTGTTGATACTGTTACATTTCAAACAATAAACATATACAGTTGCAGTAGGTTGTATTTCTCTTCATATTTTCATATAACATATATAACATTAATGAAAGAGGAAATACCAGTATACTTGAACTATGTAACTGCCCCAGCAAATATTCTCTTGTTTGTGTCTTAATTAATTTCTACATCCTCTTACTGGTTGAACAATATTGATAAGGTAACTATTTTGGCATATCTCTATTGATTTCTTAACAGACACCAAAATGCAATAATTTTTACCATATTCATTTTATTAAGCAAACATTACGTTTAACAAATATTTGAAAATATATCAAATATTGTGTTCCAATAAGCCTACAGGGGTGTACACCCATTTTCTTTGGTTCCTGGGTACAGCCATCTGACTGGAAAACGATTTATGCATCTCACATATGAGCCACAGGATACCAGAACCCTGCAAAGTCTCATCATTTAGATGATCATTTTGATATTTGTTTATTATTGAGCTTTGAATCTAGTGTGACATTGATAGAAATAAAATTACAGTAATGTATTCAACTGTGTCAGATGCTGTTAACAGGCTGGTGTATGCAAATTAGGGCATGTAGGTTGTATAGGGTAAATATGATACTGTACATTGGTTGGGTCATAGGTTCATGTAATGATCCTACATCTGTTGATATAAGATTTTGGGTGAATAAATTATACTAATGCATCTGGTTGCTGTGCCTCTTAACTTGGGTTTATGACGATTTAGGGGCTCTAGAATGTTATTATTATTATTAGTCAAAAGACGCATTGTTATATTATTACAATCTAATGACAGTTTTCACATAAACTTGACCATTTAAATATATGAGCCTGATTCAGCTACTACCATTAAAATGTGGATTACAAGGTGAAGTAACTCTAATGAAAATTACAAAACACAAACTATTTATCTGTGTATTATCCGTTTACTATTACTGAACATTCAACTGATGTAATAGTATGTTTGAATAAATTGAATGACTGAGTCCAACATCCAAATGTCAGAATCTATTGTCATGTGGACAGTTTTATTTTTTACTTTTGTGTGTGAGTGTGTGTGTGTGTGTGTGCTTATGTTTGCATGTGTAGGCGTGTTTGTGTGTGTATGTTTGTATGTGCGTGTGTGTGTGTATGTTTGTGTGTGTGTGTGTGCTTATGTTTGCGTGTGTAGGCGTGTTTGTGTGTGTATGTCTGTATGTGTGTGTGTGTGTGTGTGTGTATGTTTGTGTGGGTGTGTATGTGTGTGTATGTTTGTATATATGTGTGTGTGTAAGCATGCATGCACGCAAGCGTGTGTCAGAAGCATGTGTGCATTTTGGTTATGCCATTTCAACCACTCTCACTATGAAACAATGCCACTCAGCTAGGTCAGGATGTTCTCAGCATCATCAAATAGACAACTGTGTGTGCTATTTGTGGCAGACACGTTGGCCTAGCCTGTCTTTGAAGACATCTACTCAACCAATCCTTACAAGAAATTAGCGAAGTTTACGCAAAACACACATTAGTCAACCTCACAAGTGCACACGATGCGCCACAGAAACAATGGGACAACGCTTCTTTAAAAAATATGCAAACCACATGATGTACACTTCAACAAAATTCAAAGTGAAAAATCATTGCAATAGCATAATAATTTATTTACAATCATTAACAAAAATGGTAGATTTGTTTGTCTATATGTTTACCATAACACGCATGCTGTATTTATTTTGCCAAATTAACAGCATTGTATTTTGTGTGAAAAGAATAACTGAATTGGTGGTTTCAAATTGTAGGTAATTTTTTAAATTAAATTTGCCTGTGAAATATGAACAAAATATTGAATTGGTGGTTTCAAATTGTAGGTAATTTTTTTAAATAAAATTTGCCTGTGAAATATGAACAAAATGTTGAATTTTGCTGACTTTTATGACACTGTCCCTCTGTTTTAGATTGTTTAGTTTCTTCTGCAACATTTCCAACCTGGTGCTTATTCAATGCATCATCTGATTCAGAAGATGGCTGCAAAACCATGATACAGCTTTAGAGACTGACCAACCAAACAAAAAATACAGTTTTAAAATGGCAATGGGTTGTTTGCTGTTGGACTACATATATGCGTATATTAATAATCACAAAAAAGTAGTTTTCTCGTGACAAGACAACAGCCAGATGTAGTCACGACAATATGCAAATTCATACCAATGCATAATTTCACAGTTGAAACATTCCTCTAACTCGGGATTAAAAGAACCATAATTATTTGGATTTACGGTAAGATCCTTCACAATGATATATACTAAATTAATTAATTATTAAAACATTATTTAAGAAATTATTAAAAATATAATTGATTAAATCTCATGGTTTAGTTTAATCAAATCATGGAGACTAACTAAGCAGAGGAAAAGGACGGAGCTGTGAATTTTAAAAATATGACAACTGAAGTGACATGTTTGCTAATGTTATTATCCTTATATTTGCCTGGGGTTTATTAAAAAAATTACAGACATGTTTACGTATGTCTACATGCTTTATAAAGTGGTACCACTGGCTTCATTGGTGTTATGTTTAGCTGTAGTATATAATATATTAATATTGAATAGATACATATTTGTGGTGACTATGACACGGGATGTTTAGACCAGCGAATTACAATTGCTATGTACGGGCTGCCTGGGTTAGCACTAGACCTAGCGCGAACGCTGGCTGCCTGTGTCTGCAATAAAAACTGACAGATTGATAATCCTGCACCAAACACGAAGAGCTCTTTATTCAGATATTGATTGAAATAATGCTGGATATGCGACATTTATGCAACTGGCACGACAGAGATCAATAACACATTAAGGTACGAGCCATAAAACAT
This sequence comes from Paraescarpia echinospica, assembly GCA_020002185.1. Taxonomy (NCBI): domain Eukaryota; kingdom Metazoa; phylum Annelida; class Polychaeta; order Sabellida; family Siboglinidae; genus Paraescarpia; species Paraescarpia echinospica. Next base: position 73,722,620 of record CM034534.1, read on the forward strand.
GTGACATTTGCATAAAGAACTGCAGAGATACAGTGAATGCAGTGAATACAGTGAATGCAGTGAATGAAGTGAAAAAATGAATGCAGTGAATGCAGTGAATACAGTGAATGCAGTGAATACAGTGAATGCAGTGAGTACAGTGAATACAGTGAATATAGTGAATATAGTGAATACAGTGAATGCAGTGAATGCAGTGAATACAGTGAATAAAGAATGATATGTTTAATGGGTATACAAACAATGATAACATGTTTAGTGGGTTAATAAATAATGATGTTTACCGATTTGTCGTGGATGACTAGTAAATGGAGCACGGTATTCCCATTGGAGTCTTGGAGGTTGGGGTTAGCACCCTTGGCAACCAGCAGTCGAACACACTCCTCCTGTCCCAGACACGCAGCAAAGCCCAGGGGGTATTCACCCCAGTAACTGTATCTGTATAGAAATCGTAACATAACAGATTTTCTTTTTGTTCGTTGTATAAGTATAAAATTGAATGCCAAATGTATAATAAAAAAAACAGTTTTGATGTCAGGCGCATTTCGAACAGTCTAGCTGATTTGGTTAGATATGTGCATATTTTGTAGCCAGGTAGATGGCTGTAATGGGAATAAGAAAAGGTTGATTTCCCAAAGCAAAATCTTGTATAGATTTTTGAATTTTGAATCATATGCACACACATACACACACACACACATCATATGCACACACACACACATGCATGCATGCAAACATGCATGCACACACATGCTAGCTCAATTACTGTTAGAATTTAGAATCTTAACAACGTCTGGGTTACTTCACTGATACACGTCCTGGTGACATATAAAAACCGAAAAAAATTGAATAAAAGAATGTTTGCTAAAGTTCACTTGTGTTGCGACGCCGCTCACCCATCGTAGTTTGTCTCATTGGGCCACTCACCCATCGTAGTTTGTCTCATTGGGCCACTCACCCATCGTAGTTTGTCTCATTGGGCAGGTCAAACCACTCGTGCTCGTAGTTACTCCGCATCTGAGCCTTCTGGTCATCCGGGGTGAAGAAGTTGCCACATGCTCTCTGGTTGTAGTCAGCACCCTTCCCTAGCAAGAACTTCACCATGGCTGGGTCTTCATTGACGATGGCCATGTGCAGGGCATTCTCTCCTGAATCAGTCCAGCCACCTCTCACTCCAAGTAACAGTTTATTCAACACACGCAATATTATAATTTAACTTCTTTGGATGTTTTAATTCTCTCAATACTCATTCTTTGGTTTTCACCAGCAATCACCCGTTTCTAAGTAGCCACTGATGGACCAATATTCCAAACCATTTATTCTGTCTTGATCATGTTTGTTAAGAATACATACTTAAATTAATAAAATATTTAATAATAATAATTAAGTTTATTTATACACTAGTCTCCAGAGTACAACTCTGTTCAATAGCGTGTACAGAGTTGCTAAAATAAAACAATATACATTCATAAGACTTAGTGGTGTAAACATAAATTTAGCCTGATACTTTTTTAACATCTTAATGTTTATTAGTAAATTAACAAAGATATGGCGGTAAAAGGACAAAAGGAAGAAGGAGATGGGCAGACAGCGGGAAGAGAGACCTTGACAAGGCGGGGATAAACAGCTGTTTGACTCCTTCTTGTTCCCTGTACAGGGGTGATGGTCAGGTAGAGTACTGTTGAACCACTCATTCTGTTCTTTCTTTCTATAACTTCCTGTCAGCAGTCTCCTCTCTCCATCTTTTATCCTCACCTGCTCATCTCATGTGCCTCCTCACACAGTCCTCCCATCTTAGCTGTGGCCTTCCCCTTCTCCTGCGTCCTTGGTTTGCTCTGTCTCTGTTCTCTTTGCAAGTTTGCCAGCGTCCATCCTTGCAAGTCAAGTGGCCTGCCCATCTCGTCCAACTTCTCACCAGTATTCCTGTTAGGCTGCATTCAATCCCGATGTCTTTCCTTAGGTCAGTCATCCTTCTTCTCTTTGTTCTCATGATTCTTCGGACCTGGTTGTTCTCACAAACTTGAAGCTTCTGTTGTTGTAGTTCTGTCAGCTGCGAGTTGGATAAAACAGGAGGAGACAGGGATCAACCTACCATAGTAGACGTTACTGATGTAGAAGTCGTTGATCATGCATGGGTAATGGTGGAGTAGATGCTTGGCAAGATCAGCGTGGATGGATGTTGCATTGAGCAGGCAGACGTGTAGTAGGGTCTCCCCCACATCCCCCCGCTCATCCAACTTCCAACACACTTCCTTGTACAGTGAGCCTGTGAACACAACACATTTCCTTGTACAGCGAACCTGCAAACACAATACAGTTCCTTGTACGGAGAGCCTGTGAATACAAAACACTTCCTTGTACAACGAACCTGCGAACACAACACACTTCCTTTTACACCGAACCTGCAAATACAATACAGTTCCTTGTACGGAGAATCTGTGAATACAACACACTTCCTTGTACAGCAAGCCTGCGAACACAACACACTTACTTGTGCAGAGAACCTGCGAACACAACACATTTGTACAGCGAGCCTGTGAACACCAACACCCTTCCTTGTACAGAGAGCCTGCGAACATAACACACTTACTTACACAGTGAGCATGCAAACACAACACATTTGTACAGAGAGCCTGTGAACACAACACACTTACATACACAGTGAGCATGCAAACACAACAGACTTGGTTGTACAGCGAGCCTGAAAACACAACACACTTAATTACACAGCGAGCCTGAAAACACAACACACTTAATTACACTGTGGGTTTGCAAACACAAGACACTTCCTAACACAGAGAGCTTGCAAACACAAGACAATGTGCGAAAACTATTCACACACAAATATCCACTGCTGTCTGTAGCCATTCTATTATAAAAGTCTGCATTTCTTTGTGTCTTAAAACATGTGAATGTTTTTTTAATTAAAATTAATGCCCTCTGTTAGGCTCTTCAAACGATTCTGCTCGCTACGTAATTTTCTGTGTGCCGCGGCCGTTCACTGCAGAGCCGTGTCGTTTACACACCGCCTGGGTAGTGCTTTGTTTTAACTCTTGGATTCACGCACTTTGTCTAGTCATTGACGTCATCGGCTGATGGATTCATTTTGCTGGTAAGTCGAAGTTTATCTACGTGTCTTTCTTTTTCAAATTTGACCAAAATTCAGCCAGATATCATCGATTTGACGACATAGCTGTTTTTCATTAGTAAAGTTAGCACATTTGCATTAGCATAAGAAGAAATCATTTGTGTTTAGCAAGATCTACTAGGTATATATTAGTCTGTGTTGAAAAATATTTGGCGGAATCGGGCGCCATCTATGAGTTTGAGCCGTTTCAAAAAATTGAAGTTTCACCATTGTCAGGCATTGCGTGTCGATGAAATCGCAGGCGCGTATACAAAACCAGGTCGGATTAAGCTATATAAGTATGTCTAAGAGAAAAGATTTAGTGTTTAGCCTGATCTATGGGGATTTATGCTAGTCTGTGTTGAAAAATCTTTGGCGGATTCGGGCCCCATATATGGTTTTTGAGCCATTCAAAAATCATTATACGATTATTTGACCGATCTGTGACTGTTGGTGAAGCCACTTGCGCCACGTCATCGACATCGTGATGATGTCATCGGAGCCAGATTGTGACTTATTCCATATTACTGAAATTAAATCACTACAACACAACAGTCAAAGTAGTAGTTGAGAGTTGGTAGACTTTGTAAGTTTGTTTAATTAATAGCCTATTTCTATGATACTACGGGCCAATCATGGTAGTCTTAGCCTTAGACTTAGCCTAGGACAGGGCTGGTTACTGCTTACTCTTGCCTTGGCACTTGGGTTTGGCAAGGCTTATCATTATGCCATTATTTATGGTTATGCTTTTATTTAGACTTATAAATAATATAAATTTCATTATGTAATAATTTTAATTGTTGTTATCTATTAAATTAATAAATTGTTTTTGTCGTCAAATATGTAAATTATCCGACTTAATTTGTTTTAAAAAGTGTTTCATGATAAACAGTCACTGCACAACATTTCATAAAACATGTAATATAAACCATAAATGCCTTGGTCAGATGTAGCATAATTCGTTTTATTGTGTGACAACTGACATAATGCATTATTATAGAATTTCACACTGCTCTCTTGAGTAACAGTTGCAGGGATATAAAAATTATGTCACAAGATTTGCATGCAGAATCAAAACAGTTATCAAAATATGATACACGATGGCCTTTTTATTTCAGATATTGTTCGCAATTACATGCAGTGACACTGATCTTACGCTGATCTGTGTCTGACTGTGAAGGTACCGAGCCACAGAGTCGTCTGAATATGACATCCATCACCTGCCTGCATACGTACACATTTAATCTTGCTGATTACATATCTGATATCTAGATTGAAGCAATCTTGCATTTGGATTCAGCGACGGAATACTGTGAACAATTTATAAACATTTCTTCAAGTTCATGTTAAAATACAGAACATTACATTATGAAGCAGTGACAATTGATTACTGGTCTGTACAGAGCCTGCAGCATTCATCCAACCTGTCATGACACAGTCAAACTTAGACACAGTGAACTGGGAGTATGAATATTTTATTTCATTGTCATGTATTGATATGTTGAATTTGTGTACTATTTAGCCAATATTTACTTATTAATAAAGTTACTGTTAATGCTATATGACTGGTTAATGTATATTATAATGTGGTTATAAACATTGCATAAATTACATAACTGTCTCCATAATTATAAACATTCCATCGAAATGTAGCGGTCACTCGTTAGTGTGCTAATATTAGCCAATATTAACTTATTAATTAAGTTACTGTTAATGTGAAATGACTGGTTAATGTATATTTACTACCATAATTAATGTGGTTATACACATTGCATAATATGTACAAATATCTTCATAATCATGGACATTATGGCCTTTTACTGAAATGTGTCGGTCTGTCGAGGTCGCGTGCTAATTACCCAATATTGACTAATTAATTAAATTATAATTAAATGATTTAGTAATGCATATTTATTACCATTATTAATGTGGTTATACACATTGCATAATATGTATAAATATCTTCATAATCATGGGCATTATGGCCTTTAATTGGAACATGTCGGTCTGTTGAGTTTGCATGCTACATTACTAAAATTAACTAATTAATTGCATTAATTTGGTTATAATTATTACTAAAAATATTAAATATTATAAATTTATTACTCTGGTCAATGTTTTTGAAAACCCTGAAAACAGTATTTAAATATATGTATAAATAAAAAAGTTATGACATTTTAAAGCAAATATTTATCCACAGAAAACACAAAAATGAGTCCATTTTGCCATTGTAAGACATACACAAAAATTATGCTGTTTTGCCATCTTAAAATCGGAATATATTTTGATCTATTAAAGATATCTTAATAAAATAAACAGTTATGTGATCCTTAAGCTATTACCTTTAATTTAAGCATATTCTCAATGTTTTAGCATGACATTTAATTTGTTGTTGAATTGCCTACCTCTGTGAGCTCTTGTCAAATTGTCACTTAAGTTACTATCCACAGTTTACGTGTACTGAAAATTATAGAGTGTGTTAAGATATGTGAGAATATTCCTGAAACGAATCGATAATGTATTTATTATATTATACAGTTACCATGTTTTCGCAGGTGCGTGTCGTCGTCAGGAACCATTGCCTCCACTTCCAGGTGGCGTTTCTTCTTCCCGCCGATAGACGTCAAACCTTGCTCCTTGCATCTCGCCTCCACGATCGTATTGATGTGAATCACTTTCCCTTTGCCGTCGTCGTAGAGGAACCGCTTCAGTTCGTTGCGTATTTTCTCGTCCAGTTCGTGGAAATTTTTCGTTCGATTGGCCTTCTTCATCAACTCCACGAGTTCGCCGCCGCCTTTCAGGTCCGTGTATTTATAAATTTCCCTCTTACCTTCGGCTTGTTTTTTTATGCCACTCGTCACCTGGGTGTGGGTATTCCCCATATTGCTGTGGTTATTCTAAAACTACGTTACTGTTGTGTGCTAACAACACATCATGCCGATTACGTTATAATGAGAACGAAGCACCTGCAACCCTGGCAGTCGCCATGATAACTAATGTAAATAAGCCTAACGGCGCATGGCGCCTTATTTATTCGTGACGTCATTTCCGTTTTCTCCATGACGATGAGGACGCGCGGAAGTAGATTCTTTTCAAGCCCGCTACATTTGATCAATAGCCCTGTGCGTTTCTATTGGACAGTTGGCCGCACCAGCCGGTGTTCAGTGTCGTGATCTATTGACAGGTCGGAAGGTAGCAACCTGCCCCTAACAACGAAAACAGCGCACCTTAAACTGTTGATCCTTTCACCGTGGCAGTCCCTATCCAACTGCGCCTTGGGTTCCCACCGAATAAGTGAACATGACGACGATTGCATTCGGTGGCGGACCCACCGTCAACCAAAGGAGGGAATTTGCAAATCTCCTGGATGGGTCCCACGTACCAGGGTAAGTTCTGTTTGTATACTGAAGTCTGGGGTTTTCTATTTCGGTGATTTGTTTTGGATCATGTGCCATATAATGATATATTATGGATTCCTCTGGGGTAGAAGGAGAAAATGTCTGCATTAATACGGTTTCTTGATTGTGTTAGAAGGCCTGGCGAGGGTTGATCTTGATAATGTTATTTAACATTTTATATAATGATATGGCTTGTTTGATAATGTGTCATCATTTAAGATCATGAGGATTTTATATAAACTTTGTTAATTCAAAGCTGTATGTATTCAATCAATTTGTGGGTGCTATTGCAATACTAAATAGCGGCTTTCCGGAAGCAACATAAAACCCATGGATCTGTTTCGCCTGCACTACATGCCTTGATGCAAGCACTGCTGCCACAACTACCACATCGAAATGACATACCTCCATTCCTCATTTACACATCACAACTGCCGGCATAGTCAAACAATTATCTAGCCTAATCCCATCAAAGCATGCGGTCCTGTCACTTTGTTTCCTTAAAATTGTTGCAAATGAGTTAGCTCCAGCTCCTAGATGTCTATTCCAACAATCTTATAACCAAGCAACTGTCCCAAAACAGTGGTGCCAAGCACTAGTTACAGCAATTGATAAGGGCGGTCCAAATTAAGACGCCTCCAACTACCGACCCATATCCTTGACCTGCTTGTGCTATAAAATCATGGAACACATAATCCTAAGTTATGTCGCCAAACATCTTAACAGTCATAACATCCTTATTAATGAACAACATGGATTCAGGAACTGCCTCTCTACTGTAACACAACTAATAAACTCAACCAATGACTGGTCAGAAACACTAAATCAAAAAGGTCAAACAGATGTAATATTACTAGATTTCAGTAAAGTGTTTGATAAAGTTGCTCTTCACCACCTATCAGATAAAATAAACTACTACGGTATCCGAAACAACACTCTTGGCGGGATCAATAGCTTCTTATCCCACCGTAAACAATCTGTTTCAGTCAATGGCACAAATTCTTCCTGGGCTAATGTCACTTCCAGAGTCCCTCAGGGATCTGTCCTGGGGCCGGTCCTATTCCTTCTGTACATAAACGACATCAAGGAACAAATAAATTCAATGATTAAACTCTTTGCAGACGACAGCATCCTATACAGAGAAATAAATAACACAAATGATCAACATATATTACAAAATGATTCAGAAACCCTCACAGCATGGTCTAAGAAGTGGTCAATGAACTTCAATGTTAAGAAATGTGCAGTCCTCACCATCACATGCAAACGAAACCCCAAACTATATCAATATTCATTACTGGGAAAATCACTAAACCATGTTCAAAAGCACGACTACCTTGGAGTCACAATATCACATGACCTAAGATGGAACGACCACTGCACCAAAATAACCACCAAAGCCAGCCGCACACTTGGACTCTTAAGAAGAACACTGTCACCTTGTTCACAAAATGTCAAAGAAACAGTTTACCAAACCCTTGTCCGACCACAAGTTGAATATGCCAGTGAAGTCTGGAATCCCAACACAGCAACATAAATTAACCGCATAGAATAAATCCAAAGAAATGCTGCAAGATTCATCTTCTCCAACTACCGAAAAGAAACACATATTAAACCACTCATAAACAAACTCAACTGGGACTCGCTCCACACACGTCGCCTCATTCAACAAGTATCAATGTTTTACAAAATCCACTACCACATGGTCAACATCAGCCCTCCGCCATGTTTCCAGCACGCCACACATATCTCCAACAGTATCAACCATCCACTTAAATATACCAACACAATAATCCCAACCATCAATGCATATAAATATGCATTGAATTGCATTCTACCCCAGAGCAGTATCCATATGGAACAGACTACCACCATCTGCTGTTCTACACATCACGCCATCATTACCAGCCTTCCTGTGTGTCGCCATGCCAGCCATCAGGGAAATGCAACCCTTGCATGGCGTCAACATCCTCTAAAGCTACAAACTTATGTATATAGTGCACCATTTGTTTTTATCCACGCTTTTGTTTGTTTTTCGTTGGTTTTCGTTGTTTTTTCTTCTTTATTTTGAACATCCTTCTACACGATTTTTTCCCTTTTTGTTCAACTGCCCTGAAGTTACGCACCGTACAAATCCCAGTTTAACTGTGAACAGCTGTAAAGGGATCATTACATCAAACATCATGACACTGGTTTCTATTTTATACTATTGATTGGTTTTTAATTTCATTGTTTGAAATTGTATTTTTACACCCTAATTTATTTATTTTTATTTAATTTTTATCTTAGCTTATTTATTTAATTTATTTATATTTTAGCATTTAGTCAACACACCATTTTAATATGCCTTGATTGGTATGTACTTACTTAAAAAGCGCTATATTAAGAAATATAATTATTATTATAAGTATGGCTACAAGGTATATGAGTCCACATGCAGGGCTGGTGATCGAGTCGGCCGGTTACACAATTAAGTTTGAGTTACATAATAAAGTTCTGTGGTGTGTGTGTGTGCATGTACATGTGTGTTTGTAGACTCGATTATGCAGACGCCGTGAGGTGGCAGCATTGGCCTGTCACAATGGACTGGGTTATTAAGCTGCAGCCAATGTTACTGGTAGGGGGCTTTACCCCAGAATCGGGTAGAGAAGATGATTGGTTCTCAGGCCAATTATAAAATAACAAATTAAACAAGGATACATTTTTATCATATTTAACCTATATTGAAACATGTCACACACAAAAATAAACCGACATTAAACTTTTTTTGTAGTTTAATGCCTTTTAATCACATGCATATTCACTAGGTGGCAGCTCTCATGGCCATTCAGAGCCAGACTATCGTTCTGGCGAAGTCACGCAGCCAGGCGATAGTCGGCTGAGCAAGACTAGTGTGTTTGTTTGTTTGTGTGTATCTATGACTGTGTATACATGTTAGTGTACACCATGCATACACATGTACATTACATTTTAAAGAAATGCCAAAGAGTGATATTTTTATTAATTAATTTTGGTATGAATTGATGTCAGTTGATATAGAATGTATGGGATGTTATATATCACACATGACTACCAGGTACCTATCAGAAGTTGAGGAAAGGAACATCTGCTTGTAAATAGTAACTGAAACATAAAGGAACAATTTTGAAATCCCTGTTCTGGCCTGCTTTTTTGTACTTGTAATTTTGTGTGGATACATATATATGCAGAGCATACGAGAAGAGTTCGTCCTTCTCCCAGCATGTTCGTTATTGTGAGTGTCCAATCAATTAGACAAATAGTTGCTATTTTTATGACTATAAGATAGCATATTGCAATGAGTTCATTAAATAATTTGTGAATATTAGATTCCAATAACTATAACAATAAGCATAAAGTACTGATAGTTGGTACTATTATTTGATTAATTATGTTTGCAACCGATGCATGTCATAAAATACAGCTAATTGAAACATTTTTACTAATGATATATAATGTGTAATTTACTACATAGTATTACATCGGGTAATGACATTTTGGTAAAGCGGATATCATCTGGAAACTGAGGTTAGGGACAGAATAAGCCAGAAGTGTTAAGCAAAATATATGATATGCATCATGACAAATATATTGTTATCATGAAGAGGGACATGTAAATATATGATATGCATCATGACAAATATATTGTTATTATGAAGAGGGACATGTAAATATATGATATGCATCATGACAAATATATTGTTATCATGAAGAGGGACATGTAAATATATGATATGCATCATGACAAATATATTGTTATCATGAAGAGGGACATGTAAATATATGATATGCATCATGACAAATATATTGTTATCATGAAGAGGGACACGTAAATATATGATATGCATCATGACAAATATATTGTTATCATGAAGCGGGACACGTAAATATATGATATGCATCATGACAAATATATTGTTATCATGAAGAGGGACACGTAAATATATGATATGCATCATGACAAATATATTGCTATCATGAAGAGGGACACGTAAATATATGATATGCATCATGACAAATATATTGCTATCATGAAGAGGGACACGTAAATATATGATATGCATCATGACAAATATATTGCTATCATGAAGAGGGACACGTAAATATATGATATGCATCATGACAAATATATTGCTATCATGAAGAGGGACACGTAAATATATGATATGCATCATGACAAATATATTGCTATCATGAAGAGGGACACGTAAATATATGATATGCATCATGACAAATATATTGCTATCATGAAGAGGGACACGTAAATATATGATATGCATCATGACAAATATATTGCTATCATGAAGAGGGACACGTAAATATATGATATGCATCATGACAAATATATTGCTATCATGAAGAGGGACACGTAAATATATGATATGCATCATAACAAATATATTGCTATCATGGAGAGGGACACGTAAATATATGATATGCATCATGACAAATATATTGTTATCATGAAGAGGGACACGTAAATGTATGATGTGCATCATGACAAATATATTGTTATCATGAAGCGGGACACGTAAATATATGGTATGCATCATGACAAATATATTGTTATCATGAAGAGGGACACGTAAATATATGATATGCATCATGACAAATATATTGTTATCATGAAGAGGGACATGTAAATATATGATATGCATCATGACAAATATATTGTTATCATGAAGAGGGACATGTAAATATATGATATGCATCATGACAAATATATTGTTATCATGAAGAGGGACATGTAAATATATGATATACATCATGACAAATATATTGTTATCATGAAGAGGGACATGTAAATATATGATATGCATCATGACAAATATATTGTTATCATGAAGAGGGACATGTAAATATATGATATGCATCATGACAAATATATTGTTATCATGAAGAGGGACATGTAAATATATGATATGCATCATGACAAATATATTGTTATCATGAAGCGGGACATGTAAATATATGATATGCATCATGACAAATATATTGTTATCATGAAGCGGGACACGTAAATATATGGTATGCATCATGACAAATATATTGTTATCATGAAGAGGGACACGTAAATATATGGTATGCATCATGACAAATATATTGTTATCATGAAGAGGGACACGTAAATATATGATATGCATCATGACAAATATATTGTTATCATGAAGAGGGACATGTAAATATATGATATGCATCATGACAAATATATTGTTATCATGAAGAGGGACATGTAAATATATGATATGCATCATGACAAATATATTGTTATCATGAAGAGGGACATGTAAATATATGATATGCATCATGACAAATATATTGTTATCATGAAGAGGGACATGTAAATATATGATATGCATCATGACAAATATATTGTTATCATGAAGAGGGACATGTAAATATATGATATGCATCATGACAAATATATTGTTATCATGAAGAGGGACATGTAAATATATGATATGCATCATGACAAATATATTGTTATCATGAAGAGGGACATGTAAATATATGATATGCATCATGATATATTGTTATCATGAAGCGGGACATGTATATTGTTATCATGAAGCGGGACACATCATGACAAATATATTGTTATCATGAAGCGGGACACGTAAATATATGGTATGCATCATGACAAATATATTGTTATCATGAAGCGGGACACGTAAATATATGGTATGCATCATGACAAATATATTGTTATCATGAAGAGGGATACGTAAATATATGATATGCATCATGACAAATATATTGTTATCATGAAGAGGGACATGTAAATATATGATATGCATCATGACAAATATATTGTTATCATGAAGAGGGACATGTAAATATATGATATACATCATGACAAATATATTGTTATCATGAAGAGGGACATGTAAATATATGATATGCATCATGACAAATATATTGTTATCATGAAGAGGGACATGTAAATATATGATATGCATCATGACAAATATATTGTTATCATGAAGAGGGACATGTAAATATATGATATGCATCATGACAGATATATCGTTATCATGAAGAGGGACATGTAAATATCAACACTGGAGCATGACGAGTCTTGAGGACGTCAATGATTTAATTGGAAAATTAATTTGGAAAAATGTGTCTAGAGGAGATATGGTTTAAGTTTATAATAATTATGATATTAAGGTGATTGAGTGTTAATTCCAGATTTGTGTGTATTATTTTGCTATATTGTTTAGTAGTGGATTGCAATAGTCACGATTTTATTAAATATATGTTATTTGTTGTTGTTTACAGTTATGGTGGCTACTGCCCTCATCTAAAGTACAGAGTAGGCAAGACATATGGGAATGACACCCATGAACTGTCCCAGGTAAGCTGCTTTATTAGCTACAAACACCTATTTGAAGAACACACATTTTGTCCAAAATTGTTAGTCTATGATATTTTGGGGTCGTACAGTTAGTATGTTCACACACTTCTTTAAATATCTACCTGCTACATTATAAAACAGAATGCTGGTCTCTGAACTTGTTTGTAATTGCATCTCAAGCATATCTCCATGATTGGTTTTGCATAATTATATATATATGTATATGAAGAGTTCAGGGCAAAATGCGATATATCCATTTTCTTCGTTTTGAGAAAAAAATTACTTTTATGCATCATCCTCAAAGTTTAAATAACAACTTGTACATTAAGTTGATATATATTTAGATTCCTGATATATATATATATATATATAAATATATGTAGAATCCATAATCATACAGAACGTTGGCAAACTCTGAAATATTTGTCTCACATTTGTTACACAAAATGTTATTTTAAATGATTTTGTTATCAAAGCGCTGTATATTCACACAGCGCGCTGTCACTCCGCATAGCTGCACATGCGGCCCGGCGGTGCTGATTGGCTGAACATGGATATATCGCGTTTTGACAAAAAAGACGGATGGCGCTTGTTGAGTTTTGAAAACAAGCACTCTTTTGTGCCCGTCGTTTCGTGAGGATTTATTGCATTTTTGTATAAATTAAATAGTCTCATAGCTTAATATAAGTTTAAACAAATGCTTAGTCCTGGTTTGGACGGAATTATAAAAAATGGCGTTTATTGCATTTTTGTCCTGAAACCCTTCATATATATATTTGATATATATATATATATATATATGAAATTTTGTTAGTGGGCCCTTTCGGATGACAGTAATAATGAGTTTTATTTCCCTATGACCCCTTGTGGAGTATGAGAAAATTTTGTCTCTCTACAGTACAATTTAATAGAACACTTTGTATACTTAAGCCTGGATCGCTCTGGAAAAAGATGTGCATGTGCCCATCGGGCACACCAGAGGTAGAACTATGTGCCTTTTAAAAATTTTATGTGCCCCAAATTCGTTGATTGAAATTGTATTATTTTGTATATGATGGTATGATCATTTAATTACCTGGTAAATGTGAGCATAATTTTTTTTTTATATCAGGCATGTAATATTATTGCTACTGATTTGTTTTAATTATATCCAGGACTGTCTATGCGACATATTTCTGAGGGACGTAATATATAAGTGTCAATATCAACACAATGCTCGGCGACGGCGTCTCATTGGTTACACCACTGACTACATTCTCATTGACAATGTCTGGTGGCAATACGCTATCGGCTGTCAGTTTCTCGCTTATGGGGGTCAGTGACAACGGCACTGCATTGGTTCGTTTTCGTCAACTGCGGTCTCGGGTGGACCCTCAGTTGCAGCAGTTAGCCTTTTTTGCCCATGCATGTAATATTGTTTGTTTGGGCAATGGAATGGGTCTTATCTTCGGTGGCATATCTGCAAGATTCGATCAGTGAACGATAATTTAGGAAGTCTATGGGGCACTCTAGTGGACAACAGGTGTACTACACACCCTACCGGCAAAATGATAAAATCGCAGTAATACAATTCTCAAGCTATTTTGTATGCAGCATTCGGGCACATGCGGCAGAAAAGAATGTGACATTTCAGCGAACAATGCATCATTGACACAAAGCCGCTTATTGATCCCAATGCACCAATCAGTTGGCACAATGCCAGATAATAGAACAGGGTAACATTTTAAGAACCATTACAACTAGTCCAATGGGGCTGTTTTTCAAGTATTCATTTCTAACATTATCAATACCACATGCCTTTTTGTTTTAAAGTTTTTTAATTAGTGGTAGTACTTCATCTTGCGTGAAAAGTCTATTTATGTGTTCGTTTATTGACAGGGTAATCTTTCTTGGGTCAAAAGGTATCTAACTAGCCGCAGTTTCACTTTCTGGTTTTTCAAAGTGGTTCATAAACATACCAAGTGAAATATTTCCACATTTGTTTTTGCTATTACTTGCTTTATTAAGTATGTCCCGGTATTCTGCGGGTTTGCTGTCTTTTAGGTTGCGCAAGTTTTCATGTAATTGTTTATAGTAGGATTTGGATGTTTTTGGATAAAGTGCTTATACCTGTTGGCCATATCTGTTAACTCTGCCTTAGCTTCCTTGGTTTTAATTTTCTTTAGTCCACCTTTATCTCTCAAATATATTCTGTTCTCTTTGTTCTACTTTCTTCATTAAACCAAGGTTTGTTATTTTCATGGATGGTCTTTGTTGTTTTATTGCGATACTTTATATCTGCTGATTCTTTGCAAACACCAATATTCTTTGCAGTAGTTATATAGATGTTACCTATATCGTTCACCAGGCCATCTATTTCCATCTGTGATAAGGGATTTAGTTCAACACTTTCTAGTTTAGTTTCCAAATTATTAATGTCCTGTTCATCGAAATTAGTGTTGTATTCTCCTGCTTTTTCTGGCGTATTGTATTGACTGACTTATGATATATGCTATGGGGTTTTCCATCAAATGTTCGTGTCACCCATATGGGAGTATGGACATCAGACAAACATTTATTAAAATTATCGGTTTGAACATTGATTACTTTGGGAAAAGGGAAGTGGATGTCATAGCATAGTCAACAACACTTTTACCCAACGCATTTTGACAGGTGACGTCACCCACACCTTGATCATTACCAAACCTACCATTGATTATTTTCAAATCAAGACCTTTACACAATTCAGTGAGTTTATAGCCATTGTTGTTTAGAACTTTGTCTAGGTTGTGTCTTTCCATGGTGATCCCTAGGCATCCCAATTTATATTTTGATTCAAAAATATCAATTTCCTGTACTGTGTTTACATTTTTGCAGTATTTTTCTTTTACGAATACACATACCTCCATATAATTTATGTTTTGTTTTGTTTTCTTTACATTGTAATAGGTGTAAAATTTTGAAAATTATCCGCCTTCCATGACATCAGTTTTAGTTTCACTAAGGCAAACAAAGTCAAATTCCTCTATATAACTGTCTAATATACCCAACTGTGTTTTGCTGCATTATAGCCGCAAACATTAAGTCCCATGATTTTAACTTTTTTAACGAATTGTTCGTAGATTTATACTTTTTTATTCCCCTGTGGGGTGGGGATCTTCGGGGATCAATATTTCAAAAGGGTCTACAGGGGATTGCAATGGCGGAATTTAATTTTTATCATCATAAACATAATAATGCTATGTACAAATATGTCACTGGCTGTCTGCAGAAATTTGTAATAGTTTTCGCATTATTGCCATTTGAAAATCACTCATCAGGGCTACATCTACCTGGGAACAGGTATCTCTTTGATCTAGCAGTTTCTTTACAAATGATACAATATTGCAAACATGTATTACCTTCAGTTTTGCAAACAAACAGTTTCAGCTGTACTACAGGTGTATAAGAATCCACTCACTAGGAAAAATGTCAGGTAGGCCTACTATCATATTCCACTTAGAGAGGATACATTTATATACTATCATAATCCATATAATAGAAGGGATGTTTTCAGGAACTGCCAGAATCCACTTAGGATGGATATTTTTGGATACTATCAGAATCCACTTAGACAGCAATATCCTATCAGAATTAACATACTAGGGGGTATTTTGTGTAAAGGTAATCATCAGTTATGACCAGAAACCACATAACATCACTTTTTAAATATTAAAATAAATAAATAATAGCATAATAATAATAATATATAAATATGTGTAATAAACAAATAGATAAATACATAAAATGTCTGTTCACAGAAAGTGTCCCAATTGCACTGTTCCTTGTGGAAGTAACCAAGTTTAATTAAATGCGTTTTAATGGTTATGTTCTTTTTATCTTTGTTGCCCAGGGCATTGTGGGATTGAGCTGTAAGTAACAAACGTCTTACTGAATGTAGAAATATGACACGTACAAGCCAATGGATGCTCTCACACCCCGACCCAAGATTATACTACGGAACGGACTGCCAGAGAGTACCGGTGACAACAGGTACACAGCAGACATGGTTCCTGGATACACCGGTAGGTGTCACATGTAATGTGTCATCCCGTATTTAATTTATTTTGTACCTGCACTTTTAATGCACATGACGTGGTGTGTATATTTATACCGACTGTGTGATTATGTATTCAGACTACTAAAATAATTGAATTCGCAGTTGTCTGAAAATATACAATACAAAAAAGAATAGTTTTTTGTGTTCAAAAACATGAGGTGTCCTAATACATATTTATTATTACATACTGTCATTACAGACTGTGTATTCACACAAACCAATAATTTTGTCCAAAAACATACAGTGCTGTAAAAATATTATTTTTATTGGTTTTTAGTGTTTCCCAAAACTGACGGCATCTGAATACATGCAGTTATTAATAGTTTATCTTTTTTTGTCCTTTCTTAGATTATTTTTTAACTTCTTTCACTGCATGAACTATGCATATTAATATACATATATATATATATTTATAACTTTTATAGCATTATATATATGTGTGTATTTTTATGTCCTTATAGTTTTAATCCATGGTCTGTGTCTCTAGTACTATCTACTAAGTATCGTAATCACATGTAATTGTTGACACTGTTTCAGTTATCATACTTGTACTAAGTTTCAATTTCAAAAAGTAATTGTAGTTGATTGCATTACCAAAGTAAGCATAATCATGACTATAGCCATGACTAAGATTTCATTGTCATATTTATGTTGCCCAAACCCAGCTGTAACGCAAGCAGAGATATATGGGCGCCAATCCCTTAAAATCAAGATCAGCTTTGTTTGCATCTAGTCTGTTCCAATTATTAATATTTTATCCTATAATTGGTAACAAATACAGGAAGCTGCAAACATTGTTGTTAAGCCTTTTAAAAATGTTATCGCGATTGTCCTCATAATCTAAATAATCTTACCCATAAACTCTAACAGTAGTCATGAGACCCTCATAACCTAAATAATCTTACCCATAAACTCTAACAGTAGTCATGAGACTCTCATGATCAAAATAATCTTACCCATAAACTCTAACAGAAGTCATGAGACCCTCATGATCTAAATAATCTTACCCATAAACTCTAACAGTAGTCATGCGACCCTCATGATCTAAATAATCTTACCCATAAACTCTAACAGTAGGCATGAGACCCTCATGATCTAAATAATCATACCCATAAACTCTAACAGTAGTCATGAGACCCTCATGATCTAAATAATCTTACCCATAAACTCTAACAGTAGTCATGAGACCCTCATGATCTAAATAATCTTACTCTTAAACTCTAACAGTAGTCATGTGACCCTCATGATCTAAATAATCTTACCCACAAACTCTAACAGTAGTCATGAGACCCTCATGATCTAAATAATCATACCTATAAACTCTAACAGTAGTCATGAGACCCTCATGATCTAAATAATCTTACCAATGAACTCTAACAGTAGTCATGAGACCCTCATGACCCAAATAATCTTACCCATAAACTCTAACAGTAGTCATGAGACCCTCATGATCTAAATAACCTTACCCATAAACTCTAACAGTAGTCATGATACCCTCATGATCTAAATAATCATACCCATAAACTCTAACAGTAGTCATGAGACCCTCATGATCTAAATAATCTTACCCATAAACTCTAACAGTAGTCATGAGACCCTCATGATCTAAATAATCATACCTATAAACTTTAACAGTAGTCATGAGACCCTCATGATCTAAATAATCTTACCAATAAACTCTAACAGTAGTCATGAGACCCTCATGACCCAAATAATCTTACCCATAAACTCTAACAGTAGTCATGAGACCCTCATGATCTAAATAATCATACCCATAAACTCTAACAGTAGTCATGAGACCCTCATGATCTAAATAATCATACCCATAAACTCTAACAGTAGTCATGAGACCCTCATGATCTAAATAATCATACCCATAAACTCTAACAGTAGTCATGAGACCCTCATGATCTAAATAATCTTACCCATAAACTCTAACAGTAGTCATGAGACCCTCATGATCTAAATAATCATACCCATAAACTCTAACAGTAGTCATGAGACCCTCATGATCTAAATAATCTTACCAATAAACTCTAACAGTAGTCATGAGACCCTCATGACCCAAATAATCTTACCCATAAACTCTAACAGTAGTCATGAGACCCTCATGATCTAAATAATCATACCCATAAACTCTAACAGTAGTCATGAGACCCTCATCATTTAAATAATCTTACCTATAAACTCTAACAGTAGTCATGAGACCCTCATGATCTAAATAATCTTACCCATAAACTCTAACAGTAGGCATGAGATCCTCATGATCTAAATAATCATACCCATAAACTCTAACAGTAGTCATGAGACCCTCATGATCTAAATAATCTTACCCATAAACTCTCACAGTAGTCATGAGACCCTCATGATCTAAATAATCTTACTCTTAAACTCTAACAGTAGTCATGAGACTCTCATGACCTAAATAATCTTACCCATCAACTCTAACAGTAGTCATGAGACCCTCATGATCTAAATAATCATACCCATCAACTCTAACAGTAGTCATGAGACCCTCATGATCTAAATAATCTTACCAATAAACTCTAACAGTAGTCATGAGACACTCATGACCCAAATAATCTTACCCATAAACTCTAACAGTAGTCATGAGACCCTCATGACCTAAATAATCTTACCCATAAACTCTAACAGTAGTCATGAGACCCTCATGATCTAAATAATCTTACTCTTAAACTCTAACAGTAGTCATGAGACTCATGACCTAAATAATCTTACCCATAAACTCTAACAGTAGTCATGAGACCCTCATGACCTAAATAATCATACCCATAAACTCTAACAGTAGTCATGCGACCCTCATGATCTAAATAATCTTACTCATAAACTCTAACAGTAGTCATGAGACCCTCATGATCTAAATAATCTTACTCTTAAACTCTAACAGTAGTCATGAGACTCTCATGACCTAAATAATCTTACTCTTAAACTCTAACAGTAGTCATGAGACTCTCATGACCTAAATAATCTTACCCATCAACTCTAACAGTAGTCATGAGACCCTCATGACCTAAATAATCTTACCCATAAACTCTAACAGTAGTCATGAGACCCTCATGATCTAAATAATCATACCCATCAACTCTAACAGTAGTCATGAGACCCTCATGATCTAAATAATCTTACCCATAAACTCTAACAGTAGTCATGAGACCCTCATGATCTAAATAATCATACTCATAAACTCTAACAGTAGTCATGCGACCCTCATGATCTAAATACATAAACTCTAACAGTAGTCATGAGACCCTCATGATCTAAATAATCTTACTCTTAAACTCTAACAGTAGTCATGAGACTCTCATGACCTAAACAATCTTACCCATAAACTCTAACAGTAGTCATGAGACCCTCATGACCTAAATAATCTTACCCATATACTCTAACAGTAGTCATGAGACCCTCATGACCTAAATAATCTCACCTATAAACTCTAACAGTAGTCATGCAACCCTCATGATCTAAATAATCTTACCCATAAACTCTAACAGTAGTCATGCAACCCTCATGATCTAAATAATCTTACCCATAAACTCTAACAGTAGTCATGAGACCCTCATGATCTAAATAATCATACCCATAAACTATAACAGTAGTCATGAGACCCTCACGATCTAAATAATCTTACCCATAAACTCTAACAGTAGTCATGAGACCCTCATGATCTAAATAATCTTACCCATAAACTCTAACAGTAGTCATGAGACCCTCATGATCTAAATAATCATACCTATATACTCTAACAGTAGTCATGAGACCCTCATGATCTAAATAATCTTACCAATAAACTCTAACAGTAGTCATGAGACCCTCATGACCCAAATAATCTTACCCATAAACTCTAACAGTAGTCATGAGACCCTCATGATCTAAATAATCATACCCATAAACTCTAACAGTAGTCATGAGACCCTCATGATCTAAATAATCTTACTCTTAAACTCTAACAGTAGTCATGAGACTCTCATGACCTAAATAATCTTACTCTTAAACTCTAACAGTAGTCATGATACTCTCATGACCTAAATAATCTTACCCATCAACTCTGACAGTAGTCATGAGACCCTCATGACCTAAATACTCTTACCCATCTCTACCATGAGACCCTCATAAATAATCTTACCCATAACTCTAACAGTAGTCATGCGACCCTCATGATCTAAATAATCTTACCCATAAACTCTAACAGTAGTCATGAGACCCTCATGATCTAAATAATCATACCCATAAACTCTAACAGTAGTCATGAGACCCTCATGATCTAAATAATCATAACCGTAAACTCTAACAGTAGTCATGAGACCCTCATAATCTAAATAATCTTACCCATAAACTCTGACAGTAGTCATGAGACCCTCATGATCTAAATAATCATACCCATAAACTCTAACAGTAGTCATGAGACCCTCATGATCTAAATAATCTTACCCATAAACTCTAACAGTAGTCATGAGACATGAGACTCATGACCTAAATAATCTTACCCATAAACTCTAACAGTAGTCATGAGACCCTCATGACCTAAATAATCTTACCCATAAACTCTAACAGTAGTCATGAGACCCTCATGATCTAAATAATCATACCCATAAACTCTAACAGTAGTCATGAGACCCTCATGATCTAAATAATCTTACCCTTAAACTCTAACAGTAGTCATGAGACCCTCATGATCTAAATAATCTTACCCGTAAACTCTGACAGTAGTCATGAGATCCTCATGTAGTCATGAGACCCTCATGAAAATAATCTTACCCTAAACTCTAACAGTAGTCATGAGACCCTCATGATCTAAATAATCTTACCCATAAACTCTAACAGTAGTCATGAGACCCTCATGACCTAAATAATCTTACCCATAAACTCTAACAGTAGTCATGAGACCCTCATGATCTAAATAATCATACCCATAAACTCTAACAGTAGTCATGAGACCCTCATGATCTAAATAATCATACCCATAAACTCTAACAGTACTCATGAGACCCTCATAATCTAAATAATCTTACCCATAAACTCTGACAGTAGTCATGAGACCCTCATGATCTAAATAATCTTACCCGTAAACTCTGACAGTAGTCATGAGACCCTCATGATCTAAATAATCTTACCCATAAACTCTAACAGTAGTCATGAGACCCTCATGATCTAAATAATCATACCCATAAACTCTAACAGTAGTCATGAAACCCTCATAATCTAAATAATCTTACTCTTAAACTCTAACAGTAGTCATGAGACCCTCATGATCTAAATAATCTTACCCGTAAACTCTGACAGTAGTCATGAGATCCTCATGACCTAAATAATCTTACCCATAAACTCTAACAGTAGTCATGAGACCCTCATGATCTAAATAACCTTACCCATAAACTCTATCAGTAGTCATGAGACCCTCATGACCTAAATAATCTTACCCATAAACTAACAGTAGTCATGAGACCCTCATGATCTAAATAATCATACCCATAAACTCTAACAGTAGTCATGAGACCCTCATGATCTAAATAATCATACCCATAAACTCTAACAGTAGTCATGAGACCCTCATGATCTAAATAATCTTACCCATAAACTCTAACAGTAGTCATGAGACCCTCATGATCTAAATAATCATACCCATAAACTCTAACAGTAGTCATGTACCCTCATGATCTAAATAATTTTACCCATAAACTTTAACAGTAGTCATGAGACCCTCATGATCTAAATAATCTTACCCATAAACTCTAACAGTAGTCATGTACCCTCATGATCTAAATAATCTTACCCATAAACTTTAACAGTAGTCATGTACCCTCATGATCTAAATAATCTTACCCATAAACTTTAACAGTAGTCATGAGACCCTCATGATCTAAATAATCTTACCCATAAACTTTAACAGTAGTCATGTACCCTCATGATCTAAATAATCTTACCCATAAACTTTAACAGTAGTCATGAGACCCTCATGATCTAAATAATCTTACCCATAAACTCTAACAGTAGTCATGTACCCTCATGATCTAAATAATCATACCCATAAACTCTAACAATAGTCATGAGACCCTCATGATCTAAATAATCATAACCGTAAACTCTAACAGTAGTCATGAGACCCTCATAATCTAAATAATCTTACCCATAAACTCTGACAGTAGTCATGAGACCCTCATGATCTAAATAATCTTACCCATAAACTCTAACAGTAGGCATGAGACCCTCATGATCTAAATAATCATACCCATAAACTCTAACAGTAGTCATGAGACCCTCATGATCTAAATAATCTTACCCATAAACTCTAACAGTAGTCATGAGACTCTCATGACCTAAATAATCTTACCCATAAACTCTAACAGTAGTCATGAGACCCTCATGACCTAAATAATCTTACCCATAAACTCTAACAGTAGTCATGAGACCCTCATGATCTAAATAATCATACCCATAAACTATAACAGTAGTCATGAGACCCTCATGATCTAAATAATCTTACTCTTAAACTCTAACAGTAGTCATGAGACCCTCATGACCTAAATAATCTTACCCGTAAACTCTGACAGTAGTCATGAGACCCTCATGACCTAAACACTCTTACCCATAAACTCTAACAGTAGTCATGAGACCCTCATGACCTAAATAATCTTACCCATAAACTCTAACAGTAGTCATGCGACCCTCATGATCTAAATAATCTTACCCATAAACTCTAACAGTAGTCATGAGACCCTCATGATCTAAATAAACTTACCCATAAACTCTAACAGTAGTCATGAGACCCTCATGATCTAAATAATCATACCCATAAACTCTAACAATAGTCATGAGACCCTCATGATCTAAATAATCATACCCATAAACTCTAACAGTAATCATGAGACCCTCATAATCTAAATAATCTTACCCATAAACTCTGACAGTAGTCATGAGACCCTCATGATCTAAATAATCTTACCCATAAACTCTGACAGTAGTCATGAGACCCTCATGATCCAAATAATCTTACCCATAAACTCTAACAGTAGTCATGAGACCCTCATGATCTAAATAATCATACCCATAAACTCTAAGAGTAGTCATGAAACCCTCATAATCTAAATAATCTTACCCTTAAACTCTAACAGTAGTCATGAGACCCTCATGATCTAAATAATCTTACCCGTAAACTCTGACAGTAGTCATGAGATCCTCATGACCTAAATAATCTTACCCTTAAACTCTAACAGTAGTCATGAGACCCTCATGATCTAAATAACCTTACCCATAAACTCTAACAGTAGTCATGAGACCCTCATGACCTAAATAATCTTACCCATAAACTAACAGTAGTCATGAGACCCTCATGATCTAAATAATCATACCCATAAACTCTAACAGTAGTCATGAGACCCTCATGATCTAAATAATCATACCCATAAACTCTAACAGTAGTCATGAGACCCTCATAATCTAAATAATCTTACCCATAAACTCTGACAGTAGTCATGAGACCCTCATGATCTAAATAATCTTACCCATAAACTCTGACAGTAGTCATGAGACCCTCATGATCTAAATAATCTTACCCATAAACTCTAACAGTAGTCATGAGACCCTCATGATCTAAATAATCATACCCATAAACTCTAACAGTAGTCATGAAACCCTCATAATCTAAATAATCTTACCCTTAAACTCTAACAGTAGTCATGAGACCCTCATGATCTAAATAATCTTACCCGTAAACTCTGACAGTAGTCATGAGATCCTCATGACCTAAATAATCTTACCCATAAACTCTAACAGTAGTCATGAGACCCTCATGATCTAAATAACCTTACCCATAAACTCTAACAGTAGTCATGAGACCCTCATGACCTAAATAATCTTACCCATAAACTAACAGTAGTCATGAGACCCTCATGATCTAAATAATCATACCCATAAACTCTAACAGTAGTCATGAGACCCTCGTGATCTAAATAATCATACCCATAAACTCTAACAGTAGTCATGAGACCCTCATGATCTAAATAATCTTACCCATAAACTCTAACAGTAGTCATGAGACCCTCATGATCTAAATAATCATACCCATAAACTCTAACAGTAGTCATGTACCCTCATGATCTAAATAATCTTACCCATAAACTTTAACAGTAGTCATGAGACCCTCATGATCTAAATAATCTTACCCATAAACTCTAACAGTAGTCATGTACCCTCATGATCTAAATAATCTTACCCATAAACTTTAACAGTAGTCATGTACCCTCATGATCTAAATAATCTTACCCATAAACTTTAACAGTAGTCATGAGACCCTCATGATCTAAATAATCTTACCCATAAACTTTAACAGTAGTCATGTACCCTCATGATCTAAATAATCTTACCCATAAACTTTAACAGTAGTCATGAGACCTCTGACACCAAATAGCTAGCGACTTGGTGTTGTTTCTTTATAGGCATTTTAGTTCTTTAGTTTATGATTGATGACATGCTCACAGCGAGATATCATATAGTGTATTTACTTAGCCTGGACAGCAATATCCTTTTAGCTAAACTATGATTAATTAGAGCAATTAACAGGCAGTGTGTGTGTTTGTTCAGTGATCTGGAAAGTTCCAGGTGTCATGTGTTGATTGTTGAAGTAACTGGTAATAGGCATTACTGATTGCAGCCGGCCAATAATGTAAGAATGCAATGGAACTTGGACCTGTTCCTGTGTTGATTAACCTCTAATTATTTACACAGTTGCCATTAGACTTGGCCTGAGGTTTTATTGCAATATTGCAGCCATGTTGCAATAGCCAATTTGATGCATAAATTGTAGGGAATGAATGTAGGTTGATTTAATGTCAATCCGTAGTATTCCCGTGCATTTGTAAACATCTGAGTCACTGGCAGCAGACAAGTAAGACATAGGCATATGATATAAATGCCAATATACTGTTATTAATTAATATCATATATTGCCAACAGGGGACCGTTTCACCAAGATAATATGTTTATAAGGAATATCCATTGTTAAACAGGATCTGTTGTTAAATTTAAGGGGTGTTTTCAAAATGCAAAAAGCCACTGGTGCATCACCGAGAATACTATTTCTGTGACACACCCGAGGAGGTGTCCCGGTGGCGCACCCTGGTGTTGACAGGTTTCACAATACAATATCACAGTTAAAGAATGAAATTGATTTCTAAGTACAAAATCGGTGGGCTTAATTATGAACTCATGAGAATGTGAGTGAGGCTGTCCCCTGGTGTAGTTACAGGCAGATAGTCTGGTCGTTGTTATTGTAAAATCGTGTTACTCTGTATAATCTAAATGTACCATAACATACTAGCTGCACAAATATGTTTCAGTGGATGAGAAACATTTGAATTCAACAGTTGAATGTTTACAAAAATTGCTGGGTTGTGACCTCTGCTAATTCCAAATAAGGTCTTGACCTGACGTGGGCAAGATAGTGTATCATGTGACCGATGCACATGTCCATCTCAGTAGTGAACTCTGCTAATTCCAGTAGTGACCTCTGCTAATTCCAAGTAAGGTCGTGACCTGACGTGGGCATGGTAATGTATCACATGACTGATACACATGTCCATCTCATGAGATGAACATGTGTATCAGTCATGTGATACAGTATCAGTCATGTGATACAGACCTCAAGTCATGCCTTGGAAAGTGGTGCACTGTCATAACCTCCATTTAATACCAGTAATTCAGATTGATCTTTTTTGCATATTTTATTATGAAGAGGATAACAGGTACTATGAAAGGTTGATAAAAAAACCAAACATCTACCTCAATGATCTATATATAAATTTTAAAAGAAGCAAATTTAAATATATTAAATCATTAAATAAAAAAGTAAGGTAGCTTATGCAGTTTTGGTCAGTCACCAGTACAAACCAATATTGGTCAGTCACCAGTACAAACCAATATTGAAAAAAAAGAACGTCATAGTGACCGGCCTAAATCTCCACTCTTTCGCCCACACTGCCGCATCTCGACCAAACACCAGAACGACCACCCCAGCTGAACAATCGACCGGAGAGACTGCAACAATGAAACAGAAGTTCATTACGTTCGCTCATGACAACTTACACGTCGACATTCCGGAGATGGAAATCACAGCGATACACGACCTGCCCCAACGCCGAGACGGAACAACCCCCATTATCGTCCAGTTCCTGACCACCGAGAAACGAACAGAAGTCATGCAAAACAGAAAGTCACTGAAAGGAACGAACGTGTATCTCAATGACCATCTCTCACGCCTGAACAATGAACTCTTCCACCACGCCCGCACACTCCGCAGAGACAAGAAAATCCACAGCACATGGACAACCAACAGCATCATCTACGTCAAGAAAACAGAAACATCCTCTCCAATTCAAATCCGTGGACAAGCTGACTTCAACAAACTATAAACAATGACTGACAACAATAACAGGGATATAAATCCAACATATGATGTGGATATAAATCCAGTATATGATGCCAATAATGGTAAGAATACACTACGTCTACAACATGATCTTAGCCTGACAGATGATGTTGATTTATTAGGACATGATGTTAATCTAAATGTATTTCAACTCCAAGAAGACAATGCACATGAGCTTGGTCCAATAATTGATCCCAATAATAACTTTTGTAATAATAACTCCCCTTGTCAATATTATTCAAATCCACGATGGAGAGGTATCTCCAATAATATTAATGATAAACAACGGTTTAAATTAATTCATTTCAATGCAAGAAGTCTAAATGCAAATTTCAAACAAATTGAGAGCTACATTCATGCTTCTGATATAGTATTTGATGTAATTGCCATCTCGGAAACTTGGAATGATCCTAAAGCAATGCAACACCATAACCTACCTAAGTATAAGTCTTTTAATGTCAGTAGAGAAAATGTTAGAGAAGGTGGTGTTGCTATTTACGTACATAACAGTATTAACTGCACTCAAATTGAAAGTAAATCTTTATCAATAAATGATATCCTTGAATGTATCACAGTGGAATTGATAATAGAAAACCAAAAAAATATAACAGTAGGTTGTATCTACCGCAAACCAGGATCTAACATAGACATCTTCTGTGAAAACATCACAAACATCTTTGGAAACACACACACCAACAAGACACTGTTTCTATGTGGAGATTTTAATGTAGACATCTTAAAACATGACAACCATTTAGGTACAAAACATTTTATTGACACCATGTATAGCTTAGGCCTGTATCCTCTTATCACTAAGCCAACAAGAATTACTTGAGACTCAACCACTGTGATTGACAACATTTTTACAAATGCCATAAACAAGCGAACTACAAATGGTATTTTAATCAGCGACATAACTGACCATTTTCCAATATTTACACTATGTGAATATGAAATAACTAAAAGGAAAACAGAAATGCACAAAATAGTACAAAATCATAAAAAGGAAAACAGAAATGCACAAAAAAGTACGAAATCATAAAAATGAAAACACAAATTCTTTTATAGCAGATTTAAGAAGTGAAACATGGGAAAATGTATTTAGCACAAAAGATGTTGAAGTAGCCTATGGCATATTTATTGATACATTTATGGAAAAATATGATAAACATTGCCCAGTCAGAAAAATAACCAAACAACATGTAATCAGTGATAAGCCATGGTTCACAACTGGATTGAAAAATGCTTGTCACAAGAAAAACCACTTGTATAGAAAATTTCTAAAAAATAGATCACAAGAAACGGAACATTGTTACAAAAATTATAAAAATAAACTAACTACAATACTAAGAAATGCAGAAAAAGAATACTATAGAAAACTATTGGATGACCAAAAACAAAACAGTAAAGAAACTTGGAACATCTTAAATACGCTTATTAATAAAAGGCAAAATGAATCTACTTATCCTGAATATTTTGTAATGGAGGGTAGAAAAATTACCAACAAGAAAGACATTGCAGATGGATTTAACATTTTCTTTTCAAACATTGGCAAAAAACTAGCTGCTAAAATAGATCCACCGGTAAATGGTGCCTCATTTCATGACTATCTTCAAAACAAAAATAAAAATAGCATGTTCTTAAATCCAGTAAGTGAAGAAGAAGTCAGTAGGATCATCGGAGCATGTAAAAACAAAACCTCAACAGACAGTAATGATATAAGTATGAATATCATAAAGAAAGTTATGCAATCAATTATTATGCCATTAACAGCAATATTTAACATGTCGTTTGAAAATGGAGTTTTTCCTTCTAGAATGAAAGTAGCCAAAGTCATACCTATATTTAAAAATGGTTCAAAAACAGAATTTAACAACTACAGACCAATATCCTTGTTGTGTCAATTTTCCAAAATACTTGAAAAACTCTATAATAAAAGACTCGAAGAATTTATTGATAAAAATGATATCTTATCCAACAGTCAATACGGCTTCCGATCCTCAATGTCCACCTCACATGCATTGATTGACCTGGTTGAAGAAATTAGTACATCATTAGATAAAAAAAAATACACACTTGGCGTTTTTGTTGATTTAAAGAAAGCATTTGACACCGTAAATCATTCAATACTAATAAAAAAACTAAATTTCTATGGTGTTCGTGGTGTGGCTGAGAAATGGGTAGAAAGTTATCTACGCAACAGAAGTCAATTTGTCAAAATAGATGAATGTTCATCTAATCTCCTAAATGTGTCATGTGGAGTACCACAGGGGTCTGTGCTAGGCCCAAGACTGTTCATTTTATATATTAATGACATATGTAATGTATCAGAACTTCTTAAATTTGTGCTGTTTGCAGATGATACCAACATATTATATTCTGACACGGATGTACATAGACTAAAACATGTTGTTAATTGTGAACTAGATAAACTATATACATGGTTCACCGTTAACAAATTGTCTCTGAATATATCAAAAACCAACTACATTATCTTTGGTAACCGTAAGATAAATATTGACTTAGATATAAAATTTTGCAATCACAGAATTAATAGAGTTAACATGACAAAATTCCTTGGAGTAAACATTGATGAAAAACTTACCTGGAAATATCATATAAACAGTGTGAAGACTAAGCTATCTAGAATAGTTGGAGTAATGTATAGAGCAAGTCATATCCTAGGAAACAAAAGTTTACTTACTTTATATTATTCACTCTTCTTACCAATAATGAGTTACTGTTGTGAAGTTTGGGGAACTACATATATCACCAATGTACATTGTATTACAATCTTACAAAAGAGGGTGATTAGACTGATATATGGTGTTGATAGGCTTCATCATACCAATACGTTATTTAATAGATGTAGAGTACTAAGATTTCAAGACTTAATAGATTTTAAGATCTTGTCAATTATGTATAAAGTGTATAACAATTTACTAGTACCTGTCAATGTGCAGTGTTTGTTTACTAAACAAACTTCCTCACACTCCTCCCGAGTTCAATATCAATATGTCCGACAATGTGTTCGAACTAACGTTAAACTAAAGTGTTTAGCAATCTATGGTGTAAAACGCTGGAATTCATTACCTTCCAGTACTACAATGGTGTCAACATTTCATGCATTTGTTTGTAAATTAAAAAGGAACATGATCGAGAAATATAACTAAAAATAGGTCATTGGTCAAAAACTGTATATTCAATTCTAACTTGCACTAAACTGTTATCAATAAGTGAGCATATCGCAACTAAAAATATAAATTATTAATTGTCAAATAAGTACTACTATCAATGTGTTATTTTTTTATTTATATTATAATAGCCAATAATAACTAACATTGTACTATTATGTAATATCTGCCATATTCCACGTGTTGTATGTAAATAATTCTTAGGGGTATACAAATACAAGAGTTTCTTCAGTATACCCCTTTTTTCTGACATACTCATTCTGATATACCATATACACTGTATGTATCTTTTGTTGGAAAAATAAACATTTACTACTACTACTACTACTACTTACAGGTGTAGTCACTTGTTTCAACTACAGCTCATCAATGTAGGTGGATGAATCAGAGGACATTATTTTGATGCACAATACCATGGTATGGAATTATTGACAAATTTGTTCATGGTATGTAAATATTTAAAAGATTCGTCCACCAACGATATTGAATTTCTGAGCACTACTGCTGCTGCAGCTTCTCACATTCTGAGCACTACTGCTGCTGCAGCTTCTCACATTCTGAACACTACTGCTGCTGCAGCTTCTCACATTCTAAACACTACTGCTGCTGCAGCTTCTCACATTCTGAACACTACTGCTGCTGCAGCTTCTCACATTCTGAACACTACTGCTGCTGCAGCTTCTCACATTCTGAACACTACTGCTGCTGCAGCTTCTCACATTCTAAACACTACTGCTGCTGCAGCTTCTCACATTCTGAACACTACTGCTGCTGCAGCTTCTAACATTCTGAGCACTACTGCTGCTGCAGCTTCTCACATTCTGAACACTACTGCTGCTGCAGCTTCTTACATTCTAAACACTACTGCTGCTGCAGCTTCTCACATTCTGAGCACTACTGCTGCTGCAGCTTCTCACATTCTGAACACTACTGCTGCTGCAGCTTCTTACATTCTAAACACTACTGCTGCTGCAGCTTCTCACATTCTGAGCACTACTGCTGCTGCAGCTTCTCACATTCTGAGCACTACTGCTGCTGCAGCTTCTCACATTCTGAGCACTACTGCTGCTGCAGCTTCTCACATTCTGAACACTACTGCTGCTGCAGCTTCTCACATTCTGAGCACTACTGCTGCTGCAGCTTCTCACATTCTGAGCACTACTGCTGCTGCAGCTTCTCACATTCTGAGCACTACTGCTGCTGCAGCTTCTCACATTCTGAGCACTACTGCTGCTGCAGCTTCTCACATTCTGAGCACTACTGCTGCTGCAGCTTCTCACATTTTTGGTAATTTTTATGTAAATTCACAAAGCTGAGTGTGAATATATTATAACTAATATATGCCCTGACCTGAAATTAACAGCCAATAAAATTCCTGTATTTGGTGAACAATTTAAATTTGAATTTATGTAGAAAAATAATTATATTTGCAGGTGTTTGAAGATAGTTTCCAGGGACTTAGGTGCAAAGGAAGTTACTTATTATTAAGGGGTCAGATTAAATTCTTTATTATTGTTAATATATCTTTCTTGTTTCCAGGTTATATCCCTCGAATGCCGTTTAAGTTTGGTGACACGTACAAGGTTGACTGTGACGTGTGCATAGACGACCACTTGACGATGCTCAACAAGACATTTGGTGACGCGCAGACACTGAGGAGTGCCATCAAGTCTTACCCGAGACTGAAGGAAGTAAACCGTGACCCTGCTGTAAGGGACCATCTCAACACGTACCGCGATACACATCCACGTCAACCAATCCTACTTGGTAAGTCAATGTAAGGCAGTCAGTGTATTGCGATACACGCCAACCAATCCTACTTGGTAAGTCAGTGTGATACAGTGAGTGTATCGTGATACATGCCAACCAATCTTATACATTGATGTACATATTATGATGCAACAACATATTGATGTACACATCACTACACAACAACATTATATTAATGTACATGTTATGACATAATAATTTCTCAGCCAGACACAGCTTAATGTTAGAATCTATTGCGGAGACCGTTGATCCTGATCTCTCTGTCCTTCTCATGCAGCGGATCGCCGCAATCAGTTGGAGCCACCGATACCTGGATACAACGGCTACATTCCCCGGATCTACACGACGGAGATGGGACTCGGCTGTCGCTACAACAACATGACTCGCAACGGACTGCATATGTTCCGGGCGGAGCAGGACGCTCACTTTGAGACGATGAGTCAACCAATCAACGTCAAGGCGTATGTTTCACTTCACTCATATCTGATTGTTTAGTGAACAGATATGTACGGTTTTTTATGATATGGTTGCTCCGATACATTTAATTTTGTTAATATAATAATGATAACTTGTTTATAGCCACCTATGGAGGAACAAACTGTATATTTGTTATCAACAGTACAGTATCCTATATTAATTCCTGCTGACAGTTCAGTCTATGCTGCCACCAACTATGGCATCGCATGCAGCCAATAATACCTTTCGAGTGAGTCAGACGGAATGCCACTGCGGCACCGTCTGGAGATTCTTTCACCATTCAATTTATCCACTGGAAAAAGTAAATAAATAAATAACTTTTTAATATACATTGCCAACTGGTTGACCAAAGGGCAGTGGTCTAATGAACATAGAAATAGGTGATTGGGCCTCGCCATCTGGGAGAGGATGCATTTACACTGCCTGCAAGTTGGTGTATTAGTAGATAGATAATGTGGTCTCATGTGGAGCGCAGTGGAGTAGTGGATAGAGCATCCAACTTGCAGTCAAGAGATTCCGGGTTTAAATCCTCTGGTGGTTTCCAACCTTGGGCAACTTCGTTCACTCTATGTTGCTCCAGTTCACTCAGCTATATGAATGTACCTGACTATGGACGGAGGTGGATATTTGTGTATGAATAATTTTTGTGCAGTAGTTACATCATGGCTGAATTCTTCCCAGAGAAGTCGAGATGCTGTTTGATTGAACAGGTCTGTGGGAGGGTGTAAAGCGTTTTGCGCAGGACTGGATACTGCACTATATAAGAACGTACCTTTGTCTTTATGATAAGCCATAAACTATGTGTTTGTCTGTTCGCAGGCCTCCTACACCAGTGAAAGGTCCCACAGCGACATACAGCCAGCGAGTCTACCTCCCTGATGGCATGATTCCCAAGTACACCGGCTACGTACCCCGTAAGTACCCCTAATTAGGGTGAAGACGTGTGCATCACTGTTCACATCTTTCCATAATGATTTAGTTTGTTGCGCCTCTGAGCTTGGGTACACAAGGAGTTAGTCGCTAAGGAAGTTTAATTATTATTATTATTATTATAGCATCTGTGGGCTTCTGAGGAGTCACTGACTATGATTATAGATAGCAGAATTATCCATCCTCCAGATAGCGCTACATCCACACAGGTGCAGGGGATGGTTTTACAAAGTAGTTGTATTTGACAACTACATCACGTTAGACAATTACATGACTTAGAACAGTTGTTCACAAAACATTACAGATTTTCTATGATTATTCTAGGCTGTGTAAACCAACCGCTGATCAGTAGGAACAATTGACGTAATTTTAACAATCACCGAAAATATACATTGTGTTGTGAACAATCATTAAACATCTGGCATGAAACCATAATCCACGGGGAATTTCTAAAAAATTATGGATTTTTTTATTCCTCACTTTCTATTTTACAATAATAATAATTATTATTGTCAATGTTGTATTTTAAGTGCTGAAAAAATGTTTCCAAATATATGGCGCTGTACAAATGGAAGTTATTACAGTAGAACCCCGCTTTATAGTCATCTCGGTAATACAGCCACCTTGCAATTAAGGTCAACCTGGGACAGTCCCAAATTATTTCCACATAACTAAAGTATAGGAAATTATTCTCGCTAATATGGTCATCTCACTATTCAGGTCCCGAGGTTGACCTTTATATTGAGGTTCCACTTGCCCTGTGCCGAGGCTGACCTTTATAGTGAGGTACCACTTGCCCAGTGCCGAGGCTGACCTGTATAGTGAGGTACCACTTGCCTGTGCCGAGGCTAACCTTTATAGTGAGGTACCACTTGCCCAGTGCCGAGGCTGACCTTTATAGTGAGGTTCCACTTGCCCAGTCCCGAGGCCGACCTTTATAGTGAGGTTCCACTTGCCCAGTCCCGAGGCTGTCCTTTATAGTGAGGTTCCATTTGCCCAGTCCTGAGGCTGTCCTTTATAGTGAGGTTCCACTTGCCCATTCCTGAGGCTGTCCTTTAAAGTGAGGTTCCACTGTATTGTTACAATTGTTATTTCGTTGCAGGGAGACGATATCACTTTGGGAACACGTACGGTGACACAACACGTTCACTGGACGTCTGTGCCCACCCCCAGGAGAACTACGGGTCCTTTATGAAGGGGCGGGTGACCGTAGCCAACTCTATATTATAATGTCACATTGGGGGCTAGGTTGCCTCGACTAACCATCTGAGAGCTGGCGTTGGAGGGGGTCAATAACCTCACTGGTCTGCTGTTTCACCGACTGTTTGTTTGTGAGCGACTGTAGAAACGAACCTTTGTGATATGTGGTTTTGTATTTGCCCCAAGGTGGCGTTTTATGAGAAGCTGGAGTTTTTTCTAGGACTATAATTAACAACATTTTACGTGTATGTGTATGCAGCGATTTGAAATTGAAAATGGGTTGCACGGTGGCGACACCTGTGGGTCAGGGCACGCGGGTTTTTCTGTCTGTCGAGTTGCGATGTGATATCCCAGTGTACATGTGACTTGTTGTTATGTCCAAAGTTCATGTAGGTATAGTGTGAGCCAATCACTGGGTAATGTGATGTTTTTGCGGCATCGATAAAAATGGTAAACTACAAAATTATGCATTCAGAATACCTTTGGTACTAGACTGGATGATTAAATAAATACCATATAGACATGAGACTATACGGGGTGTGTAAAATAACAAACAAATCAAATCATACTTGAATCATTACAAAAATTGAATATCAGTTGGTTTCTTCAAATAGTGCTAAAATAGCAGATGTTTGCATCAAGTTTTGGTAAGAAACGCATTTAATTGTTAAGCGCAGGATTTTATATGAATCAGCTTCTTCCCACATTGATCCCCCGTTGCAAAGATCAAATATATTTATTTATTCAATTGTGCTTTAATCTTCCAAATCACACGTCTTCCATGGGTAATATGTCGATTGTGAGACACAGCTGTGATTTAGCTGACTTACGTGTCTGGCAAGTAGCAAGATGCAATATGGACACGGAGCCATGGACACAATGGTTTAATATGTTCCGGGGTTTGAGATACATTTACGAGATAGACTATTTGTTGCCAACATGTCTGATGTGACGCACCTGTCAATTTCACTGGGGGGTGGAGAATCATACAATTTAAACAATTGATCTGTTAGTTTTTTCTCACTCTATTTTCTATGTCCCATGTGACGAAATTATGGTCAAAGATCTTAGTTCTTCAATCATTTGGGTAACGTGCAACCATAATATTTCCGTTTTGCAGATGCAGACAGAAAATAAACCTGCCTAAATTACAATGGATATTGTGATATAATGTACTGACCACATCATTGCATATTGCAACAGTTTAATGTGCCATTTCGGTTGAGTTAGAAATAATCACAGTATTAATACATTTGTACAGCATACATTCAATGTTATGTATTTTCCCTCAATGCGAGCACTTGTTTAAATGTCGTGGGTTTCCTGAACTCCTCAACCTGGGGCAAAACAATTAGTTTTAAATTTTTGACAGTCACCTGATGTTCTCAATGTGAAATCATATAAACAAGTGCAAAAGAAATCATTGCAATGTCACCTTGTGTAGGCGTGATATTACTGGGTGGATCAGAAGCATTGACAGCTCTATAGGTAGGATAGAACAGAATGCTAGTTTGTTGAAAACTGCGTACTACTTTGTTGACTTTACTGGTTTTACGCACTGTGATTTAGAGTCTGTGATATTTTATTACCCGTCTGCCTTACGAAAGGACTGTCTTACAGTTGCTGCTGCCGAGATAAACTTATTGTGTCTACACTTGCGGTAGACGTGTATGTTGCCGCTGTCGAGATAAACTTATTGTGTCTACACTTGCGGTAGATGTGTATGTTGCCGCAGTCGAGATAAACCTATTGTGTCTACACTTGCGGTAGATGTGTATGTTGCCGCTGTCGAGATAAACCTATTGTGTCTACACTTGCGGTAGATGTGTATGTTGCCGCTGTCGAGATAAACTTATTGTGTCTACACTTGCGGTAGATGTGTATGTTGCCGCTGTCGAGATAAACCTATTGTGTCTACACTTGCGGTAGATGTGTATGTTGCCGCTGTCGAGATAAACTTATTGTGTCTACACTTGCGGTAGATGTGTATGTTGCCGCTGTCGAGATAAACCTATTGTGTCTACACTTGCGGTAGATGTGTATGTTGCCGCTGTCGAGATAAACCTATTGTGTCTACACTTGCGGTAGATGTGTATGTTGCCGCTGTCGAGATAAACCTATTGTGTCTACACTTGCGGTAGATGTGTATGTTGCCGCTGTCGGGATAAACCTATTGTGTCTACACTTGCGGTAGACGTGTATGTTGCCGCTGTCGAGATAAACCTATTGTGTCTACACTTGCGGTAGATGTGTATGTTGCCGCTGTCGAGATAAACCTATTGTGTCTACACTTGCGATAGACGTGTATGTTGCCGCTGTCATCTGTAGCTTATGTCTGTTTAATAGGAGTTTTCTTGTGATGGTTCTGATGTGTTGATAACATGTTGAAACACATCGTATGGTGTATTCTATGTCAATGGTGTGATATTATATATGTCGTTGCAAGAGGGTTTGCAGCGTACAAACTCCTGCATGTTGTGTGTATATTGTAACATCGGACACTGTGCCAAATGTGGGTCATTTCTTTACGAAATGAATGATCCAGTTATTCCTTTGTAACCGTAATCTCACTAACTTTGTATATGTATCTTCACAGAGTTATTAACAATGTGCTTTGAACACCTTTATAGTATGACTTGAACGCCGATCTGAACGCTGGTTTTGGAGACGATCACGTCATCTCCTGTCTATTACTAATACATGGCTGAGCATAAACGTGACATTTCAATTTGGTTATTGTGTACTTTGTTTCCTAACTTGAACCTTGTAAGAATACCAAACAATGACTTCTTAATGCAATTTTGTTGCATGGCACATTTAAAATCATGATTTTTTCATATTGCAAGAATACTAATTTGTATACAGTTTATATTTTCATGTGTATTCGTTGCTGTTTACTAGACTCGTGTGTGGTTTATAACTGGGGCAAGCCTATATAAATAGCTGACGTAAATAAAGGAAGTATCAATAACAGTGTGGAGGGTTTATATTCTCTTATTAGATATGACACTATGTTTCATTTCGGGGACTGTAAATAAAGTGATATGTAGTCACGTGATCATTCATGGATTCACATGATGTTTCTTTGTGGAATGATTCCCAGAGAAAATGTCATGCAATAAATTACTTCGTGTTGTTATAAATACTAGCAACAATGCACTACACTCTCAGATGCAGAAGACAGTTTCCTGAAGTATTCGCTATGATGTAAATTTGAGCAGATTGTTAAATGCTAGTTATGTGAAAAGTCTGATCAGCAGACCTCAGTAAGTGTTTTTCCGCTTAATATTGGCCAATGTGCTTTTTCTGTAGCTGCACCCAAAATCTGGAATCAACTCCCTATCACTTTAAAATCACCTGAGACTACAGCTACCTTTTGTAAAAAACTTAAGACTTATTTATTTGAAATTGCATTCCCACCTTAACCTTCGGTGGTCCCGTGCTGTAATGATGACTCTTGTACGTCCCTGTTCACAATTTTGTCCAACGATTCTTGTACATTGCGTCTCTGAGTTGTAAGTAAGATCACCCTGGGACAGCTCCAAATTATTTCCATGACAGAACATTAGTCCTGCTAATATGATCAGCTCACTATTCGAGTCACTTTCACCCTGTCCCAGGGGTGGTCTCAACAGGGAGGTTACTTTCACACTATCCCAGGGGTGATCTCAATAGAGAGGTTACTTTCACACTGTCCCAGGGGTGATCTCAATAGAGAGGTTACTTTCACATTGTCCCAGGGGTGGTGGTCTCAACAGGGAGGTTACTTTCACACTATCCCAGGGGTGATCTCAATAGAGAGGTTACTTTCACACTGTCCCAGGGGTGATCTCAATAGAGAGGTTACTTTCACACTGTCTCAGGGGTGGTCTCAACAGGGAGGTTACTTTCACACTATCCCAGGGGTGATGATCTCAATAGAGAGGATACTTTCACACTGTCCGAGGGGTGGTCTCAACAGGGAGGTTACTTTCACACTATCCCAGGGGTGATCTCAATAGAGAGGTTACTTTCACACTGTCCCAGGGGTGATCTCAACAGGGACGTTACTTTCACCCCATCCCAAGGGTGATCTCAATAGTATTTTTTGTTGTGAGGCGTAGCAAATGAACCTCTGAAAGTTTGGCATCTAAACCATCTAGGAGGAAAACATGAACATACCCACATACTGGCACACACACCCGCACATGCACACACATACACACACGCACCACACTCACACACACACATCCACCCACATAATGGCACACACACCCACACACATACACACGCACCACTCACACATCCACCCACATACTGGCACACACACCCACTCATGCACACACATACACACGCACCACACTCACACACCCACCCACATACTGGCACACACATACACACGCACCACACACACACACATCCACCCACATACTGGCACACACACCCGCACATGCACACACGCACCACACTCACATGCACACCCACCCACATACTGGCACACACACCGACACATACGCACCACACTCACACACACACATCCATGCACATACTGGCACACACACCCGCACATGCACACATACACACACGCACCACACTCACACACACACATCCACCCACATACTGGCACATACACACGCACCACACTCACACATCCACCCACATACTGGGTACACACACCTTAATTACTACGTACCATACCATACACACGCATCTACCTGCCACACCCACCCACATACTGCAATTACCACACCCACATGTACGGCCACACATACATGCCACGCACTCATCACACACACATCCACCTACATACTCAGTACAATACACCCGCCATTAACATACCACGCATCTTCACACTACACATCCACCATACTGGCAATACACCCACATGCACACTCCACCCACACACGCGACCACACCTACATGCACACCTTAATCTTACTACTAATCGCATCTACACTCACATGCACACTCCAATCTTTACTATTACTTCGGCATAATACACCTTTACACGCGACTTACACCTCACACACTCACACATCCACCCACATACTGGCACACACACCCGCACATGCACACACATACACACACGCACCACACTCACATGCACACCCACCCACATACTGGCACCCACACATGCACACACGCACCACACTCACACACATCCACCCACATACTGGCACACACATACACACGCACCACACTCACAGATGCACACACACCCACACTCACACATGCACACCCACCCACATACTGGCACCCACACCCACACATACACACGCACTACTTCAAGCTACACATACACACCTACCCACACATACTTGCACCTTGCACACCCACACACATACACACGCATCTTCACACTCACACATGCACACTCCACCTACATACTGGTAATCTACACTCCCACACATGGCACACACACACATACACACGCACTTACACACTCACATACACACTCCCACCATACTGCTGGTAATTCCCACACATGCATTATCATCGCATCTTCACACTCCACACACTCACACACCCACCCACATACTGGCACACACATACACACGCACCACACACACACACACATCCACCCACATACTGGCACACACACCCGCACATGCACACACATACACACACGCACCACACTCACATGCACACCCACCCACATACTGGCACACACACCGACACATACACACACACACCACACTCACACACACACATCCATGCACATACTGGCACACACACCCGCACATGCACACACATACACACGCACCACACTCACCCACATACTGGCACACACACCCACTCATGCACACACATACACACGCACCACACTCACACACCCACCCACATACTGGCACACACACCCACACATATACACACGCACCACACTCACACACACACATCCACCCACATACTGGCACATACACACGCACCACACTCACACATCCACCCACATACTGGCACACACACCCACACATGCACACACATACACACGCACCACACTCACACACCCACCCACATACTGGCACACACACCCACACATGCACACACATACACACGCACCACACTCACACACACACATCCACCCACATACTGGCACACACACCCGCACACACATACACACGCACCACACTCACACATCCACCCACATACTGGCACACACACCCGCACATGCACACACATACGCACCACACTCACATGCACACCCACCCACACACGCACCACACTCACATGCACACCCACCCACATACTGGCACACACACCCACACATACACACACACACCACACTCACACACACACATCCACGCACATACTGGCACACACACCCGCACATGCACACACATACACACGCACTACACTCACACACAATATCCACCTTACATACTGGTATCACACACCCGCACATGCACACACATACACACACGCACCACACTCACATGCACACCCACCCACATACTGGCACCCACACATGCACACACGCACCACACTCACACACATCCACCCACATACTGGCACACACACCCGCACATGCACACACATACATACGCACCACACTCACAGATGCACACACACCCACACTCACACATGCACACCCACCCACATACTGGCACCCACACATACACACCCACCCACATACTGGCACCCACACATACACACCCACCCACATACTGGCACCCACACCCACACATGCACCACACTCACACCCACCCACATACTGGCACCCACACCCACACATGCATACACACGCACCACACTCACACATGCACACCCACCCACATACTGGCACCCACACCCACACATGCACACGCACCACTCACACATACACACCCATCCACATACTGGCACCCACACATGCACACACATACACACGCACCACACTCACACATACTGGCACCCACACCCACACATGCACACGCACCACACTCACACATACACACCCACCCACATACTGGCACCCACACCCACATGCACCACACTCACACATGCACACCCACCCACATACTGGCACCCACACCCACACATGCACACACATACACACGCACCCACATACTGGCACACACACCCACACTCACGCACACACATGCACACCCACCCACTCACCCACCCACCCACACGCATGCACACCCACCTACACATCAGTTTAGGTAAACACTGGTCCTTTCAATCAGTCTGTCCCTGTGCAGTGATGTTTGGTGGTGGGGTGCAAATAATGAAATGTGTAACATCAAAACATTAAATAAGCACATCATGTGACTATTGAACATTCGAACTACGGGTGTGCATCCATGTAAACCTGTTGGAGACAACGTTTCAGAGAAAAAAATTGAATATTGTTTTCTAAATTTTGTTTCATCAAAATACAGTAGAATCTCAGTATTAAGGTCACCTTAAGGACAAACACCAATCTTCAAATGAAGTCTCTGTGTGCATAATGAAAGGATTAATGCCTGCATCTTGAATCAGTGTTGAAAACATTCCATTCTCACAATATAACAAGTAGCCCTGAATGTGCAAACACATTTATGTAACAAATTACACACACGCACACAGAAATATCTGTGTCATACTTTTTCTGTTATATATTTCAATTAGCTATAATTCAGCCTGTCTC
Source organism: Paraescarpia echinospica (assembly GCA_020002185.1). NCBI lineage: Eukaryota > Metazoa > Annelida > Polychaeta > Sabellida > Siboglinidae > Paraescarpia > Paraescarpia echinospica. Next base: position 73,765,193 of record CM034534.1, read on the forward strand.
TGCCAGGTGTTTGTTAACTATTAAGAATTTCAACTACAAAGTCTGACTGCTTTTATTATAAAATCATAATAAAATCAATCATATATATTCTAACATATGGACCGCTTAAATTCTTTTAAAAAAACATTAAAAAACAAAGTTTCAGTAATTTTAATATCCATTAATAGATGGGTAATTACCCAAATTTATTGTTTTTAAACTGTGGGTTTTAAAATAGATCTGTGCTGTAGAAATGACTTTAGAGGACAGCGGAAGAGACTTGAAGACATGAAGTGACCGACGAGAACGTCTACAGTACACAATGACTTTATGATAACAGCAATCAGACTTTACACTTATGTATTATGCTGTAATAAATGATTCAAACTTACATCATACTTTCACACGTCAGTGTTACATACCACTTAATCCTTCCACTCTAAGTATTAGACATTCCATCGGCATAACTCAGTCTGCACACAAAATCCAATACGGACACTGTTCATGATTAACACTTACTAATTGACTACACACATCTATGCTACATATATACAATAAATAATATAATATAATTCTGCTACAATAACAGTTGTAATACACCACTGCACCCGAGTCAAATGCAAGGTAAGTCTCGCCACAGTCGATATGACTCATGATGAAACTTGAAAGAACAAAACCATTCCAGATGTCTGGGAAACGTTGCACATATTTCAAGTTACAAAAAATCACTGTCAAAAACAGTGTCAATTTGAATGTGTCTGGTTCGTCGTACTCCAGTCCAGAATGTGACATTTTGAAATTTTCCTTCCTTTGTGGGAGAAGTTTTGCCAGTGTGTACGGTACACTGCGCACTGCCTCATGTCAATGAGAGGTTTTATAAGTTCACAAAGTCAAACACATATATAGTGTTTAGTGTTGGTTCAAAGCATTCTACATATTGAAGAACCCAAAGATTCTGAGTGATTGAAAATGGCCACATTCGAGGCAATGATATTAATATCTGTTCCACTCCATAGGTGGTGCCATTGTAGTGAATTATTTCCCCCGCAATATGTTGTTGCAACCAAACAACCACTGGTAAAAACGTAACAGTAAATGTTTGTGGGTCTTTGTGAATCTATGCGACTGCTCCTAAATGTGCGGAAGCATCCACGTCATCAGGACTTAATGTGTAGGGTAGATGATGTAGGTTCTCCAGTTCTCCTGCGGTGTCTGTTCAGAAGAAGATCTGCTTGGCGTCGTTGAGAGTCTGCTCCACCGGACAGTAAGGACACTTCACCCTGGAACATAAACAAACCTGTGAACATTCCAGTGTCCTACCTTGATTTATTAGACATAGTTTACCTCAAATAAACTACAAACTGTAAGTCAAAGTCAAAAGCGTTTATTCAAACAAATCAAACAAATTAGATGTAGAAATTATATATAGAAACAGAAGTAAAAAGTGATGCTTCTCCTTGGTCGACAATTTCTAGCAGCTGGTTACATAACGTTAAGTTAATTAGTGATACAGATATAGCAATCAGTACTTATGTTTTGGGTTCTTGCTATGAAACTGAACAATGTGAAATTATATCTGTATACAATAACTAAATAATCTAGGGTTTTGACTCTGAATATTTCACTTCATAAACAGACTAGGTACAGTTGAGACCTGTCCATTTATGAGTCCGGACTGTGAGAATAAAACAAAATATCTACAGTTGAAACACGAGTTTCTCAGAGTTAAATTATGATTATAAACCATGGATACTGGAAGAGGAACTAGCAAGGCGAGCACATGCCCTCAGACTGAAGGGGAGAAGGAGAAGAGGGACACCATGACTGAGATGGGAGGACTGGGGGGGGGAGATTTGACATGACTGGGAGGGGAGAGTGAGATATAGGGGATTGTGGGGGCGATCTGACATGACTGGGAGGGGAGAGTGAGATATAGGGGATTGTTGGGGAGATTTGACATGACTGGGAGGAGAGAGTGAGATATAGGGAACTGTGGGGGATGATCTGACATGACTGGGATGGGAGAGTGAGAAATAGGGGACTGTGGGGGAGATTTGACATGACTGGGAGGGGAGAGTGAGATATAGGGGACTGTGGGGGATGATCTGACATGACTGGGAGGGGTGAGTAAGATATAGGGGACTGTGGGGGAGATTTGACATGACTGGGAGGGGAGAATGCGATATAGGGGACTGTGGGGGTGACCTGACATGACTGGGAGGAGAGAGTGAGATATAGGGGACTATGGAGGGATGATCTGACATGACTGGGAGGGGAGAGTGAGATATAGGGGACTGTGGATGGATGATCTGACATGACTGGGAGGGGAGAGTAAGATATCGGGGACTTTGAGGGATGATCTGACATGACTGTGAGGGGAGATTGAGATATACGGGACTGTGGGGGAGATTTTATATGACTGGGATAGGAGAGTAAGATATGGGGGACTGTGGGGGAGATTTTACATGACTGGGAGGGGAGAGTGAGATATAGGGGACTGGAGGGGTGATCTGACATGACTGGGAGGGGAGAGTGAGATATAGGGGACTGTGAGGGGGATGATCTGACATGACTGGGAGGGGAGAGTAAGATATAGGGGACTGTGGGGGAGATTTGACATGACTGGGAGGGGAGAGTGGTATGTAGGGGACTGTGAGGGGATGATCTGACATGACTGGGAGGGGAGAGTGAGATATAGGGGACTGGAGGGGTGATCTGACATGACTGGGGGGGGAGAGGGAGATATAGGGGACTGTGGGGGATGATCTGACATGACTGGGATGGGAGAGTAAGATATAGGGGACTGTGGGGGAGATTTGACATGACTGTGAGGGGAGAGTGATATATAGGGGACTGTGAGGGGATGATCTGACATGTCTGGGAGGGGAGAGTGAGACTGTGGGGGGGATTTTTACCTGACTGGGAGAGTAATATATAGGGGACTGTGTGGGAGATTTGACATGACTGGGAGGGGAGGGTAAGATATAGGGGACTGTGGGGGAGGAAGATTTGGCATGGTTGGGAGGGGAGAGTGAGATATAGGAGACTGTGAGGGGAAGATTTGGCATGACTGGGAGGGGAGAGTGAGATATAGGGGACTGTGGGGGGAAGATTTGGCATGACTGGAAGGGGAGAGTTAGATATAGGGGACTGTGGGGGGATGATCTGACAAGACTGGGAGGGGAGAGTGACATATAGGGTAAGTTAAGATTGGTGATGGAGATGACCGTGAATGGTGCCTTAGCTGTCTTACAGGAGTAAGCAGTGAACATAAAGATGCAGTTTGCTTAAATGAAAGTGCTATGTAGGAAATTGTATACATGTAAAAGATTATTACATATTGGAGAGGAAGTAAATATAGATATTTCTGAAGTGGTGAGTGAGAGAAATGTGGATAGGGTAGCCCAGAGAACCAGTGAAGTAGAGAACTTGGGTTTGTTTGCGGATCTTACAGGTTTTGATTACCGGCCAAAACAATGAGTGAACAAAATGTGTATGCGACATTCGTAATAATAAATATAATTTCTACGTTGGTATCCAGAGTATTATTCTGTTTGTGGAGGTAACATTTTATTAAAATATGAATAATAACAAAAATAGACTAAATGTTAGTAAGAAAAAATAAAACTGAACAACACCTAAACCACACAGACAAAGTGTAACTACAGGGTACCACTGGTAGGCCAATATATAAATATACATTGTCAGTAGTTTAACAAGATTGCCACCCAGAGAATTAACTCTAGATGGCAGGTGGACAAGAAAGTCTTCTGGCTTATCGAGAGTCCAACATTTTTTATCTACGTGCATCCCGCCCTTCTGAGGTGCGTGTCGATTTTATTTTTAAACATATTCACACTACTAGCACCCACACAATCAGCAGATAATCTATTCAATTTATTTACAGTCCTTTGTGAAAATGAGAATTTTCTTATATTTAATCTACACTGCTCCTTTACTAATGTGACTTTATGTCCTCTGGTCCTTCTATCTGAGAAAAAATATTTCTATCAATATTTTCATAACCATTCAATATTTTAAATACTTCTATCTGATCTTCTCTCAATCTCCTAGTCTCTAATGTTGTTAAACCACATTCTTTTAGGCGTTTTTCATAACTAAGATCCCTCAGTTTTGGTATCATTTTAGTTGCTCTCCTCTGTACTCTTTCTAGCATATCTATGTCCTTCTTGTGATATGGCCTCCACGCTTATGTACAATATTCTAAATGAGGCCTAACTATTGTTTTGTACAGCGGTATTATTAGTTCTTTTTCCTTATACGCTATATTTCACCTAATTAATCCAAGGATTTGATTTCCCTTTGAAGCTGCAATTCCGCACTGCTCTGAAATCTTCATATCAGCATTAATGGTTAACCCTAAGTCCTTTTCTTTCACAGTAGTACTTAGTACAGAACCTCCCATTGTATACTGTACATCTTCGTCCCCATGTCCTGTGTGGAGACATCTACATTTCCCAAAATTGAACAACATTTGCCACTTTTCAGACCATTTGATCAATGTGTCAAGATCATCTTGTAAATGCTGTCTATCTCCATCACTATCACGTTTAATCTTTCTAAACACTTTTGTATCATCCGCAAATTTCAACAACTTACTTGTTATATCATCGTCCAAATCGTTGATATATATTAATAATATAGGTCCTAGTACTGATCCCCGTGGTACCCCACTCAAAACTGATTTCCAGTTTGAAGCCTCCCCATCAACTACTACCCGTTGTCTTCTGTCAATTAGCCATTTTCTATCCAGTTAATTAAACCATTTCCTATGCCACGGGCCTTTAGTTTAAGCAGTAATCTTTGATGTGGCACTTTGTCAAAAGCTTTCTGAAAATCTAAGTACGCTGTAGATGATATCTACTGGTAATCACTGTAGATGATATCTACTGGTGATCACTGTAGATGATATCTACTGGTGATCACTGTAGATGATATCTACTGGTGATCACTCGTCTACCCACTTAGTGATATTTTCCAAAAAAACATAACATATTTGTTAAGCATGACCTCGCTTTTAGAAACCCATGTTGAGATGGGTTTAACAAGTTATGTTTAACAAGAAAATCCACCATGTGATTTTTAAGTAGTCTTTCTATTAATTTGCAAATCACCCATGTTAAACTCACTGGTCTATAGTTTTCTGATTTGTTTCTGGAACCTTTCTTAAATAACAGTATAATGTTTGCTTCTTTCCATTCTAAAGAAACCACTCTTCTAATGACAAGTCGAAAACTTGCAAGCGGTATGCTAATTTGCTCTACATTCACATAAGAAATACTATGTACAAATTTATAATTAAATAGTCAGTAAATTAGTAAAAAATAACTAAAATAACAAACTATTAGTAGCTTCAATTAAAAATAATAAAATACATTGTGATAACATGATGCCGGACTTATACAGACATTAAAGGCGAACTTTCAATAATTTACTCATGTTCCTGAGGCACCTACTTGTTGCCGTTTGCAAGTTTGTGCAGTGCATCCTGGGAGATGACGTGGCCACACACTAGGCGGACGGGCGGGTTGTGGGAGCTGCTCTGTTGACGCAGGATGGGACACGCGAAGATGGAGTGGAACCGACACTCCTTGCCCAGGTTGATCTCCACCTGTCACACAAAGTGTCATCTTAAGTGTCAACAACTGTCAACATTGACCTATTATTACCCAGGTTGATATCCACCTCTCACACAAAGTGTCACCTTACATGTCCACTGCTATCAACATCTATCTACTGCCCAGGTTGATCTCCACCTGTCACACAAAGTGTCACCTTACATGTCCACTACTGTCAACATTTACCTATTATTGCTCAGGTTGATCTCCACCTGTCATACATAACAGTGTCATCTTAAGTATCAACAACTGTCAACATTGACCTATTATTGCCCAGGTTGATTTCCACCTGTCACACAAAGTGTCACCTTACATGTCCACTGCTATCAACATCTATCTACTGCCCAGGTTGATCTCCACCTGTCACACAAAGTGTCACCTTACATGTCCACTACTGTCAACATTGACCTATTATTGCTCAAGTTGATATCCACCTGTCATACATAACAGTGTCATCTTAAGTGTCAACAACTGTCAACATTGACCTATTATTGCTCAGGTTGATCTACACCTGTCATACATAACAGTGTCACCTTAAGTGTCAACAACTGTCAACATTGACCTATTACTGCCCAAGTTGATCTCCTCCTGTCACAACAAGTGTCATCTTATTTGTCCAGTACTATCAACATTGACCTATTATTGCCCAGATTGATCTCCACCTGTCACACAAAGTGTCACCTTTCTTGTCCACTACTGTCAACATTGACCTATTATTGCCCAGATTGATCTCCACCTGTCACACAAAGTGTCACCTTACATGTCCACTATTGTCAGCATCTATCTACAGCCTGGGTTGATCTGCACCTGTCAGACAAAGTGTCACCTTACATGTCCACTACTGTCAGCATCTATCTACAGCCTGGGTTGATCTGCACCTGTCATACAAAGTGTCACCTTAAATGTCCACTACTGTCAGCATCTATGTACTGTCGAGATTGATCTCTACCTGTCACACAAAGTGTCACCTCACATGTCCACTACTGCCAGCATTGGCCCAGGTTATCCCACAGAGCCACAGGACAATCACCTTACCTAGTAGGCTAAGACCTGCCTGTGTAGTTTTGTACAAAATGTGGTAGATCTATCTCTACTGATTAATGTCCGTCTAATGTCCAGGATGTAACCTAAACATGGCAAGAACCCTTAACCAATGGGGAATATTAATGTCTGTCTAATGTCCAGGATGTAACATAAAACTGACAAGAACCCTTAACGAATGAGGAATATTAATGTCCATCTAATGTCCAGGATGTAAGCTAAAACTGACAAGAACCCTTAACCAATGGGGAATATTAATGTCCATCTAAGGTCCAGGATGTAACCTAAAACTGACAAGAACCCTTAACCAATGGGGAATATTAATGTCCGTCTAATGTCCAGGATGTAAGCTAAGCCCGGCAAGAACCCTTAACCAATGGAGAATATTTATGTCTGTCTAATGTCCAGGATGTAGCTTAAAACTAACAAGAACCCTTAACCAATGGGGAATATTAATGTCTGTCTAATGTCCAGGATGTAATCTAAAACTGACAAGAACCCTTAACCAATGGCGAATATTAATGTCCGTGTAATGTCCAGGATGTAACCTAAAACTGGCAAGAACCCTTAACCAATAGGGAATATTAATGTCCATCTAAGGTCCAGGATGTAACCTAAAACTGACAAGAACCCTTAACCAATGGGGAATATTAATGTCCGTCTAATGTCCAGGATGTAAGCTAAGCCCGGCAAGAACTCTTAACCAATGGAGAATATTAATGTCTGTCTAATGTCCAGGATGTAGCCTAAAACTAACAAGAACCCTTAACCAATGGGGAATATTAATGTCTGTCTAATGTCCAGGATGTAACCTAAAACTGGCAAGAACCCTTAACCAATAGGGAATATTAATGTCCGTGTAATTTCCAGGATGTAACCTAAAACTGACAAGAACCCTTAACCAATGGGGAATATTAATGTCCATCTAAAGTCCAGGATGTAACCTAAAACTGACAAGAACCCTTAACCAATGGGGAATATTAATGTCCGTCTAATGTCCAGGATGTAGCCTAAAACTGACAAGAACCCTTAACCAATGGGGAATATTAATGTCCGTCTAATGTCCAGGATGTAGCCTAAAACTAACAAGAACCCTTAACCAATGGGGAATATTAATGTCTGTCTAATGTCCAGGATGTAATCTAAAACTGACAAGAACCCTTAACCAATGGAGAATATTAATGTCTGTCTAATGTCCAGGATGTAGCCTAAAACTAACAAGAACCCTTAACCAATGGGGAATATTAATGTCTGTCTAATGTCCAGGATGTAATCTAAAACTGACAAGAACCCTTAACCAATGGAGAATATTAATGTCTGTCTAATGTCCAGGATGTAGCCTAAAACTAACAAGAACCCTTAACCAATGGGGAATATTAATGTCTGTCTAATGTCCAGGATGTAATCTAAAACTGACAAGAACCCTTAACCAATGGCGAATATTAATGTCCGTGTAATGTCCAGGATGTAGCCTAAAACTGGCAAGAACCCTTAACCAATGGGGAATATTAATGTCCATCTAATGTCCAGGATGTAACCTAAACATGGCAAGAACCCTTAACCAATGGAGAATATTAATGTCTGTCTAATGTCCAGGATGTAACCTAAAACTAACAAGAACCCTTAATCAATGGGGAATATTAATGTCTGTCTAATGTCCAGGATGTAACCTAAAACTTAACCAATGGCAAATATTATTGTCTGTCTAATGTCCAGGATGTAACCTAAAACTGGCAAGAACCCTTACCCAATGGGGAATATTAATGTCTGTCTAATGTCCAGGATGTAATCTAAAACTGACAAGAACCCTTAACCAATGGAGAATATTAATGTCTGTCTAATGTCCAGGATGTAGCCTAAAACTAACAAGAACCCTTAACCAATGGGGAATATTAATGTCTGTCTAATGTCCAGGATGTAATCTAAAACTGACAAGAACCCTTAACCAATGGAGAATATTAATGTCTGTCTAATGTCCAGGATGTAGCCTAAAACTAACAAGAACCCTTAACCAATGGGGAATATTAATGTCTGTCTAATGTCCAGGATGTAATCTAAAACTGACAAGAACCCTTAACCAATGGCGAATATTAATGTCCGTGTAATGTCCAGGATGTAACCTAAAACTGGCAAGAACCCTTAACCAATGGGGAATATTAATGTCCATCTAATGTCCAGGAGGTAACCTAAACATGGCAAGAACCCTTAACCAATGGAGAATATTAATGTCTGTCTAATGTCCAGGATGTAACCTAAAACTAACAAGAACCCTTAATCAATGGGGAATATTAATGTCTGTCTAATGTCCAGGATGTAACCTAAAACTGACAAGAACCCTTAACCAATGGCAAATATTATTGTCTGTGTAATGTCCAGGATGTAACCTAAAACTGGCAAGAACCCTTACCCAATGGGGAATATTAATGTCCGTCTAATGTCCAGGATGTAAGCTAAGCCCGGCAAGAACTCTTAACCAATGGAGAATATTAATGTCTGTCTAATGTCCAGGATGTAGCCTAAAACTAACAAGAACCCTTAACCAATGGAAAATATTAATGTCCGTGTAATGTCCAGGATGTAACCTAAAACTGGCAAGAACCCTTAACCAATGGGGAATATTAATGTCCGTCTAATGTCCAGGATGTAACCTAAAACTAACAAGAACCCTTAACCAATGGGGAATATTAATGTCCGTCTAATGTCCAGGATGTAACTTAAACATGGCAAGAACCCTTAACCAATGGGGAATATTAATGTCCGTCTAATGTCCAGGATGTAACTTAAACATGGCAAGAACCCTTAACCAATGGGGAATATTAATGTCCGTCTAATGTCCAGGATGTAACCTAAAACTGGCAAGAACCCTTAACCAATGGGGAATATTAATGTCCGTCTAATGTCCAGGATGTAACCTAAAACTAACAAGAACCCTTAACCAATGGGGAATATTAATGTCCGTCTAATGTCCAGGATGTAACTTAAACATGGCAAGAACCCTTAACCAATGGGGAATATTAATGTCCGTGTAATGTCCAGGATGTAACCTAAAACTGGCAAGAACCCTGTAACCAATGGGGAATATTAATGTCCGTGTAATGTCCAGGAATGTAACCTGTAAAACTGGCAAGAACCCTTAACCAATGGGGAATATTAATGTCCGTCTAATGTCCAGGATGTAACCTAAAACTAACAAGAACCCTTAACCAATGGGGAATATTAATGTCCGTCTAATGTCCAGGATGTAACCTAAAACTAACAAGAACCCTTAACCAATGGGGAATATTAATGTCCGTCTAATGTCCGGGATGTAACTTAAACATGGCAAGAACCCTTAACCAATGGGGTATATTAATGTCCGTCTAATGTCCAGGATGTAACCTAAAACTAACAAGAACCCTTAACCAATGGGGAATATTAATGTCCGTCTAATGTCCAGGATGTAACCTAAACATGGCAAGAACCCTTAACCAATGGAGAATATTAATGTCTGTCTAATGTCCAGGATGTAAGCTAAAACTAACAAGAACCCTTAACCAATGGGGAATATTAATGTCTGTCTAATGTCCAGGATGTAATCTAAAACTGACAAGAACCCTTAACAAATGGTGAATATTAATGTCCGTGAAATGTCTAGGATGTAACCTAAACATGGCAAGAACCCTTAACGAATGGAGAATATTAATGCCTGTCTAATGTCCAGGATGTAACCTAAAACCTACAAGAACCCTTAATCAATGGGGAATATTAATGTCTGTCTAATGTCCATGATGTAACCTAAAACTGACAAGAACCCTTAACCAATGGCAAATATTAATGTCCGTGTAATGTCCAGGATGTAACCTAAAACTGGCAAGAACCCTTAACCAATGGGGAATATTAATGTCCGTCTAATGTCCAGGATGTAACCTAAAACTAACAAGAACCCTTAACCAATGGGGAATATTAATGTCCGTCTAATATCCAGGATGTAACTTAAACATGGCAAGAACCCTTAACCAATGGGGAATATTAATGTCCGTCTAATGTCCAGGATGTAACCTAAAACTGGCAAGAACCCTTAACCAATGGGGAATATTAATGTCCGTCTAATGTCCAGGATGTAACCTAAAACTAACAAGAACCCTTAACCAATGGGGAATATTAATGTCCGTCTAATGTCCAGGATGTAACTTAAACATGGCAAGAACCCTTAACCAATGGGGAATATTAATGTCCGTGTAATGTCCAGGATGTAACCTAAAACTGGCAAGAACCCTTAACCAATGGGGAATATTAATGTCCGTGTAATGTCCAGGATGTAACCTAAAACTGGCAAGAACCCTTAACCAATGGGGAATATTAATGTCCGTCTAATGTCCAGGATGTAACCTAAAACTAACAAGAACCCTTAACCAATGGGGAATATTAATGTCCGTCTAATGTCCAGGATGTAACTTAAACATGGCAAGAACCCTTAACCAATGGGGAATATTAATGTCCGTCTAATGTCCAGGATGTAACCTAAAACTAACAAGAACCCTTAACCAATGGGGAATATTAATGTCCGTCTAATGTCCAGGATGTAACTTAAACATGGCAAGAACCCTTAACCAATGGAGAATATTAATGCCTGTCTAATGTCCAGGATGTAACCTAAAACTAACAAGAACCCTTAATCAATGGGGAATATTAATCTCTGTCTAATGTCCAGGATGTAACCTAAAACTGACAAGAACCCTTAACCAATGGCAAATATTAATGTCCGTGTAATGTCCAGGATGTAACCTAAAACTGGCAAGAACCCTTAACCAATAGGGAATATTAATGTCCATCTAATGTCCAGGATGTAACCTAAACATGGCAAGAACCCTTAACCAATGGGGAATATTAATGTCTGTCTAATGTCCAGGATGTAACCTAAAACTAACAAGAACCCTTAACCAATGGGGAATATTAATGTCCGTGAAATATCCAGGATGTAACCTAAACCTGGCAAGAACCCTTAACCAATGGGGAATAATAAAAAGGGGTAATGTTTCTTCCAAGGGGTTATAAATGAACGCCTGAAAAATTGGTACCCGGGGGTGCATGCCATCTAGGAAAAAAGTCTTAACATATATACACACATATTGCGGTAGTGTGATCATAGTTAGGTGAATGACCTACCGGAAGTTCATCCTAGTTAGGTGAATGACCTACCGGAAGTTCATCCTTGGCACTCCACACACCGGAACATACATACACACATATTGCTGTAGTGTGATGATAGTTAGGTGAATGACCTACCGGAAGTTCATTATAGTTAGGTGAATGACCTACCGGAAGTTCTTCCTTGGCACTCCACACACCGGAACATACATACACACATATTGCAGTAGAGTGATCATAGTTAGGTGAATGACCTACTGGAAGTTCATCCTTGGTACTCCACACAACGGAACATACACACACATATTGCAGTAGAGTGATCATAGTTAGGTGAATGACCTACCGGAAGTTCATTATAGTTAGGTGAATGACCTACCGGAAGTTCATCCTTGGCACTCCACACACCGGAACATACATACACACATATTGCAGTAGAGTGATCATAGTTAGGTGAATGACCTACTGGAAGTTCATCCTTGGTACTCCACACACCGGAACATACATACACACATATTGCAGTAGAGTGACCCTACTGGAAGTTCATCCTTGGCACTAAACACACCGGAAAACATACATACACACATATTGCAGTAGAATGATCATAGTTAGGTGAATGACCTACCGGAAGTTCATCCTTGGTACTCCACACACCAGAACATACATACACACATATTGCGGTAGTGTGATCATAGTTAGGTGAATGACCTACTGGAAGTTCATCCTTGGTACTCCACACACCGGAACATACATACACACATATTGCAGTAGAGTGATCATAGTTAGGTGAATGACCTACCGGAAGTTCATCCTTGGCACTCCACACACCGGAACATACATACACACATATTGCAGTAGAGTGATGTTAGGTCCTACTGGAAGTTCATCCTTGGCACTCCACACACCGGAACATACATACACACATATTGCAGTAGAGTGATCATAGTTAGGTGAATGACCTACTGGAAGTTCATCCTTGGTACTCCACACACCGGAACATACATACACACATATTGCAGTAGAGTGATCATAGTTAGGTGAATGACCTACCGGAAGTTCATCCTTGGCACTCCACACACCAGAACATACATACACACACATAGTAGCAGTAGAATGATCATAGTTAGGTGAATGACCTACCGGAAGTTCATCCTTGGTACTCCACACACCAGAACATACATACACACATATTGCAGTAGAGTGATCATAGTTAGGTGAATGACCTACTGGAAGTTCATCCTTGGTACTCCACACACCAGAACATACATACACACATATTGCAGTAGAGTGATCATAGTTAGGTGAATGACCTACCGGAAGTTCATTATAGTTAGGTGAATGACCTACCGGAAGTTCATCCTTGGCACTCCACACACCGGAACATACATACACACATATTGCAGTAGTGTGATCATAGTTAGGTGAATGACCTACCAGAAGTTCATCCTTGGTACTCCACACACCGGAACATACATACACACATATTGCAGTAGTGTGATCATAGTTAGGTGAATGACCTACCGGAAGTTCATCCTTGGCACTCCACACACCGGAACATACATACACACATATTGCAGTAGAGTGATCATAGTTAGGTGAATGACCTACTGTAAGTTCATCCTTGGCACTAAACACACCGGAACATACATACACACATATTGCAGTAGAATGATCATAGTTAGGTGAATGACCTACCGGAAGTTCATCCTTGGCACTCCACACACCAGAACATACATACACAAATATTGCGGTAGTGTGATCATAGTTAGGTGAATGACCTACCAGAAGTTCATCCTTGGTACTCCACACACCGGAACATACATACACACATATTGCAGTAGAGTGATCATAGTTAGGTGAATGACCTACCAGAAGTTCATCCTTGGTACTCCACACACCGGAACATACATACACACATATTGCAGTAGAGTGATCATAGTTAGGTGAATGACCTACCAGAAGTTCATCCTTGGTACTCCACACACCGGAACATACATACACACATATTGCAGTAGAGTGATCATAGTTAGGTGAATGACCTACCGGAAGTTCATCCTTGGTACTACACACACCGGAACATACATACACACATATTGCAGTAGAGTGATCATAGTTAGGTGAAAATACCTACCGGAAGTTCATCCTTGGCACTCCACACACCGGAACATACATACACACATATTGCGGTAGTGTGATCATAGTTAGGTGAATGACCTACCGGAAGTTCATCCTTGATACTCCACACACCGGAACATACATACACACATATTGCAGTAGTGTGATCATAGTTAGGTGAATGACCTACCGGAAGTTCATCCTTGGTACTACACACACCGGAACATACATACACACATATTGCAGTAGAGTGATTATAGTTAGGTGAAAATACCTACCAGAAGTTCATCCTTGGTACTCCACACACCGGAACATACATACACACATATTGCAGTAGTGTGATCATAGTTAGGTGAATGACCTACCGGAAGTTCATCCTTGGCGCTCCACACACCGGAACATTGACGCTGCTGCATCACTTGCTTTATGTTAAGTAGAGGGGGTAGGGCGGCACACCCTGCCCTGATACTGCAACAGATAACACTGCATTATATTTCCTGTACGATGAATTTCGTCTCCGTTATAGCATTTATAAATGCGTGTTTCTTAACCCCAGTACTATCGTGAGTGTTTGTCCTGTTCCAACTTGTCCTTCCTAATTATATGTCTCTTGTGTACATCATCATCAGACAATAAGCAACAATGGGCAAGCAGGGGACATTTTTATTCCACCCTCCCAACTTAGCCCAATTTTAGTGAAGTTGGTGAACATAGGAAGCAGGTTGTCCACACACTTCTACCAATCAGGCATCTAGCACCTGTTTATTACAGTAACATCCATACACTAACTGAGATAACAAGAACAATTGAGAATCTACTTAATGTACCACAAATGTGACTGATAATATCATAGCATAGCGTGACTCCAAATATGCAGCAGTGATCCGAATTAGTTCATTTTTAGCCATAAAAATTAAAACTGGTCACCTAGCAGAAGTGCCATATGCTGAAATTGTCTACAAGGACTCGCAAGCAATCATTATCGACGATCATGCACTGTTCAGCTGTAATATAACTGAATTATATCGAAGTTTGCATAAGGCAAGGCAGCTTAAACTAATCGTAAGCTTAAGTCAACAACTCTCATAAGAAGCTGCTTTTATCACTGGTATTTTATTTATTTTATGTCCGTATATTCAACATCAAAAATGTTGTTAGTGCCCTTGTAAGAATTTTGTGATATTTAAATAAAACAGGATTAGGACAATGGACTGGAGAGATACTGGGTGTCACAACTATCAGCAACAGCATGTACTATGTATATACATCAATATATGTCCAGCATTTTAGCACTTTATCTACAATATAATTGTACCGGTAGTTACCATCGACAGACGCCTCTGTGCCTTTCAATATTGTGACTATTGTTGAAATGCCTGGCTTGTACTGTACACAGGTAACAAAGTTCATGATTGTATCTTATTATTTAGCATAGTTTGTGGGCTTTACGTTATTCCAAAATTAGTGAGGATCTGCAACTTGCAAGTCCAACAAAATGTTGCTTAAAATAATGATTGTGTATTTTTTTTATAAAATATTACATTTTACGAAAAATGACAAAAAAATATGTTGTTAATATTATATATAATTTTTTTATTATACTCTCATATCGATAAGATACTATGGTAGACTGTGTGTTGTGCTCAGTTCCATTCATATCAAGCAAACGGTGTATGTGGTATAAGATACCAAATAAACATCCCTTTGTGGTTAATCTACTTATATGTATTGCTTGATTTAAATGTAACTTTTATGAAGATTTGCAACATTCAGGACATCTATTTGGGGTAAGTCCACATTAAGGATTTGTCCACCATTATCCAGTAAGAGTGCCCTTGAAAATAGCGTTTTGGTGTGATGTGTGAATTTTTTGAGCACTTTTACATTGGACATATTGGTCCAGTGAATACTGAATGTACTACTGCATTAGATCTTTCACGAGGTAGCAATAAATATATGCTAGTCACTCGCATATTAGCAAAGTGGCTATTTTGTAGAACGCACCAATATTTCAAAATCTGTCACCAGACTGGGGCAAAATTGAGGGGTATCAGGTTTGGATGAATTTTTCTGAAAAACATGGTAGGGGAATTTCACCAATTTTTCACAGCATCTGTGTCAATGGAGTTTAAATATGCTGTGACATTTTCAAGAAGATTGTTAGAGAAACTTTGCAGGAAATGAAGGAAACATTATATTGGCTGCCTATGTAAAATCTAATGTGGTCTGACCCCAAATAAATCACTATCAAATCTTAATGATGTTACTTGTATGAGATGATGGCAACATAATAAACCTAAATTCATTTGCATACTGGTAACCACGGTAACAACTTATAGTCTGGCACTTGTGTCATGCATAAAAGGAGGAAGTCGGGGGCAAAAATATGCAAAATTTTCATCTGCGTTGTCGCATAGAAAACATTTGAAAGCTAGATACCTCAAAATTGTTCTAGTTTTTTTGTGACATTGAATGGTTCATGATGGGTTATTTTGAATATGCTACTATGAAAATAATGGTAATTATCAAGGACGTTGCAAAATAAATTTAACAAATAGTTACTCACGTTCTACACCTCGTGGAAACACAACTATCAGATTACTTGGAACTATATCCACGACACACAATAATATGTCAGCAATGTGTGCAGATGACACACAATAACATGTCAGCAATGTGTGCAGATGACACACAATAACATGTCAGCAATGTGTGCAGATGAAAAGAAGAGTAAAATAACTGCACATTTAGTACACGGCTTTCCCCCGTTTGTGCATGACACAGGCGCAAAGTTTTAAGTAGTTACCAAGATTACCAATATACAAGAGTTTAAGTTTAACATTTTGCTGAAAATTTTGTAAACATCTGTTGAAGGGTTGCTGAAATATAGCTATACACCAATTGTGGGGGTGCTTGTGTGGCAGTGGCGACACCCGGAGTTGGGTACTCACACTACGCTGAGTGGACTCTCGACGGAGAGGCCGAGCAGGGTACATGCGTCACGCGTGAAGATGTCACAGATCTCTAGCCAGTGGACAGAGTCGAGTAGACTTGTGTAGGGGGAGTGGTCAAGGCCTTGCTTCATGTACAGCAGTGTGCCCATCAACACCTGTAGTTCTGAACACACACAGACAGTGAGTAACAGCCTTGCTTCACGTACAGCAGAGTGCCCGTCAACACCTGTAGTTCTGAACACACACAGACAGTGAGTAACAGCCTTGCTTCACATACATCAGAGTGCCCGTCAACACCTGTAGTTCTGAACACACACAGACAGTGAGTAACATCCTTGCTTCACGTACAGCAGAGTGCCCGTCAACACCTGTAGTTCTGAACAAACACAGGCAGTGAGTATCAGCCTTGCTTCACGTACATCAGAGTGCCCGTCAACACCTGCAGTTCTGAACACACACAGACAGTGAGTAACAGCCTTGCTTCACGTATAGCAGAGTGCCCGTCAACACCTGTAGTTCTGAACACACACAGACAGTGAGTATCAGCCTTGCTTCATGTACATCAGAGTGCCCGTCAATACCTGTAGTTCTGAACACACACAGACAGTGAGTAACAGCCTTGCTTCATGTACATCAGAGTGCCCGTCAACACCTGTAGTTCTGAACACACACAGACAGTGAGTAACAGCCTTGCTTCACATACAGCAGAGTGCCCGTCAACACCTGTAGTTCTGAACACACACAGACAGTGAGTAACATCCTTGCTTCACGTACAGCAGAGTGCCCGTCAACACCTGTAGTTCTGAACACACACAGTGAGTAACAGTCTTGCTTCATGTACAGCAGAGTGCCCGTCAACACCTGTAGTTCTGAACACACAGACAGTGAGTAACAGCCTTGTTTCATGTACGGCAGAGTGCCCGTCAACACCTGTAGTTCTGAACACACACAGACAGTGAGTAACAGCCTTGCTTCATGTACAGCAGAGTGCCCGTCAACACCTGTAGTTCTGAACACACAGACAGTGAGTAACAGCCTTGCTTCATGTACATCAGAGTGCCCGTCAACACCTGTAGTTCTGAACACACACAGACAGTGAGTAACAGTCTTGCTTCATGTACAGCAGAGTGCCCGTCAACAATTGTAGCTCTGAACACACACAGACAGTGAGTTACAGCCTTGCTTCATGTACATCAGAGTGCCCGTCAACACCTGTAGTTCTGAACACACACAGACAGTGAGTAACAGCCTTGCTTCATGTACATCAGAGTGCCCGTCAACAATTGTAGCTCTGAACACACACAGACAGTGAGTAACAGCCTTGCTTCATGTACAGCAGAGTGCCCGTCAACACCTGTAGTTCTGAACACACACAGACAGTGAGAAACAGCCTTGCTTCATGTACATCAGAGTGCCCGTCAACAATTGTAGCTCTGAACACACACAGACAGTGAGAAACAGCCTTGCTTCATGTACATCAGAGTGCCCGTCAACACCTGTAGTTCTGAACACACACAGACAGTGAGTAACAGCCTTGCTTCACGTATAGCAGAGTGCCCGTCAACACCTGTAGTTGTGAACACACACAGTGAGTAACAATCTTGCTTCATGTACAGCAGAGTGCCCGTCAACACCTGTAGTTCTGAACACACACAGACAGTGAGAAACAGCCTTGCTTCATGTACATCAGAGTGCCCGTCAACAATTGTAGCTCTGAACACACACAGACAGTGAGAAACAGCCTTGCTTCATGTACATCAGAGTGCCCGTCAACACCTGTAGTTCTGAACACACACAGACAGTGAGTAACAGCCTTGCTTCACGTATAGCAGAGTGCCCGTCAACACCTGTAGTTCTGAACACACACAGACAGTCAGCCTTGCTTCATGTACATCAGAGTGCCCATCAACAATTGTAGCTCTGAACACACACAGACAGTGAGTAACAGTCGACGCAAGTCTCCACACACACTTTATATATGCACTATCTCTTACTGTATTTTCATCAACGACTTTGTGAAAGTTGTTGAAGAAGGTACTGTCTCGTCTGTTCATCTTGTCTTGCATTTTAAACATAAGAACATTTTAGTTCTTTTTAGGGTGAACATGCCAAAATTAGCTAGAGGCGTGTACAGATTAAATCTATGTGTAGAGAATGCAGATTCTTTTCAACTAGCGAAAATGCCCATCCTCCAGATGGCGCTACTAATACACAGAGTATAATTTTTCCTGGAGTATTTCTAACTGCTGTTGGACATAAATTTGAGCATTTTTCTTGCAAGTTACAATGTAACAATTGGAGAAACCAATGTGAACAATTGATTTACGTCTGTCTAACATGTATGACCCAAAAAATCAATAAAACCCCATAATCAATTGTGAATTTTAAAACGGAGAAGTTATTTTTCTTCCGAGGATTTGTAGATGAATCTGTGAAAGTTTATGTCTGAGGTGCAAGCCATCTTGGAGGGAAACATGAACACATCCACCCACTTGGCCAATTATATATATATCATATATATAGATATTACAGTAAGACTACATGTGCCGCAGACCTGCGATATAACTGCCACAACTAACCTTTGGCATGTGACGCTGCGAACGGAGCAAAGTTTCGAGCATAGTTGAGAGCGTCGAGTTGGAAGGTGGGGCCGCGACTGACGAGATCGATGAAGTGGAGGCGGTGAAGCTTGAACTCCAGGGAGCTGCCTTGACGCTCCAGCGCCGCACGATTTGCCCCCGCCCACCTACAGGCAGGGAAGGGTCATATATAGTGCCGTATTCAGTCCCTACGACTGCTCAGAGTGCTCTACACTTTACTTCCTGGCTCATCTGGTCAATCAAACACCATCTTGACTTCTCTGTTTCTTTTAATTTTTGCACACCTTTATCAATTTTTCAACTTCTCGCACCCACGTTCAACACTCATACACACATTCACGTTGGGATTTGTTATTTAGACACAGACGAAAATTTATGCTCCATATTTATTGGATAGAACCTATCCAAAATACCAAAAAGACATTGATTGTTGATCAATTTATCATCCGTCATTTCGTTCGGTAATAACATATGCGACTAATGTAAATTGTACATAATTGTACGTTTAATACAAAGATGTTTAAATTATTTGGGAAGCATTCAGCCACGCTGCAATTACTTAGTGAAGATTATTTATACACAAATGCCCACCACTATCTATAGCCAGGTCTGGGTGTGCTGGAGCAATGGGAAGTGAATGAACTCCTTTGGCAGCAAGAAGATGTGTTACTCACTATGTCACAGCGAGAGTGACTACTGGGGACAGTTTACTACTGTGATAGATGTGTTACTCACTATGTCACAGGGAGAGAGACTACTGGGGACAGTTTACTACTGTGATAGATGTGTTACTCACTATGTCACAGCGAGAGTGACTACTGGGGACAGTTTACTACTGTGATAGATGTGTTACTCACTATGTCACAGGGAGAGAGACTACTGGGGACAGTTTACTACTGTGATAGATGTGTTACTCACTATGTCACAGAGAGAGACTACTGGGGACAGTTTACTACTGTGATAGATGTGTTACTCACTATGTCACAGCGACAGTGACTACTGGGGACAGTTTACTACTGTGATAGATGTGTTACTCACTATGTCACAGGGAGAGTGACTACTGGGGACAGTTTACTACTGTGATAGATGAGTTACTCACTATGTCACAGGGAGAGAGACTACTGGGGACAGTTTACTAATGTGATAGATGTGTTACTCACTATGTCACAGGGAGAGTGACTACTGGGGACAGTTTACTACTGTGATAGATGTGTTACTCACTATGTCACAGCGAGAGTGACTACTGGGGACAGTTTACTACTGTGATAGATGTGTTACTCACTATGTCACAGGGAGAGTGACTACTGGGGACAGTTTACTACTGTGATAGATGTGTTACTCACTATGTCACAGCGAGAGACTACTGGGGACAGTTTACTACTGTGATAGATGTGTTACTCACTATGTCACAGCGAGAGAGACTACTGGGGACAGTTTACTACTGTGATAGATGTGTTACTCACTATGTCACAGGGAGAGTGACTACTGGGGACAGTTTACTACTGTGATAGATGTGTTACTCACTATGTCACAGCGACAGTGACTACTGGGGACAGTTTACTAATGTGATAGATGTGTTACTCACTATGTCACAGGGAGAGTGACTACTGGGGACAGTTTACTACTGTGATAGATGTGTTACTCACTATGTCACAGGGAGAGTGACTACTGGGGACAGTTTACTACTGTGATAGATGTGTTACTCACTATGTCACAGGGAGAGTGACTACTGGGGACAGTTTACTACTGTGATAGATGTGTTACTCACTATGTCACAGGAGAGTGACTACTGGGGACAGTTTACTACTGTGATAGATGTGTTACTCACTATGTCACAGCGAGAGTGACTACTGGGGACAGTTTACTACTGTGATAGATGTGTTACTCACTATGTCACAGGGAGAGAGACTACTGGGGACAGTTTACTACTGTGATACATGTGTTACTCACTATGTCACAGGGAGAGAGACTACTGGGGACAGTTTACTACTGTGATAGATGTGTTACTCACTATGTCACAGGGAGAGTGACTACTGGGGACAGTTTACTACTGTGATAGATGTGTTACTCACTATGTCACAGGGAGAGAGACTACTGGGGACAGTTTACTACTGTGATAGATGTGTTACTCACTATGTCACAGGGAGAGTGACTACTGGGGACAGTTTACTACTGTGATAGATGTGTTACTCACTATGTCACAGGGAGAGTGACTACTGGGGACAGTTTACTACTGTGATAGATGTGTTACTCACTATGTCACAGGGAGAGTGACTACTGGGGACAGTTTACTACTGTGATAGATGTGTTACTCACTATGTCACAGGGAGAGTGACTACTGGGGACAGTTTACTACTGTGATAGATGTGTTACTCACTATGTCACAGGGAGAGTGACTACTGGGGACAGTTTACTACTGTGATAGATGTGTTACTCACTATGTCACAGGAGAGTGACTACTGGGGACAGTTTACTACTGTGATAGATGTGTTACTCACTATGTCACAGGGAGAGTGACTACTGGGGACAGTTTACTACTGTGATAGATGTGTTACTCACTATGTCACAGGGAGAGTGACTACTGGGGACAGTTTACTACTGTGATAGATGTGTTACTCACTATGTCACAGGGAGAGAGACTACTGGGGACAGTTTACTACTGTGATAGATGTGTTACTCACTATGTCACAGGGAGAGAGACTACTGGGGACAGTTTACTACTGTGATAGATGTGTTACTCACTATGTCACAGGGAGAGAGACTACTGGGGACAGTTTACTACTGTGATAGATGTGTTACTCACTATGTCACAGGGAGAGAGACTACTGGGGACAGTTTACTACTGTGATAGATGTGTTACTCACTATGTCACAGGGAGAGTGACTACTGGGGACAGTTTACTACTGTGATAGATGTGTTACTCACTATGTCACAGGGAGAGTGACTACTGGGGACAGTTTACTACTGTGATAGATGTGTTACTCACTATGTCACAGGGAGAGAGACTACTGGGGACAGTTTACTACTGTGATAGATGTGTTACTCACTATGTCACAGGGAGAGTGACTACTGGGGACAGTTTACTACTGTGATAGATGTGTTACTCACTATGTCACAGGGAGAGAGACTACTGGGGACAGTTTACTACTGTGATAGATGTGTTACTCACTATGTCACAGGGAGAGATGACTTCTGGGGACAGTTTACTACTGTGATAGATGTGTTACTCACTATGTCACAGGGAGAGTGACTACTGGGGACAGTTTACTACTGTGATAGATGTGTTACTCACTATGTCACAGGGAGAGTGACTACTGGGGACAGTTTACTACTGTGATAGATGTGTTACTCACTATGTCACAGCGACAGTGACTACTGGGGACAGTTTACTAATGTGATAGATGTGTTACTCACTATGTCACAGGGAGAGTGACTACTGGGGACAGTTTACTACTGTGATAGATGTGTTACTCACTATGTCACAGGGAGAGTGACTACTGGGGACAGTTTACTACTGTGATAGATGTGTTACTCACTATGTCACAGGGAGAGTGACTACTGGGGACAGTTTACTACTGTGATAGATGTGTTACTCACTATGTCACAGGGAGAGTGACTACTGGGGACAGTTTACTACTGTGATAGATGTGTTACTCACTATGTCACAGGGAGAGAGACTACTGGGGACAGTTTACTACTGTGATAGATGTGTTACTCACTATGTCACAGGGAGAGTGACTACTGGGGACAGTTTACTACTGTGATAGATGTGTTACTCACTATGTCACAGGGAGAGTGACTACTGGGGACAGTTTACTACTGTGATAGATGTGTTACTCACTATGTCACAGGGAGAGTGACTACTGGGGACAGTTTACTACTGTGATAGATGTGTTACTCACTATGTCACAGGGAGAGTGACTACTGGGGACAGTTTACTACTGTGATAGATGTGTTACTCACTATGTCACAGGAGAGTGACTACTGGGGACAGTTTACTACTGTGATAGATGTGTTACTCACTATGTCACAGGGAGAGAGACTACTGGGGACAGTTTACTACTGTGATAGATGTGTTACTCACTATGTCACAGGGAGAGAGACTACTGGGGACAGTTTACTACTGTGATAGATGTGTTACTCACTATGTCACAGGGAGAGTGACTACTGGGGACAGTTTACTACTGTGATAGATGTGTTACTCACTATGTCACAGGGAGAGTGACTACTGGGGACAGTTTACTACTGTGACAGATGTGTTACTCATTATGTCACAGGGAGAGAGACTACTGGGGACAGTTTACTACTGTGATAGATGTGTTACTCACTATGTCACAGGGAGAGTGACTACTGGGGACAGTTTACTACTGTGATAGATGTGTTACTCACTATGTCACAGCGACAGTGACTACTGGGGACAGTTTACTACTGTGATAGATGTGTTATTCACTATGTCACAGGGAGAGAGACTACTGGGGACAGTTTACTATTGTGATAGATGTGTTACTCACTATGTCACAGGGAGAGAGACTACTGGGGACAGTTTACTATTGTGATAGATGTGTTACTCACTATGTCACAGGGAGAGAGACTACTGGGGACAGTTTACTATTGTGATAGATGTGTTACTCACTATGTCACAGGGAGAGAGACTACTGGGGACAGTTTACTATTGTGATAGATGTGTTACTCACTATGTCACAGCGAGAGAGACTACTAGGGACAGTTTTACTACTGTGATAGATGTGTTACTCACTATGTCACAGGGAGAGACTACTGGGGACAGTTTACTACTGTGATAGATGTGTTACTCACTATGTCACAGGGAGAGAGACTACTGGGGACAGTTTACTATTGTGATAGATGTGTTACTCACTATGTCACAGGAAGAGAGACTACTGGGGACAGTTTACTACTGTGATAGATGTGTTACTCACTATGTCACAGGGAGAGAGACTACTGGGGACAGTTTACTACTGTGATAGATGTGTTACAATGACAATGCTATGGCATAGTTTCACGACTATTACAGTCGTAGTATAATCTATGTCTTGGAACAGCAAGTAGCCAGGAATGCTGTCTCAAACTGTAATTGACGGGTGACGTCACAAGGTAATCTTTATGAGTATTGTGAATATGTGACTGACATTGCTGTGATTGAAGACTGTTTATGTTTAGTTGATCATCAGTAAAATTACCTGAAAAGAACATTCATGAGCAGTAACACAGCTGCTGATTTGTTCACTTAAAAGAGTGTAAAGTCACTTATGAGAGTGCGGGGTATTTGCGAGTGTCAAGGTCACTTATGAGAGTGCAAGGTCACTTATGAGTGCGGGGTCATTTACGAGAGTATGAGGTCACTTACAGGAGTGCAGGGTCACTTATGAAGAATACCTGGTATGGGGTCACTTACGAGTGCGAGGTTACTTACGAGAATAGAGGGTCACTTATGAGAGTGCAGAGTCACTTACGAGAGTGCAATGTCACTTATGAGAGTACAGGGTCACTTACATGAGAGCGGGCTGCAGGTTGTGGTTCTTGAGGGCCTCCAGTATGTGGTGGAGCTCCAGGAAGGGTTCCTGCTGCGTGTCATTCACTGGCACACCAGACTCCTGCAAGTAGACAGCGACACGTGGGACAGGGGGTGGACCTGTTGTCTCTGTCTCTTTCTCGGTCTCTCGCTTGGTCTCTCTCTCTCTCCTCTCACTCTCTCTCTATCAATATCTCTCTCTCTCCCCTCCCTCTCTCTCTGTCAGTCTCTCTCTCTCTCTCTGTCCGTCTCTCTCTCTTGTTGGCTTGTAGATGATAACATTTTGTCATTTTAAAACTAATTGTTCAGAAGCTAAGGTGCATAACGACAAATGCGTTGCTTAGTCTCAAAATTTGTAGGTCAACAGACAGATATATCACAGAGCCAAGACGGATAAGCAAGGTTAAATAGGTAGGTCTTTAAATGACTTGCAAATTAAATTACGCTTACTGTTTCCAATATTACAACTGTCAGTCATATGTCTCTCACTGTCATGAAACTGTGATGTCACATGTCACTCACTGTTATGAGACTGTGATGTCACATGTCACTCACTTTTATAACACTGAGATGTCACATGTCACTCACTGTTATGAGAGACTGAGATTTCACATGTCACTTACTGTTATGAGACTGAGATGTCACATGTCATTCACTGTTATGAGACTGTGATGTCACATGTCACTCACTGTTATGAGACAGTAATGTCACTCACTGTTATAACACTGATATGTCACATGTCACTCACTGTTACGAGACTGTGATGTCACATGTCACTCACTGTTATAACACTGATATGTCACATGTCACTCACTGTTATAACACTGATATGTCACATGTCACTCACTGTTATAACACTGAGATGTCACATGTCACTCACTGTTACGAGACTGTGATGTCACATGTCACTCACTGTTATAAGACTGAGATGTCACATGTCACTTACTGTTATGAGACTCTGTGCGATGTCCAGCCGTCCCTGGCGGAGGAAGTGTTCATAGATGACTTGGTTCATCTCCTGTACATTCAGCTCCTTGTCAAATGCACTGTCTGTCAGCACTGACCCAAAGTCTGACACAAAACTCTGTAAAACATCACACCAGTCATCAATAGCAATGAGGGGTCATCTCACAAACAGCATGCAATGGGGGATTGTCTCAGAAGTGCCCAGCCCAGAACAATATATAGACGATAATGTTAGTATTGGTTCAAACCACTGCCCACACCAACCAGTACGGGGGGGGGGGTTAAAACCACCACCCACACCCACCAGTACAGGCGGGGTTCAAACCACCGTCCACACCCACCAGTACGGGGGGTTCAAACAATTGCCCACACCCACCAATACGGGGGGTACTTACAAATGAAAAGAAAGACATTCGACACGTCCTTGTGCTGATAAAATTGTATTATTTCACTGCCATACACTGATACAGTCACATAGTGCATATGCCGGGAAGAACAAATCGTGAAAGTCGACCAATAGTTTGACGTCTGTCCACATTGTGGCGCCACAGTTATGAACATGTACAAAAAGCGGTGTAAAATATACAGTACCTGGCTTAGAACACACGATGCACAACATTCATAAGACAAAATGAAAGAATTATGACATTTATTAAGCCACACAACATACTCACCCTGTCTATGGCTTTGCCGACCTTTGAAACGCTGCCGTGACGGTCCTTGTGGATGGCGCTCAGGTTGTTGACCGCTTCTTGCACTTTCTTGAGACACTGTGACAACATGAGTGACTGTGCCACTGTCACTTCTCCGTTACATGCATCTACAGCAGCAAACATCATCACTTTATTTACTTTCATCCATTACCAACTTGTTTAGTTGTTATACAAGAATTTCAAAATGAAGTCCATGCACAAGGTCATGCCCTAGTCGTTATAGTGTAGAATTATAAAATAATATTTGTATTGCCATGCCACTGGCATAAGCATACTGTGTCAGCATCTACTTCATGTTGCCAAGTCCGTGATGCAGGGGTCCACTGGCATAAGCATACTGTGTCAGCATCTACTTCATGTTGCCAAGTCTGTGATGCAGGGGTAATTTTCCCGAAGTATTTGCTGTGCGCGTGTGGTTTGTACAATTGTTAAGCTGTTTTATATAATATGCGTACGTTATTTTCTACATTCCGGACAACTGATTTACCCCACGAGAGGTGAGAATCTTGGGTATTTTGGAAAGATATAGGTCTAAACGCCCTACTCTAGGGGGTTGCAAATTCATCCCTGAAAGTTTTGCGCTCAAGGTTCGTCATCTAAGATGTTAAGAGGAAAACGTTACCCGCATACGCAAGTTCGATTATTTAAGTAGATTTGTGATTTTCCAGCGTTTCCAAGTTAATTAAACAAATTAAATTGAGTTAATTGAATTAATAAAAACAAATGTACAATTATCAATTGAAATTGACTGGTTGTCAGTCTGCCAGATTCATTCACACTGAGTGATGGTGCCACTGTGACAGTCATCGATTCATGTTACTAATATAACTATCTGACGAGGGGACACCCACTATGTCGGGACAGTTTGTCATTGTACGGACCGTTTTGCCATGTTAATGTCCCTCTGATGAAGGGACACCTCGTGTACGCGGACAGGATATTTTGGTTATATGTCCCTCCTAAGACGGACAGTATTCATTAATTCGAAGATTTTTTGTCGAATTTGTTTAGAAAATGGCGGACATACAACTCGGTGTGTGTCAATGGTAACACCAAGTATACGTGTACCCGTAACAACGAGCTTGTCTTCCTTGCTGTAATTGTTGTGTTTGTCCAAACTACTTAAAGCTCCTTTGATTACGCTCTGTAAACTTTAGACAGAGTGAATGTGGAGGATGGTATTGTTAATTTTGTGTTGTTATCAATCACATTTGTCACTGGCTATGCCATGATGGCTTCCCTGTTCGTGCCTCAAGAGTCCAGCCTCAGGAGCACTTCGGCTTGGTGTTGCCTTTTTATCATGTAAATTGCAATTAAGATTCACAAATAGGATGTATAAAAGGTTCATCTGAATTGTTTTCAATGCAGCCCAACATTAAGCCTAAACTGAGGTGAAATAATAAAGAAGCATCATCCAATTTGATCTTGTTAAAAATTATGCTGCGCTGCACCAAACGGGAAATATTACCAGTGCCTGGAAAAGATGAACTGATCGCCAGCGTATGAAACGGTGGAATGCATTATCAAGTGACGCACAATTTGTGCATTAATGAATCTTTCGAAATTGGATGAAAAATTAAGTGAGACAATTAACGATTGCACCCATTACCGTTTTTAATATTTAATTAACGTTCACGCTGCATGTAACAACTTATTTAAATATTCGGTTAATCATTTCCAGGTTATTTTAGCTGGTAGGGGGCAGCAAAAATCATCAACTTGCAAATTACTTATGAAGTATCTTAGCTAAAGAATATATAAATCGAGAATACCAATTTATAAAATGTTGTAACGGAGATGTTTTGTTCGACGTTTTTGTTTGAATGCTGCCATACGCGCAATTTCTACTGCAATGCCGGGCCGATACCGTTGCGTAGGCTAGTGGCAGTGAGTGAGTGACCAGTGCGCGGTTGAGCCTTGAGGAAAATCTCAGTTCGACAGAGGGAGTCGGGCGGACGGTGCCGGGCAGACGATGACTTCATGACCAACTGTTTATTTTTTAATACATCACAGTAATAATAAACATATATATATACTCTCACACTATATATATATATACATATAGTACTTAATTCCTATCAGTTACTTTAATGCGTTGAAATATTGCCACATCTTTACCATGTACCTACGCTGTGTAAATTGTTTGCTTGTCATGTGAATCGGTGTGAGACCACACAGTGTATTAAAATAGGTCAAGAACTTTAGATTTCAATGCCACAATTTGACACATGCCCCTAATTTTCCGGTCGTGAGTATGTAAGTATTATAACTAGAGGCCGTCACAGTATCAGTAAAGATGTGACGGACTCGATGTATCCGAGCTTGCTAGAAAAAAGTAGTTATGGTATTTCACTGTATCTGTCGGCACCACGTTTACCTTGGTTTAATAGATCTCAGAGAGCTACACCTAGAGAGTATAAGATGGGCTTGGCTTAGTCTAACCGCCTTAGTTTTGACTGTCAGCGTCACTTTGTTTGTTGGCATTGCGTCTCAGATTCGGGCACGGTCAGATATGGCGACGTTTAACCTTGTCCTACAGTAAAACATATACCTTCTTCAAGTTCTCGTGCAACCGCTTGCACTTGCACTATTGCCTCTTCCAAAGATTCTCCAGTATGTGTAGCTGTATCTTTTAATTTTTGCAAAACTTTATCAACTTCTCGCTCAACACTCATACACGCATCCATGTTGGGGGAGTCGGATGTTTCGGCCCCCGACGGGTTCGGCCCATGGGGCCGAACCATCCGTTCACGCAACCGGTTAAACGTGACCTGCTTGCGTTCGCGTGAGCCGAACCAACCGTTTCTGTAACAGGTGTCGGCGGTGAAGTGGGCCGAATCAACCGTTTCTGTAACCTGTGTCGGCGGGCTCTATGGGCCGAACCATCCGTCTTGCTTCTGTTTAGAAATCTGTTAAATAATTCTTATATTGCTATTTTGACTTGCGTATTTTCAGTAAATGTGTCACGAATTATTATATATTTATGCGTGATGTATCAATGTTTAAATGATAAATGTTTAAATAATTCTTATATTGCATGCAACTATTTTGACTTGTGTATTTTCAGTAAATGTGTCACGAATTATTAGATATTTATGCGTGATGTTTAAATAATGATAAATGTTTAAATAATTCTTATATTGCATGCAACTATTTTGACTTGCGTATTTTCGGTAAATGTGTCACGAATTATTATATATTGATGCGTAATGTTTCAATGTTTAGCTTGCAATAATAATTATATTTATTCTGGAAAGGAGACACATTGCGGAATAAATTATTTAACGTTGGAAAGGAGACACATTGGGCAATAATTTTATTAACATGATATCACCAAATTATACAAATAAAATTACCGAAATAACACACACGTAATAAATACAAATCATCAAAAATATAGAGAAATAGTATAACCAAAATACAATACATGCAATAAACATAAATAATAAAAAATCCCGAAATACCATAATCATAAATACAAATCATAAATCATTAATCATTAAAAATATCCAAATAACATCACAAAAACACAACCCCTATGCATGTAGTGCACGTCCAATGAATTGTTGTGCTGACTCATGCTGAGGTCAGACGGCTGAGTGACTTCAGCGTTGACCGGAGGTCGGTCTCGCGCTTGATAAACTTTGCAACAAACAAACAAATATCACACATACAAGCAATCCAGGTAAGAGTGCGAGTTCAAATAAATAAACCAACAAACAATAAAGAGGTGGTAGGTAATTTATTGTGAAAGATCAAAAACAATCTTCAAACGCAACGGGGCGAATCAAACGCAGTGGGCTGAGGCGACTGCTGCTTTTGATAATTATCAATGGGCCGAAACATCCGACACCGAGCGCCGAATTTTCGGTGAAGTTGGCCGAAACATCCGTCGACGTCTGCGTGGGCCGAAACATCCGACCCTGCATAGCGGATTTTTGTTACGTGGGCCGAACCATCCGTCGGCGTGGACCGAAACGTCCGGACCGAAACATCCGTCTGCGTGGGCCGAACTCGTCGGGGGCCGAACCATGTTGGGATTTGTTATTTAGACACGGACCAAATATTGTGCCCCATATTTATTGGACATAACCTATCCAAAATACCAAAACGACATAGATCTTTAATAAATTTATCATACGTCATATTGTTAGGTAATGTAATAATATGTGGCTAATTTTAATATAATTTATATTTTAATATAAAGATGTTAACATTGAATAATATCGACATTGGAGAAAAAGGTAGAAGCGTAGCGTATGTAAAAGGTAAACAATGTAGATAAGAAGCGTTAATCAGCAACCACAGAAATTGCAGCTCATCTCGAGTTTATATTTTACAGTCGCGCAATGGTTGTACGCGATCTAGCAAATATTTAAAGAAAAACAGCATGTTGTGTGTTTGTAAATACTAGTTCTGTAGTGGACGTCTCTCGTGTAACCATCAATCAAGCAAAACCTAATATCCCTTGTCAGTGAAGTGGACTCGCCGACTGATACCGTACGTCAGACGTTCCCGAGTTTCTGCGGTGCGACGGAGGTGAAGGCGTGGATGATTTGACAAGTAAACATGGCAGATATGAGTGGTAAGACTAAGAAGTTCCAAATCGGTTTCTCAGCAATGCATCGACTTCTTTGACACAATAACCCACACGGGAGATGCATCGTGTGCTTAGCTGTGTATTCGTTATATATTAGAGTTCGAGTGTTGTCAGAAGTTGATACATAATGGAGTTTTAATAGTTTAAGTATTGAAGTCACTTAATTTTATTGAATTGAAAATTTGAATGACGTCGTCATCAATATAAAGTTGTTTATGATAAAATCATACTAATTGCAATATTAAATACATGACCTTGTAATAATGCAAAGGCCTTACTTAGTAAAATGTATAACGTGATGGGTTTATTCTTGCATAGGCGGCTCAAATTATTAATGCCCTAGGCTTAGCTTATGCCTACCGTTCTTATTTCTGTCATCTCATTCTGTTCATAATCGTAGAGGTAGAGGAGAAAGGAAAGCGACCGCCACGTAAGCGTGACATGTTGAAGATGTATTACGGGATATCTCAAGATGGGACGGACATGGCAGACTTGACTTCTACTCTGTGCGACCTCAATGGGGTGAACTTTGACCCTGACACGTACCTGGGCAAGCTGCTGAAGGAAAGGTCCCTCACAGAGTTGATGGACAAGGAATTAGAGATGGTTCGGGACATTAAAGCCCTCGATAGCGACATGCAGACACTTGTGTATGAGAATTACAACAAGTTCATCAGCGCAACTGATACCATCAGGAAGGTAACTGATTGTGGGCAGTTTGTGTCTTCCTAGAGAGGGTGTCTGTTCCATTGCATTATTAGCAGGAAGTTCACTAATTCATTTAATAATAATAATAGTGACTTCTTATCCTAGAAAATCAAGCTCAGTGGCATATTGTATCTTGTGGTTTAATGTGTAGAGACCACAAACTTCAAAGCTTAGCAGGTGCAATAAGTTATAAATATATAATAATAGTTAGTCTAATTTATAATCTATCTCATTTTAGTTATTTTTAGTCTTTAATTAATAGCTTTTTTTGTTGTACATTTCATCTGTAGTTTCTTTTTTGAAATTTTTAACCATTATTGGCCAGCTTAGTTTTTTAATGACAAACCTGCATCATTTGAACCATTTATTTAATTAATGCTGATCTGTTTGATTTGTTTCACTACCAGTTAATGTGAGGCCCCAGAAGTGGAACTATTAGATGATCTAATGGTCAGCAGGCCCCCTCTATATTCCACCAGTCTTGTCAGTTATAAATATCCGTCTCAGCCAGTCATCTGCTAGTCTTGAAGACGGGCAGACAGGTCTCTGGCTAAGCCCCTGTTTAGCAATGAACCACTATGACGTAGTAAGCAGTGAGGTATGTATTGTAACTTGTAGATGAAGAATGACTTCAGAAAGATGGAGGATGAGATGGAACACTTGTCAACCAACATGGCCGCCATCACAGAGTTCAGTGGACGTATCAGTACGACCTTACAGGACCGCCGTCAACAGATCACCAAACTCTCTGGTGTACACACGCTGCTTAAGAAGGTCATTACAGTCAACACTCACTCTCTGTGTGTCCCCACTCAGTCTGCTTCCAAATACTGTCATTTGAGGTGTTTCAATGTCATCTGGTCGTATAATATATGGTGCACCTTGCTAACATGCTGCTTACAAGGTGATTTACAGTCAACACTATTTCATGCACATATTCTAATTTATTATTTGTTGTTGTTCTCCTCCTGATTCCCTGTCATCAGGGGTGAGGCTGCCCTTGATTCCCTGTTGTCAGGGGTGAGGCTGGCCTTGGTTCCCTGTCATCAGGGGTGAGGCTGGCCTTGGATCCCTGTCATCATGGGTGAGGCTGGCCTTGGATCCCTGTCGCCAGGGGTGAGGCTGGCCTTGGATCCCTGTCATCAGGGGTGAGGCTGGCCTTGGTTCCGTTCTTCGATTTCAGTTTTCTTCTTCTTTTCTCTCACCTATCTTGTACTACTTTCTCTACCAACTGTCTCCATTCCCCTCTATCTTTTGCTCTCGTTCTCCAGTCCTCTCCCAATCCTTCCAAGTCTCTCTTTACACAGTCCTCCCATCTCAGTCTAGGTCTTCCTCGCCTCCTTTTCCCCTCCACTCTCCGGGCATCTGCTGTCTTTGCCAGCCGTTCTCCTCCCATTCTCTCCACATGTCCAGCCCACTTCAGTCGACTTCTCACCAGCTTCTTAAGGCTTTTTTCTACTCCCAACTCCTCCCACAACTCATCCATTCTTCTACTCCAGCCTCCTCCCACAACTCATCCATTCTTCTACTCCAGCCTCCTCCCACAACTCATCCATTCTTCTACTCCAGCCTCCTCCCACAACTCATCCATTCTTCTACTCCAGCCTCCTCCCACAACTCATCCATTCTTCTACTCCAGCCTCCTCCCACAACTCATCCATTCTTCGCTTATCAGTTCTCCTCACTCCCACAATTCTTCTTACCCAGTTGTTTTCACAAACCTGCACCCTCTCTTGTTGTTTTTCTGTCAGTGCCATCGTCTCTACATCATACAGGTATGCCGGGGTAACACATGAACAGAGCACCTTTCCTTTGAGTGTATGTAGCATGCGCCTGTCTCCCATCACACCTTCAACTTTCCTCTAAGTGTTTGCCCCTGCTTTTATTTTCCTGCAAATTTTTGTGTCTGAGTTACCATCCCCACATATCACACCACCCAGGTATACAAAACTGTCTCTTTGTTTTAGTTTCTTCTCCGCCAGGTGTATTTCCAGCTCTTTGTTCCACCACTGCGATAAACAACAGTGGGCTCAGGGCGCTCCTCTGTCTCAGGCCAACATTTACTTCAAACTCTCCAGACACTCCCGGTCCACACAATACCCAGCTCTTTGTTTCTTCATATGTCCCTGCTACCATCCTGAGCTCTGCCTCCGAGACCCCCATCCACCTCAATGTCGCCATCGCCATCTCTCTTGGTACAGTATCAAACGCTTTCTCCAGGTCTATGAATCTTACCACCATATCTTCCTGTCCCTCCAGTTTCTTTTCCACTAGCTGCCTCAGGGCAAACATCCCATCAGTTGTTCCTCTTCCTCTTCTAAAACCCTGCTGTTCTTCACCAATTTCCCCTTCCACTACTGCTCTTATTCTGCCATCCAGGATTCTTTCCAGCATCTTCAACATAAGGCTTTGCAAAGTAATGCCTCTGTATTTTCCAGGGTCATGCACATCTCACTTTCTTTTCCATACTGGGACAATCAGCCCCGTTCTCCACTCGTCTTGATTCTTCCCCTCTCTCATGCAGGTGTTCAACAATCTTTTTGTCAACCATATTCCAACTCGTTCAGCCACCACCAGCATCTCCACTCGCACTTCATCAATACCTGCCACCCGACATTTCTTCATCTTCTTCATTGCTCTCTCTCTCTACCTCTTCATCCACAGTCTCCTCCACCTTTACGTCTCCCTCAACTGCACTTGGTAGATCCAGTTCTGTTTCCTCTTTGGTTTAGCAATGCCCTGAAATACTCCTCCCAGACCTGTAGCACCTCTTTCCTGTCTGTCACTAGCTTTCTGTTCTTGTCTTTGATCACTGTTCCAGCTTTCACATCCTTGCTACCCTCATCCCTGTCATGGGCCATCATATAGATCATCTTCTTTCCACTATCCTCATCAAGCTTTCTATACAGCTCCTCTTCTAGCTCTCCTCGCTGCCTACTTTTTTTGTCCATACAGTTGCTGTATTGCTATATCGTCGTTCCCTTTATCAAATAAAATCAAATTCATTGTAACTCACTACAATACGTACAATACAAATCAAATTAAGACAAATCCTATATAATAACATAATGAGCACAACAAGGGAAGAACATTATACAATGTTATACTCCCTTTGGTATATTTCAATGTAAATATCATTATATTGAAAACAAAAACAGTGTGCAGGTGTAGAAGATATAATCGTGATTGAAAAATATGTTATATATTAACATCATTGTGTAAAATGAATTTCTTAACTATACATTTGTAACTAATTATTGAATAAGTCGAAAACTTAAGTCTTGTACTGAAATAATTCCAAATAATAGCACCTTTGATCATTTCCATCTCCTTCCATACCTCTCTCTTCTCCAATTGCTTTGGCTACTTTATTCAGTCAACCATGTCTGGTTTTTGCTCTTCGGGGAAGCTCCTCCCTTACCAGATGTTCTGCTGCACAGCTCCTCAGCTGCTCCAGTGAAAGCATGTTTAAAGTATTTCCATTCTTCTTCCGCTGATCCTATTGTTGGCTGTAGTTTCACATACTCTGATGCCATTCTATCTCCGTATGCACTGGCTGTGTCCCCGTGACATTTCCACCATTTAATGGTCTTCCACCCCACACCTTTAACTTCCCTCCTCTTCTGTATAATCACAATGAAAACAAGGGGCTTATGTTGCATAGTCACGTGTTCCCCAGGGATGACTTTAAAGTCCTTCACTCGCCACATTTGCTATCTCCTTACTACCAGCAGATCCAGCTCTGTCTTATGGTGGCCACTCGTATAGGACACTTTATGGCTTTCTCTCTTTTGGAAGAATGTCCCGGCCACTGCCAGCCCATTTCACATCACCAACTGCTAGATCCCGCTCCTCTCGGTTTCTTGTACCCCATCTGAATCTTCCAACCGCATCCTTTTCTCCTGCCTCTGCTGTACCCACGGGTCCATTAAAGTCACCAGCTGTGCACATTATCACATACTCTTCCACCGCTCCCATCATTCTCTCTAGCTCTTCCCTGAAAGCCCTTTTCTCTGACTCTACCCTTCCTCTTTGAGGTCCATACACTGACACAATGCACACCTGCTGCTTCCTCACCATCATCAATGCAACAATGATCCTCCCTTGTCATCTCTCAACTCTCACCACATCTCTACTGATCTCCTCCGTTACTATGATGCCTACACCATTGCTCCTTCCATCTCCTCCTGCATGTAGCATCTTATACGCTCCTGCCAGTGTCCTCGCGCTGTGTACCTTCCACTTGGTTTCTTCCACGCACAACACATCTAGTGCCAGTGCAAGTCCTGTTGTTGCTAATTGCATCTTGGTCACAAGTGACAACTAACAAATTGATCCTGACTTCACTGGTATGCTCTCATAATGACCTCAGTAACTTCCACATAATGGCTTTCGTTCTGACTGGAAAATGTGGCCAATTGTCAAATGAACCAGTAAAATGTTTGACTATCAAGAAGTTAAACAAGACAGGTGAATACAAAATGTAACTTATCATTTATTAAGAACCATGCCCAAATAAAAGTATTTGTAATAGTATTTGAAAGTATTTGAACATTTCAAATACTTTATGGAAGTATTTAAATACAAATACTTCCATTTAATTAGTGTCAAATCAAATACTTCAAAAAATGTAATTAAATACTTTCAAATACAAATGTATTTGACCCCCATGTCTGCCATCCCCACATTGAGACTTCCCAGCCGGACTTCACATCTACTCTTCGATCTACATGTTTAGTGGAATTATTATTGTAAATTGCCATAGAGCACTGACTATATATAAATGTTGTATTTTACTATTATTTATTTATTTAAAACACTCATTCTCTGTATATGTCGTGTCAATCTGCTTCTGAATACTTTCATTTCACATGTTTCAATGTCATCTGTTCAAATAATAATATCAATATATGGTGCACCTTGCCAAAAGAAATTATAATACTCAACCCTTCTATTATCAGCAGATATTGTGACTATATTATTAACTCACTTGAAATGTATTATACAATAGCGTCTTGAGATAATGATCTGGTTGAAGTTGCCAGTTTACATTTTTGCTTTATAATTTAGACAATCGACATGTAATGCTTCCATGATTCAGATATGTAACAAATCAAACCTTTAGCATTAAAATGTGTCTATCCTGACCAGATTAGCTATGATTCCTGTCAGAATATCATATGGCCACAGTCATTCTGTTCAGAGCATTTATAGACACATATATACTGCTTTCTGCGACATATATATTGCTTTTTGTGACATATATACTGCTTTCTGTGACACATATATACTGCTTTCTGTGACAGATATACTGCTTTCTGTGACATATATACTGCTTTCTGTGACAGATATACTGCTTTCTGTGACATATACTGCTTTCTGTGACAGATATACTGCTTTCTGTGACAGATATACTGCTTTCTGTGACAGATATACTGCTTTCTGTGACATATACTGCTTTCTGTGACAGATATACTGCTTTCTGTGACATATTTTGTTATCATTTCACAGCTGCAGTTCCTGTTTGAGTTGCCGACTCGACTCAAGAAGTGTATCGACATGGAGGCATACAGTCAGGCTGTCAGGTACGAGTGAACGCATGTCACAGATGTAGAATTGTAGGGAGACATTGAGGCATACGGTTAGGTACGAGTAAACACGTGTCACAGGTGTAGAATTGTAGGGAGACATTGAGGCATACAGTCAGATACAAGTAAACATGTGTCACAGGTGTAGAATTGTAGGGAGACATTGAGGCATACAGTCAGGTACAAGTAAACACACGTCACAGGTGTACAATTGTAGGGAGACATTGAGGCATACAGTCAGATACAAGTAAACACGTGTCACAGGTGTAGAATTGTAGGGAGACATTGAGGCATACAGTCAGGTACGAGTAAACACGTGTCACAGGTGTAGAATTGTAGGGAGACATTGAGGCATACAGTCGGGTACGAGTAAACACGTGTCACAGGTGTAGAATTGTAGGGAGACATTGAGGCATACAGTCAGGTACGAGTAAACACGTGTCACAGGTGTAGAATTGTAGGGAGACATGGAGGCATACAGTCAGGTACGAGTGAACACATGTCACAGGTGTAGAATTGTAGGGAGACATGGAGGCCTACATTCAGGTACGAGTGAACACGTGTCAGAGGTGTAGAATTGTAGGGAGATATGGAGGCATACTGTCAGGCCGTCAGGTACTAGTGAACGCATGTAACAGGTGTAGACTTGATTCAGATACTACACGAAGGCACGGAAGGTGCTTCACCAATACGAGCATATAGCGTCCTTCCAGCGAATTCAGCACGACTGTAACAAGATTGTGCAGCAACTGAGTGGCAAACTGCGGGAACAGTTTCACGACAAAGAGGTAGGACCCGTCTAATTCAACCTTGCAGTGTGTTTGTATGAAAACTCGTCACCCTCTGTTAATATAACATATTTGGATACCTCGTGTCACCAGTTCTGTGCACTCAGCAATGTATGCAAGTGGCAAAGCAAATCATAAATACGTATTACCATAAATAAGCGAGCGAAAAATTAACCACTCGAAACACGTCCAAAACATGAAATTCTACGGTCGATAGCACCCTCACGGCTCGTCCTATCCCGACGATCTTGGTATTATTTGAAAGGATGCACTTTTGTTATTCTAGTGTCATCTAGATTTCCAGGTAACCGTTCATAGAAAGCCTACAATCGTGTTGTTTTCTGTGTTTGTACAGTTCTGAACGATGTTGGCGGCGAGTACTCAGTACACTAATCTTCTGATTGCGGCGCTGTTTTCCTCATTTGCATACGTTCAGACTTGCACACTTCACAATTTCTTGATTCCACGTTATAAGCTCCACCCACTTTTAAATGGCGGTGATACTGTTGTGCTTTGATGGCAACGAAACCAATAGATCCCCACATCAGCGTGACGTTACAATAACGTACGCCAACCAATGGAGACTAAGGGTCAACATTTTTTGCATTGGTTGGTTGATATATGTGATTGCGACGTCACACCTACTTTGAATATGCCAGTTTTGCCGCTGTTTAAAAGTGGGTGGAGCTTATAACATGAAATCAGATAGTGGTGCCGCACTTGGTAGATTGGTAAACTGTGTCGACAAACCAACATCGTTCGCAGTGTCTAAGACACCAGAAACGGCACGGTTATAGGTCTGTTTATAGTTTATTTAGGAACGATTATCAGGAAACCAGTTATATGGTTGAATAGCAGAACGTGTAGGCTTACAAACGATATCAAAATCGTTAGGATCGGACGAATCATAATGGTACTAGCAATCATTCAAAAACGTGAATGTCATAATTTATATATTTTTATATAAGCTAAAAAAATATTAGACACAAAATAATAATCGGAATGTAAAATAACCCACTGTCACTATGTAGGTGCCCTAATGTTCACAGAGGTGCATTTAGTGGCCAATATAGTGGGTCATGTGATGACCTTGGAAGAACAGAAGATGTGGTTTAAAACAATTATTTAACTTGTTTATACCTGCATCAATTTGATTCTACTTGCATCTACTTGTTTCTACTTGTGTCTACTTGCTTCTTCTTGTGTTTACTTTCTTTACTTGATTCTACTGATGTCACTTGCTTCTTCTTGCTTCTCCTTGCTTCTACTTGTGTCTACATGTTTCTACTAGTTTATACTTGTGTCTGTTGACTACTTGTGTCTACTTGTGTGTACATATTTCTACTTGTGACTACATGTTTCTACTTGTTTCTACTTGTGTCTACATATTTGTACTTGTGTCTACTTGTGTCTACACCATCTCTCCGTGCAGTGATGACAATTCCTAAAGAGTCTCCACTCCCACTCTACTACACACTCTCCATACAGTTTGATCTTGTTATTTGTCAACCCAAGTTGCTGACACATGCTGGCGGACCGAGGGGACATAATCCCCTGCCAGTTAAACACGAGGGGCCCGAACAAGATCTCACCCGTTTCTCCATGGGAAGGCCAGCTAGACTGGTACCAGTCGTGGACAACTTGCTGTTGTGGGCTGCATCGAGGTCAGTGTTATCAGCGACAACGGACACATCGATGACCCAACAAGTGTTGTGCTTATACAGGACCCCATCCGGTATCTGGGGGGATCCTCCCCGCACAGGTATTACCGGAGCGCACAAGATTGACCACCCACGGAGCTCCAAATCGTGGAGCAGCTTCTCCATGAGGGTGTCGTGTCTCATAATTCGGGACCCCCAAGTTCTGTGGCAGACTTGGAGGATATGTCCCAATGTCTCGGCCCGCCCGCATGTGTCGCACTTATCATCTGCCATTGGTCTCCTTCTGGCCGATCTCTTCTTCGTAGCGACGGTGGCCCCTCTAATTTGGGTAGCATGAATAAACGAGGCGCCAGTCATAAGTGCAGTCCCATCTGTAATCCATGAATGGATGCACGGGACTGTGGCTGATGCCTCTAATCCGTATCCGTCTGCAGAGCTATAGAGATCACTTGCAAGGCAATGCCTTGCCTCTTGCTTACTCATGACCACCACCCCATTGATTGTTACTGGGGGAGTAGACCACCCCCCGTTGATTGTTACTGCCTTACTGGGGGAGTAGAGCATCTTGCTCTTTCTTTAGCAAATGTTGGTGAGTTTGCTATTAGGTTTATAAAAACTCCTCAAAGTGGCGTACGTTATCTTACAGATTGCATAGACCAACAATCCATGACCCTTAGGTCCCGCTTTATCAACCGCTTCACCCTCCCGGTCTACTGATTTGCTTGACGGGGCAGCGGCCCCCATCTTCATCAATGCTTGACATCTGTCAAGCTGAATATTGTAACACATGCGCACTTTACAACTCCACTGGATAAACTTGTGTCTACATGTTTCTACTTCTTTCCACTAGTGTCTACACGTGTCTATATGTTTCTACTTGTCTCTACTTGTGTCTAATTGCTTCTACTTGCTTCTATTTGTTTGTACTTGTTTCTACATGGTTCTGCTTGTGTCTACATTTTACTACATGTTTCTACTTGTGTTTACTTTCTCCTACTTGTTTCTACTTGTGTCTACTTGCTTCTACTTGTTTCCACTCGTGTCTACTTGCTTCTACTTGTTTCTACCTGTGTCTACTTGCTTCTACCCGTGTCTACTTGCTTCTACTTGCTTCTACTTTTGTCTACTTGCCTCTACTTGTGTCAACTTGCTTCTACTTGTTTTTACTTGTTTCTACTTGTGTGTACTTGCAGTCAGGCACTAAGCAGCTGGCGGAGTGTGTGGATCTGTTGCTGCAACTGGACGAACCAGCCGAAGATCTTTGTGAGGAATTCCTCTCTCAGTACGTCGGTCATAATACTACTACTACTACTAATAATAATAATGTTTATTTATATAATGTTGTATATTCATAAATAAAATAAGGCATTTAAAATACAACTCTTAAAATAATAAATATTATAACATTCATAAATCTATGTAAACGCTCAAGTACAATTGTGACTATAACTGAGCTGTGTGTGTTTGTTCAGTTACTCCGGGACACTTTGCATCTTGAGTGTTACAACCCATGAAGTTATGTTTTTATTTAAAATAATCCCCAAGAATTGAAGGTTTGTGCCAGATGTTAGATGGTTGTTCACAGTGTTATGCAGGGATGTTTTCTGTGATCCTTTCTTTGTATGAATCATTCTCATCTGATCAGTGCACAGTTTGTGTAACTTGGAATAGTCGCAGAAAACATGTGTAATGTTAATAATGGTTACAAATTACACAATCTTCAGCAAACATCTGAATGCTTCATGAAACAATCCCGTGCACCTGTGATAAATGATAAGCATTTATTTTAGTAATTATAATATATACTCCTGCCTTTGACAGTAGTCGTGTATATAGACGTACATGTAGGACAACGCGTAGCTAGGTGTTGTGTCATTGAGTCTGTCCCACATGTCACCGTGTCCACTGCAGTGCTCGGCAGAAACTGGATGTTGATCTCGCCGAGCTCGAGAAACAAGTCCGGCTACAGTCAGGGCAACAAGTTCTGCCACCTGGCGACACCCAGAGTGCCACCGACACTTACCTCCAGACACCAATGGTATCTCTCTGTCTCAGCTCCATCTGTATGTTGTCTCCTATTGACATATGCTTCTGGCTGATTCTTCTAATGTTGTTGTCTCCTTTTGAAATATGCATCTGCCTGACTCACTCCCTAATGTGTTGTCTCCAATTGACATATGCTTTTGCCTGACTCGGTCTCCTAATATATAGTCTCATATTGATATATGCTTCTGTCTGACTCAGTGTCCTAATATATAGTCTCATATTGACATATGCTTCTGCCTGACTCAGTCTCCTAATATATAGTCTCATATTGACATATCCTTCTGCCTGACCCAGTCTCGTAATATGTTGTCTCATATTGACATATGCTTCTGCCTGACTCAGTCTCCTAATATATTGTCTCATATTGACATATGTTTCTGCCTGACTCAGTCTACTAATATATTGTCTCATATTGACATGCTTCTGCCTTACTCAGTCTCGTAATATATTGTCTCATATTGACATGCTTCTCAGAACTCAGAACTCAGAATCAGTTTATTTGACCTATAAATACGATATATACACAATGAATAACATGAGTACTAGATAAGGTCGGGAGACTCCCATCAAGATATACAATATCGCTAGCACAGGAGCCACCCCATAAATATAATCAACATCAAAATTTACATGTCACAAATCAGAATAGCATATGCCTTGTTTTACAGTTGATAATTACTCAGTGTATCAACATACATTCATAATACAAGGACTGATTAAATGTACTCTTGTACATATAATTGACGTACATATGGATACTTAGGTATACATTTCAATACGTATTATGAATTACAAATAAAGCAATTATGAGTACGACAACAGGATTCATAATTTAAAATAAAAAAGTTTGTTGTGTATGTTGAAAAACCATACAGACTGTGGGTGTAAATTTTATTAATGATAATACTTGGTGAATTGTTAACTGTCTCAACTATGTTGTATCTAATGCATTTTTTTGCAAATTCATGTTTGAATCTGGACATATACAGATTATTTCTTTCACGTGTGCAGTGCTGATGAATATTATAGATGTGTGTGTTTGGAAAAACATTGAAGTAGTAGGGTAAAAGATTGTTAATTAATTTATAGTAAAATTTTAATTGTTGGATTTTATAAATGTCATCCAACTTTAGCAACTGAAGTCTTTTAAAAATAGGATTTGTGTGAGCATTATATTTACTTAAGGATATTATTCGTATTGCTTTTTTCGGTAATTTGAAAATTCGATGTGCCTGATGACCCCATAAAAGTAAGCCATAATTAATATGAGGGAGAATAAGAGCATTGTACATAATATATAATGTATTAGGTGGTAACAAATGTTTAAGTTTATTTAGTATGCCTATTGTTTTAGAGATTGTATTTGCTATTTTGTTTGTATGACTCTGCCAGTTTAAATGGTTATTTATTGTGATGCCTAAAAAATTGAAATCATTTACACATTCAATGTGTGCCCCATCTAATTGTAACACAGGGTATTCTATTTTCTTTTGAGGCATGTGAAAAATCATGAATTTAGTCATTTTGGCATTTAGTGACA
This sequence comes from Paraescarpia echinospica, assembly GCA_020002185.1. NCBI lineage: Eukaryota > Metazoa > Annelida > Polychaeta > Sabellida > Siboglinidae > Paraescarpia > Paraescarpia echinospica. The sequence goes on from CM034534.1 coordinate 73,808,785, forward strand.
GTTTATTAGCTTTTAACCAATTACTAATCTTTATTAGTTCTTTGTTAATATTTTCACTTCGCATTTGGCCTTCTGAATCATTAAGTGTACTAGTAAGAGTGGTGTCATTAGCATATGTTATGAATTTGAAAAGGTCACTAGAATGTGCTATATCATTTACATATATAATAAATAAGAGCGGCCCTAAAACTGAACCTTGGGGGACACCAGTGTTGATGACTATTTCCTTAGATTTAACATTTTTTATTTCTACATACTGCTTACAATTTTGTAAATAACTCTTACAAAGGTCCAGAGCCTTGTCATTTAATCCATAGTAATTTAACTTCTGTACCAATATATTGTGATCAATTGTGTCAAATGCTTTTGATAAATCAAGGTATATATTTATTGGAGTAACTGATTTATCAAGTTCTTGTATAATTCTGTCTATGATTTCAAATGTAGCAAGCTCAGTAGAATGTTTCTTTCTGAACCCATATTGGCTATTGTAGTATAACGCTTTAGAATGGAAGTAATCGTGGATTTGATCAAACACAACCCTTTAAAAAAAATTGGAAATCACTGGCAGGATAGAAATAGGACGATAATTGTTAAAATCAGAAACATCACCTTTTTTGAAAAGGGGTATGACTTTTGCAATTTTTAATTTGTCTGGAAAAATACCAGATATTATTGATTGGTTAATAATTAGAGTGACTGCTTTGCTGATATCATTTTTTATCAATTTTAGTAATTGTGTTGAAATACCGTCTTTTCTACAACTTGATTTTGGAGGTAACCGATCAATTGTATTAACAGTAGTTTCCATGTCAATCGGATTAAATCTGAAAGTGTGCAATATTGGGTTTTTCAGGTAATCTTTGTATGATTTACCTCCACTAGTACCCGGTAGTTGTTTTGGAGGCTAGAGTAGGACCAGCATTAGTAAAAAACGTGTAAATTTTATCGACACAATAATGCCATTGGTAATCCAAGGAGTTTTCTTATGTTTATACTTGTTAAATTTAATTACTTTAATAGGTATAAATTTATCCATAGCAGCAGTAACAATTTCATCGAGGATATTGTAGTTTTCATTCGGATCCGCATGAATATCTGTGTTAAGTTTATTATAAATATTTGAGTTTATTATTTCAATTTAAAATTTATTGAGCGAGTCAGGACTTTGTTGTTTTATTCATATAAACATTGGTATTGCACTAGTGGTTTCAACATAATCCAGACTTAGAAAGTACGGAAAGTGATCAGAAATATTGCTCACTAAAATACCAGCTGAGGATTTGAAGAATCCTTTTGACAAATTGCATAAAAAATTATCAATGAGTGTTCAATGATATTCTGAAAGTCGTGTTGGCATAGTAATTTTAGGGAAGAAACCATGTGAAACGATTGTGTCAAAATAGTAACATATTATGGGTTTTTCGTTAATTTTAAGCAAGTCAATATTGTAATCTCCTGCAATTATTATTTCACTTTTAGATTTTTGTAAATCAACTAAATTTGATGCAAATTATTTTATAAATATACGGTAGTTTTCGATAATATCTCTAGGTGGTCTATATATATTTCCAAGAATAATTTTTTTCTTCATGGCACAACATGTTATTTCAATAAATTGACCTTCCCAAGTGTCTGTATTTGCACGGATATTTACAGATTTGTAATTGTATTTGTTGCTGAGGTAGATTGCCAAGCCGGCATGTGCACTACAGATTTTGCCTTAGCATATTAATGTATATCCATCTATTTGAAATAAAGAAGTGTCAGCCTCTTCATCGAGCCATGTTTCCTGTAAACATAGAGCATTAATCTCACAGCCACTACTTCTGAATGATTCTAGCTTTATTTTAATTTCGTCAATTTTTGCATTTAAACTCTGACAGTTTAGGCTTAGCACGATAAATTTGCTTTGTTTGTTCGTTAAATGGTTTATTAAATTATCATCGTCAAAGTATGGTGAATGTTAAAATGGTTCAACATCCCCATCTTCATTCATTTCATCCGTTTTTAATATGTGATAGAGATAATTTTTCTCTAGACCACCAAATTACGCTAAGAAATAATTGTTATCAATCATATTGGAAAATTGAATAAACAATAGTGCTCTGTGTTTACAGGATACATCATATAAACATAGACTAGACGTTGTGAAAGAGCTGCACAAGCTATACCCTGAGCACTATATAAATACATTTTATAAAAGAGAATATTCCGCATGCATATATAACACAATGTACTTATTGTATCAGTGCAAAAAAGAGTAAAAGTAAATTACAGCATATATGTACTGCCACAACATGAACGTAAAGTGAGAATAAGCAAATAAGTATATCGAACAAAACACAACAGGGTTATTGAGTAGACACTAATGTTTGAGGAAATACTATTCATAGTGCACTGTCCCCCAAAAAAAATGTACTGAAACGAAAATGTATAAACATTGCCCTCCCCAAAAATGAAAACAATGCTTCTGCCTGACTCAGTCTCCTAATATATTGTCTCATATTGACATATGCTTCTGTCTGACTCAGTCTCCTAATATATTGTCTCATATTGACACATGCTTCTGCCTGACTCAGTGTCCTAATATATTGTCTCATATTGACATATGTTTCTGCCTGACTCGGTCTCATAATATATTGTCTCATATTGATATATGCTTCTGTCTGACTCAGTGTCCTAATATATTGTCTCATATTGACATATGCTTCTGGTTGACTCAGTTTCCTAATATATTGTCTCATACTGACACATGCTTCTGGCTGACTCAGTCTCCTAATATATATTGTCTCATATTGACATATGCTTCTGGCTGACTCACTCTCTCCTAATTTGTTATATCGTATTAACATAGGCTTTTGCCTGACTCATTGTCTCTGTCTTTGAAAACATCTGATTTTGTAACCTGACATTTTTACCAAATGTCTATATTATAGCTGTTATTTGCCCCTGAGTTTGTTGTGTGTGGTTCACCTGATGTGTGTGTTGTTGTCAGGATGTCCTGGAGTTTGTCTTTTGTCTGGTGTGTGTGTGTTGTTTTCAGGATGTCCTGGAGTTTGTCTTTTGTCTGGTGTGTGTGTGTTGTTGTCAGGATGTCCTGGAGTTTGTCTTTTGTCTGGTGTGTGTGTGTTGTTGTCAGGATGTCCTGGAGTTTGTCTTTTGTCTGGTGTGTGTGTGTTGTCAGGATGTCCTGGAGTTTGTCTTTTGTCTGGTGTGTGTGTGTTGTTGTCAGGATGTCCTGGAGTTTGTCTTTTGTCTGGTGTGTGTGTGTTGTTGTCAGGATGTCCTGGAGTTTGTCTTTTGTCTGGTGTGTGTGTGTTGTTGTCAGGATGTCCTGGAGTTTGTCTTTTGTCTGGTGTGTGTGTGTTGTTGTCAGGATGTCCTGGAGTTTGTCTTTTGTCTGGTGTGTGTGTGTTGTTGTCAGGATGTCCTGGAGTTTGTCTTTTGTCTGGTGTGTGTGTGTTGTTGTCAGGATGTCCTGGAGTTTGTCTTTTGTCTGGTGTGTGTGTGTTGTTGTCAGGAGGATGTCCTGGAGTTTGTCTTTTGTCTGGTGTGTGTGTGTTGTTGTCAGGATGTCCTGGAGTTTGTCTTTTGTCTGGTGTGTGTGTGTTGTTGTCAGGATGTCCTGGAGTTTGTCTTTTGTCTGGTGTGTGTGTGTTGTTGTCAGGATGTCCTGGAGTTTGTCTTTTGTCTGGTGTGTGTGTGTTGTTGTCAGGATGTCCTGGAGTTTGTCTTTTGTCTGGTGTGTGTGTGTTGTTGTCAGGATGTCCTGGAGTTTGTCTTTTGTCTGGTGTGTGTGTGTTGTTGTCAGGATGTCCTGGAGTTTGTCTTTTGTCTGGTGTGTGTGTGTTGTTGTCAGGATGTCCTGGAGTTTGTCTTTTGTCTGGTGTGTGTGTGTTGTTGTCAGGATGTCCTGGAGTTTGTCTTTTGTCTGGTGTGTGTGTGTTGTTGTCAGGATGTCCTGGAGTTTGTCTTTTGTCTGGTGTGTGTGTGTTGTTGTCAGGATGTCCTGGAGTTTGTCTTTTGTCTGGGAGTTTGTTGTCAGGATGTCCTGGAGTTTGTCTGGTGTGTGTTGTTGTCAGGATGTCCTGGAGTTTGTCTTTTGTCTGGTGTGTGTGTGTTGTTGTCAGGATGTCCTGGAGTTTGTCTTTTGTCTGGTGTGTGTGTGTTGTTGTCAGGATGTCCTGGAGTTTGTCTTTTGTCTGGTGTGTGTGTGTTGTTGTCAGGAATCAGGATGTCCTGGAGTTTGTGTTGTGTGTGGTTCCTCTGATATGTGAGCCTGTTGTTGTCAGGATGTCCTGGAGTTTGTCTTTTGTCTGGTGTGTGTGTGTTGTTGTCAGGAATCAGGATGTCCTGGAGTTTGTGTTGTGTGTGGTTCCTCTGATATGTGAGCCTGTTGTTGTCAGGATGTCCTGGAGTTTGTCTTTTGTCTGGTGTGTGTGTGTTGTTGTCAGGATGTCCTGGAGTTTGTCTTTTGTCTGGTGTGTGTGTGTTGTTGTCAGGATGTCCTGGAGTTTGTCTTTTGTCTGGTGTGTGTGTGTTGTTGTCAGGATGTCCTGGAGTTTGTCTTTTGTCTGGTGTGTGTGTGTTGTTGTCAGGATGTCCTGGAGTTTGTCTTTTGTCTGGTGTGTGTGTGTTGTTGTCAGGAGGATGTCCTGGAGTTTGTCTTTTGTCTGGTGTGTGTGAGTTGTTGTCAGGATGTCCTGGAGTTTGTCTTTTGTCTGGTGTGTGTGTGTTGTTGTCAGGATGTCCTGGAGTTTGTCTTTTGTCTGGTGTGTGTGTGTTGTTGTCAGGATGTCCTGGAGTTTGTCTTTTGTCTGGTGTGTGTGTGTTGTTGTCAGGATGTCCTGGAGTTTGTCTTTTGTCTGGTGTGTGTGTGTTGTTGTCAAGATGTCCTGGAGTTTGTCTTTTGTCTGGAGTTTGTGTTGTGTCTGGTTCCTCTGATATGTGAGCCTGTTGTTGTCAGGATGTCCTGGAGTTTGTTTTGGGTGTGGTTCTGCTGATGTCTCTGTTGTCAGGATGTCCTGGACTTTGTCTTGGGTGTGGTTCTGCTGATGTCTCTGTTGTCGAGATGTCCTGGAGTTTGTCTTGGGTGTGGTTCTGGTGTTGTCTCTATTGTCAGGATGTCCTGGACTTTGTCTTGGGTGTGGTTCTGGTGTTGTCTCTATTGTCAAGATGTCCTGGACTTTGTCTTGGGTGTGGTTCTGCTGATGTCTCTGTTGTCAGAATGTCCTGCAGTTTGTCTTGGGTGTGGTTCTGCTGATGTCTCTGTTGTCAGAATGTCCTGCAGTTTGTCTTGGGTGTGGTTCTGCTGATGTCTCTGTTGTCAGGATGTCCTGGAGTTTGTCGACTGCGGGTGCAACAACTTCCTCAGTAACATGTGCCTCGTGATTGCCGCCTACAACGACATGTTTCTCAACAGACTCCAGCAGGAGTAAGTCTTAACAAAGGCATCAGTTAATAAAGCAGTTCTTGGATATGTTTGCTTTTTCTTCTTAAATTTTCTTAAATTATGACAGTCTTCCAGATACAGCACTGACAAGATTTAACAAGATTGCTACCCAGAGAATTAACTCTAGGTGGCAGGTGGACAAGGAAGCCCTTCGGCTTATCGAGAGTCCGACCCTTTTATCTATGTGTATCCCGCCCTTCTGAGGTATGTGTCGATTTTATTTTAAAACATTCACGCTACTAGCACCCACACAATCAGCAGATAATCTGTTCCATTCATTCACAGTCCTTTGTGAAAATGAGAACTTTCTTATATCTAATCTACACTGCTCCTTTGCTAATGTAACTTCATGTCCTCTAGTCCTTCTATCTTTCTTAACTGAGAAAAAAATATTCCGATCAATATTTTCATAACCATTCATTATTTTAAACACTTCTATCTGATCTCCTCTCAATCTCCTGGTCTCTAATGTTGTTAAACCACATTTTTTTAGGTGTATTTCGTAACTAAGATCCCTCAGTTTTGGTATCATTTTAGTTGCTCTCCTCTGCACTCTTTCTAACATATCTATGTCCTTCCTGCGATACGGCCTCCACGCTTGAATACAATGTTCTAAATGAGGCCTAACTATTGTTTTGTACAGCGGTATTATTAGCTCTTTTTCCTTATACGTTGTTTCACCTAATTAATCCAAGGATTTGATTTCCCTTTGAAGCTGCAATTCTGCTTTGCTCTGAAACTGAGTAGGCATTCCCTACAGATTTGTTCTGTTTGAACAGGGCTATTATTGTAATATAAGATCGGCCAAGCATTTTGTTATAAAAATTCCATTTTTGACCTAATACAACTTTTTAATTAATAGCTTGAATCTCACATGTTCAAGGACAACAACATGTACAATAATAAGTAGGCAAAATGTGAGTTGGGTGAGAATGATAGTTTTCGAGATGTCATGTTTTTGAAAATGATGAAATGTGTTGTTTTGGCTCCTGGCAGGAGACAAGTGTAGCTCCTGGCAGGAGACAAGTGAAGCTCCTGGCAGGAGACAAGTGTAGCTCCTGGCAGGAGACAAGTGTAGCTCCTGGCAGGAGACAAGTGTAGCTCCTGGCAGGAGACAAGTGTAGCTCCTGGCAAGAAACAAGCGCCAAATTGAAGCTATGTCATCTTGTTTTGGCAGTGTAGCTCCTGGCAAGAAACAAGCGCCAAATTGAAGCTATGTCATCTTGTTTTGGCAGTGTAGCTCCTGGCAAGAAATAAGCGCCAAATTGAAGCTATGTCATCTTGTTTTGGCAGTGTAGCTCCTGGCAAGAAACAAGCGCCAAATTGAAGCTATGTCATCTTGTTTTGGCAGTGTAGCTCCTGGTAAGAAACAAGTGCCAAATTGAAGCTATGTCATCTTGTTTTGGCAGTGTAGCTCCTGGCAAGAAACAAGCGCCAAATTGAAGCTATTTCATCTTGTTTTGGTAGTGTAGCTTCTGGCAAGAAACAAGCGCCAAATTGAAGCTATGTCATCTTGTTTTGGCAGTGTAGCTCCTGGCAAGAAACAAGCGCCAAATTGAAGCTATGTCATCTTGTTTTGGCAGTGTAGCTCCTGGCAAGAAACAAGCACCAAATTGAAGCTATGTCATCTTGTTTTGTTTTTATTTGACTTTTTGTGACTAGTTTCCTTTCCCCGGTCACCATGGGTCAGGGAAAAATTCCAAAACGCCAACGTATTCCCGCCGGGCGGACATAAGGGTGGCAATGTGTTTGCTGACATTCCTCTTATTGACTCATTCCTCTTATTGACTCATTCCTCTTATTTACTCATTTACTATATTTTGTTATTCACTAACTCATATGCGTATCAATATTTAAAGCATCTTAGGGATAATAAGCAGCAAAAGTATCATACTTTGTTTAGCAAACATCAAGTTTACGATGGGAATCATGTGGCCCTCACACCAATGGTTGAATAGTTCGACCGTCTGTTGCGAACGCGCCTATTTTGTTGTAACGGGGAGATCCACATTCAACAATAAACAAATACTCAAATTATAATTTATCAATATAATATGTTATGTTGATCATATTTGTTTGTAATTAAATACCACAATATGCTAAAATAGTTTACATACGCTTAAAATCAAACATTAGCAACTAATGGTATGCTTAGCGAGCTAGCAACTAATGGTACGCTTAGCGAGCTAGCGACTAATGGTACGCTTAGCGAGCTAGCGACTAATGGTACGCTTAGCGAGCTAGCGACTAATGGTACGCTTAGCGAGCTAGCGACTAATGGTACGCTTAGCGAGCTAGCGACTAATGGTACGCTTAGCGAGCTAGCGACTAATGGTACGCTTAGCGAGCTAGCAACTAATGGTACGCTTAGCGAGCTAGCAACTAATGGTACGCTTAGCGAGCTAGCAAAGCTGCGCTAAGCGTCATTGCTCCAGAAAATTCGCAAAACGTTCACCTTTTTAATGTTGGCGCCGCCACAAATCAAATGTAATTTTCACAAAAAAACACCTTACTGCAAATTTCATGCCAAATCAATTGATGCTACACATTAAGCTTACTTTTGTGAAATGGGAAAGTTTTTACTGAAAATATGACCGCTGCACAAATGTTCAGTTGTTTACATGCAACTGGCGGCGCTGCTGAAGCTGTGCTAAGCGTCAACACTCGAGGGAAATTCGCAAAAACTAATCTTTTAAGTGACGGCCTCAAATCAAATGTAATCTTCACAAAACTACATTTATTTTATTGCAAATTTCATTCCGAATCGATTGGTACCACACACTAGGCATACGTTTGTGAAATGGTGAAGTTTTTACTAAAATCATGACCGCCACGCAAAGGCTTGTGTTTACATGCGACTGGCGGTCGCTGTTGAAGCCGCACTAAGCGTCAATACTCATGGAAAAATGTCAAAGCTTTTAGTAAGGTGCGGCCTCAAATCAAATGTAATCTTCATAAAACAACGTCCAGTTTATTGCCAATTTAATTCCGAATCAATTGGTATTACACTCTGGGCATACTTTTGTGAAATTGTGAAGTTTTTACTAAAAACATGACTGCCACGCAAAGGCTTGTGCTTACATGCATATTTGCGGGCGATTTTGTATTCATTCAGAATAGTGTATATCTCTGATTTACAGAGCAATTATTTCTTTTCAAAGTAAACTTTATTCTGGTTGAATCGGAAAAAAATTGACATCGCACGAAGTCTGTGAAGATAGCATAGTTTTAGCGAAAAATCTTGATTTGTTCGAAACGTGCAGCATTACGCTCATCGCCAGCAGGTGGCATGTCGCCACGGCCAGTTAATTGTGGATTCATATGTAATTTTTGAGTTATCTGAAAAAATTTGACACATGAACAGACCATATAATGACGTTTGTTGAGATGTAAATTTTATTCCAATACACGTTTCACCAATGTCTGGAGGACAGTCAGAACTACGGGCAATTTCACTGAAAAATTCCCGCCCAAGCCAAGTGTAATATCGGTATATTTGTGGTGCATTGTTTTAGCAGTCTTGTGCATGTGTTCCACTCTTGAGATGAACGATGCAAGAACCTGTCTGACATTACACAGTTGTCAGTAGTAATAACGTAGCAGCTGTTAGATTACATGTATTATGGTTGACATTACACAGTTGTCAGTAGTAATAACGCAGCAGCTGTTAGATTACATGTATTATGGTTGACATTACACAGTTGTCAGTAGTAATAATGTAGCAGCTGTTAGATTACATGTATTATGGTTGACATTACACAGTTGTCAGTAGTAATAACGTAGCAGCTGTTAGATTACATGTATTATGGTTGACATTACACAGTTGTCAGTAGTAATAACGTAGCAGCTGTTAGATTACATGTATTATGGTTGACATTACACAGTTGTCAGTAGTAATAACGTAGCAGCTGTTAGATTACATGTATTATGGTTGACATTACACAGTTGTCAGTAGTAATAACGTAGCAGCTGTTAGATTACATGTATTATGGTTGACATTACACAGTTGTCAGTAGTAATAATGTAGCAGCTGTTAGATTACATGTAGTATGGTTGACATTACACAGTTGTCAGTAGTAATAACGTAGCAGCTGTTAGATTACATGTATTATGATTTACCCAGCATGAGTAACATGTGACAAATGTCAATTATAAATACTCTGAGAAACCATATTCTGCATCTATGTCTATGTAACGCCATCCAGAGCATGGCAAGTTTTTCTTGTCTTACTCATTTGTCTGATGTGTTGACTGTATCTTACCTCCCATTTGTTTGACATGTTGACTGGTGCCGTCTGTATACCTCAGATCAGACTACTGTCTGATTGTTAACTGTATCTTACTACCCATTTGTCTGACGTGTTGACTGGTGCCATCTGTATACCTCAGATCAGAGTAATGTCTGTATGTTAACTGTATCTTACTACCCATTTGTTTGACATGTTGACTGGTGCCATCTGAATACCTCAGATCAGACTAATGTCTGTATGTTAACTGTATCTTACTACCCATTTGTTTGACATGTTGACTGGTGCCATCTGTATACCTCAGATCAGACTAATGTCTGTATGTTAACTGTATCTTACTACCCATTTGTTTGACGTGTTGACTGGTGCCATCTGTATACCTCAGATCAGACTAATGTCTGTATGTTAACTGTATCTTACTACCCATTTGTCTGACGTGTTGACTGGTGCCATCTGTATACCTCAGATCAGACTAATGTCTGTATGTTAACTGTATCTTACTACCCATTTGTCTGACGTGTTGACTGGTGCCATCTGTATACCTCAGATCAGACTAATGTCTGTATGTTAACAGTATCTTACTACCCATTTGTCTGACATGTTGACTGGTGCCATCTGTATACCTCAGATCAGACTAATGTCTGTATGTTAACAGTATCTTACTACCAATTTGTCTGACATATTGACTGGTGCCATCTGTATACCTCAGATCAGACTAATGTCTGTTTGTTAACTGTATCTTACTACCCATTTGTTTGACATGTTGACTGGTGCCATCTGTATACCTCAGATCAGACTAATGTCTGTATGTTAACTGTATCTTACTACCCATTTGTCTGACGTGTTGACTGGTGCCATCTGTATACCTCAGATCAGACTAATGTCTGTATGTTAACAGTATCTTACTACCCATTTGTCTGACATGTTGACTGGTGCCATCTGTATACCTCAGATCAGACTAATGTCTGTATGTTAACAGTATCTTACTACCAATTTGTCTGACATATTGACTGGTGCCATCTGTATACCTCAGATCAGACTAATGTCTGTTTGTTAACTGTATCTTACTACCCATTTGTTTGACATGTTGACTGGTGCCATCTGTATACCTCAGATCAGACTAATGTCTGTATGTTAACTGTATCTTACTACCCATTTGTCTGACATGTTGACTGGTGCCATCTGTATACCTCAGATCAGACTAATGTCTGTATGTTAACTGTATCTTACTACGCATTTGTTTGACATGTTGACTGGTGCCATCTGTATACCTCAGATCAGACTAATGTCTGTATGTTAACTGTATCTTACTACCCATTTGTCTGACGTGTTGACTGGTGCCATCTGTATACCTCAGATCAGACTAATGTCTGTATGTTAACTGTATCTTACTACCCATTTGTCTGACGTGTTGACTGGTGCCATCTGTATACCTCAGATCAGACTAATGTCTGTATGTTAACTGTATCTTACTACCCATTTGTTTGACATGTTGACTGGTGCCATCTGTATACCTCAGATCAGACTAATGTCTGTATGTTAACTGTATCTTACTACCCATTTGTCTGGCGTGTTGACTGGTGCCATCTGTATACCTCAGATCAGAGTAATGTCTGTGTGTTAACTGTATCTTACTACCCATTTGTCTGGCGTGTTGACTGGTGCCATCTGTATACCTCAGATCAGACTAATGTCTGTATGTTAACTGTATCTTACTACCCATTTGTCTGACGTGTTGACTGGTGCCATATGTATACCTCAGATCAGACTAATGTCTTTATGTTAACTGTATCTTACTACCCATTTCTCTGATGTGTTGACTGGTCTGTGTACAGGGATCTGGATGCCATCGCCATCAGCAAACTGGTGCAGTTTGTGAGCACGCTCATGGAGAAATACTTTGACTTTGTGCAGCAGAGAATCCAGCAGGAGGTAGGAGACACTTCTGCCTTTGTTCGTTACTTGACGGTCATGGCAGCAGCCAGAAACTGATGACGTTCTTTCAGTTTACCTGGTTATCAACTTTGCAAACACAGTATTATTTCTAGTTCTGCAGCTTCATTTCAAATTCAGCTTAAAACATATGACTACATATAACTTATTACAAGGAAAGTTAACTATTTTATTGGGTTGTTTACTGTTCGCAACTGTAATTCTAATCCTGCATTGTGATTGGTGTATAAGACGAAGACATTGGGATTATTGTGTAATTATATGTCAATGTGGTTCTGTATTTATGTGACATTGTGGTTGTCATGTATTTGTGAGGTGTTTGTCATGTTTAATGTGGTTATTGCTGTGTATTTATGTTACATTGTGGTTGTTGTGTAGTTATGTGATATTGTGGTGTATTCATATGACATTGTGGTTGTTGTATATTCATGTGACATTGTGGTTGTTGCTGTATTTATGTGACATTGTGGTTGTTTTGTTTTATGCGACATTGTGGTTGCTTCTGTGTATTTATGTGACATTGTGGTTGTTGTATTTTGTTTGACATTGTGGTTGCTGCTGTGTATTTATGTGACATTGTGATTGATGTGTAGTTATGTGACATTGTGGTTGTGTAGTTAAGTGACATTGTGGTTCTTGTGTATTTATGTGACATTGTGGTCCTTGTGTAGTTATGTGACATTGTGGTTCTTGTGTATTTATGTGACATTGTGATTCTTGTGTATTTATGCGACATTGTGGTTGTGTATTTATGTGACATTGTGGTTCTTGTGTAGTTATGTGACATTGTGATTCTTGTGTATTGATGTGACATTGTGGTTGTTGTGTAGTTATGTGTCATTGTGGTTGTGTAATTATGTGACATTGTTGTTGTTGTGTATATATGTGACATTGTGGTTCTTGTGTATTTATGTGACATTGTGGTTGTTGTGTATTTATGTGACATTGTGGTTGTTGTATAGTTATGTGACATTGTGGTTGTTGTGTAGTTATGAGACATTGTGGTTGTTGTGTCAGACGGAGACAGGAGACAACACTATCCTGGTGCGTGCGTTGGATCGCTTCCACCGTCGCCTGCAGGCAATGAACAAACTGTTGCCCGGCATTGACTTCTCCAGGTGACAAAACGTTCATTTTCACCTTTTGTTTTTAATTTATATATACTTGTAGCCATTTTATATTTTTAACTTATTTATATTTTGTTAAACTTATTTAATTTTCGTGCATAATTGTATACTTTACACCATGCCACTAAGCTTTGTTATACAAAGACATAACTTGGATCATCATCTTTATGCTGATGATACTCAAATCTACATTTCGTTGGCTACCCCGGATACAAATCACTCCCTTAACCAACTTAGTGATTGCCTTCAAGATATTTTCCACTGGATGACTGACAGCAAGTTGAAATTAAATGCAAATAAAACTGAATTGATCAATATTGGTACTCCAATGCAGCATAGTAAACTGGATGGTTTTTTCCCTACGCGTATTTTGAATCGGAATATCACGCCAGCAACCTCGGTGCGGAATCTAGGAGTGATCTTTGATAGTAACTTCAATTTCCGACAACACATATCTCAAACATGTCGCTGCTGTTTTTATCATATTCGTGATCTTCGCCGTATTCGTCGGTATATGTCATTTTCTGTTGCTAAGACTATTGCAACAGCGCTTGTTAGCAGCAGACTTGACTATTGCAATTCCCTCCTTTATAGTATCGCTAGCAAGGATATCACAAAACTTCAGCATGTCAAAAATTGTCTAGCAAGAGTAGTTACAAGATCTCCTAGTTTTTCTCGCTCTGTACCACTTTTGAAGTCTTTGCATTGGCTTCCTGTTCGATATCGTATAATATTTAAGATCTGTACCATTACATACCAGGCACTGTCCAGTGAGCAACCATCTTATTTGCATTCATTGCTTACTCCTGTAAGAAAACCTATCCAGCTTCGATCATCTGGTTCTGACCTACTTTTTGTTCCTAGAGTCAACACTAACATTGGAACTAGGGCTTTTTCTGTTGCTGCACCAACTTTTTGGAATATACTCCCTCTTAGTGTTAGATCAGTTGAAAATATTACAAAATTCCGTCGTAATTTAAAAACGTATCTTTATAACCTTGCTTATCCACCATAGCTCCCTAGCGCCTTGATCCATCTGTTGACAACAGGGAAAACTACTTATGGATTTTGAGATTGACCAATCCTTTTGTATTGATGCGCCTCTGAGCTTGGTTTCCAAGGATTTAGGCGCAATAGAAGTTATCTTATTATTATTATTATTATATACCATTATACAAAATAAAAGTATTCATATTTGTAATAAGTCTTGTCACTGACTGCACCATCTTGTTATCTGTGACATCCTGGTTGAACACTTCTTCTGTGTCCGTTGCAGCGCTGGGACAGACATTGTGTCAAAGGCAGCCAGGGGCAGGGTCAACCACTACCTACAGACCCTTAAACAACACTTCTCTGGTGGGTGGCACGTAATGTGATAACTTCACAGTTCCAAACAAAAGCCATACAAAAAACATTTATGTCAGTTTGAGATTAATGTTTGTGATATCTTGTGTTGAAATAATAATGGATCCCTTTAACTTGTACAACGAGTGAAATAAATGAGGATACCGGGGCCAACATAGTGTTCGAGTTGCGTGAATGTTTGTTGTGTTAAGAGTTGTAAGGGACATAACGTGTTGATGTTGTTATTTTAGAGACGAGAGATATAACATGTTGGTTGTTTTCTGTGACAGACTGCCTCACAGACGTAACATGTTGTCGGATGTTGTGTGTCTCAGACTGCCTCACAGACATAACATGTTGTCGGTTGTTGTGTGTCTCAGACTGTCTCACAGACGTAACATGTTGTCGGTTGTTGTGTGTCTCAGACTGCCTCACAGACGTAACATGTTGTCGGATGTTGTGTGTCTCAGACTGCCTCACAGACATAACATGTTGTCGGTTGTTGTGTGTCTCAGACTGTCTCACAGACGTAACATGTTGTCGGTTGTTGTGTGTCTCGGACTGTCTCACAGACGTAACATGTTGTCGGTTGTTGTGTGTCTCAGACTGCCTCACAGACGTAACATGTTGTCGGATGTTGTGTGTCTCAGACTGTCTCACAGACGTAACATGTTGTCGGTTGTTGTGTGTCTCAGACTGCCTCACAGACGTAACATGTTGTCGGTTGTTGTGTGTCTCAGACTGCCTCACAGACGTAACATGTTGTCGGTTGTTGTGTGTCTCAGACTGCCTCACAGACGTAACATGTTGTCGGTTGTTGTGTGTCTCAGACTGCCTCACAGACGTAACATGTTGTCGGTTGTTGTGTGTCTCAGACTGCCTCACAGACATAACATGTCGGATGTTGTCTGTCTCAGACTGTCTCACAGACGTAACACGTTGTCGGTTGTTGTGTGTCCCAGACTGTCTCACAGACGTAACACATTGTCGGTTGTTGTCTGTCTCAAACTGTCTCACAGACATAACATGTTGTCGGTTGTTGTCCGTCTCGGACTGTCTCAAAGACATAACATGTTGTTGGTTGTTGTTCGTCTCAGACTGTCTCACAGACATAACATGTTGTCGGTTGTTGTCCGTCTCGGACTGTCTCAAAGACATAACATGTTGTTGGTTGTTGTTCGTCTCAGACTGTCTCACAGACATCCGCCAACATGTTGTCGGTTGTTGTCCGTCTCGGACTGTCTCAAAGACATAACATGTTGTTGGTTGTTGTTCGTCTCAGACTGTCTCACAGACATAACATGTTGTCGGTTGTTGTCCGTCTCGGACTGTCTCAAAGACATAACATGTTGTTGGTTGTTGTTCGTCTCAGACTGTCTCACAGACATAACATGTTGTCGGTTGTTGTCCGTCTCGGACTGTCTCAAAGACATAACATGTTGTTGGTTGTTGTTCGTCTCAGACTGTCTCACAGACATAACATGTTGTCGGTTGTTGTCCGTCTCGGACTGTCTCAAAGACATAACATGTTGTTGGTTGTTGTTCGTCTCAGACTGTCTCACAGACATCCGCCAACATCTCGCAGCCCCGAGACTGCTCGGCAAGGATGGAAACTCCTCCTGCAATCTCGCCGACCTTCTCCATACCTTCACCTCCTCCCTGCTCGACCAGATCAAGTCCGTCCTCGCCAACCTACAGGTCAGTGGGTCATGCAGCATGTCTGTCAGTCAAAGGTCATGCAGCAGGTTCAGTGGGTCAAAGATCATACAGCAGGTCAGTGGGCAAAGGTCACACAGCAGGTCAGTCGGTCAAGGGTCACCAGGCAGGTAAAACAGGTATCATCAAATTATTAACAATTATGAAAATCTTCCACCAGACCTTACCCCATCATATCTTCTCTGTGGCAGTCTGTGCACATGCAAATATTGTAACTATTAGTTTATATTGATAACAATTGATAGTCTTTAAGTGATGGTTCTTTAGTAATGCTCTTGATAAAAAGTAATTGTTATTGTTACTATTACCTCCCACCAAATGTGCCTTCGCTGCAGACGTGTTTATGTTTCAGGCGTTTATTGCATCAGATATCACGTTTGCCATGAAGCCGTACTTCCGAGGCCAGTTCTGTTCTCAAGATGTTCGAGAGGGTCTCGTTGTCGCATTCATCCGACACATCTCTGTTGTTGCTGATGTATGTGTCACATGTTCTCTATCTCAATGTACCTCTGTCATCGCTGATGTATGTGTCCCATGTTCTCTATCTCAATGTACCTCTGTTGTCGCTGATGTATGTCTCACATGTTCTCTATCTCAATGTACCTCTGTCATCGCTGATGTATGTGTCACATGTTCTCTAACTCAATGTACCTCTGTCATCACTGATGTATGTGTCACATGTTCTCTATCTCAATGTACCTCTGTCATCGCTGATTTATGTGTCACATGTTCTCTATCTCAATGGACACCTGTCATCGCTGATGTATGTGTCACATGTTCTCTATCTCAATGTACCTCTGTCATCGCTGATGTATGTGTCACATGTTCTCTATCTCAATGTACCTCTGTCATCGCTGATGTATGTGTCACATGTTCTCTATCTCAATGTACCTCTGTCATCGCTGATGTATGTGTCACATGTTCTCTATCTCAATGTACCTCTGTCATCACTGATGTATGTGTCACATGTTCTCTATCTCAGTGTACCTCTGTCATCACTGATGTATGTGTCACATGTTCTCTATCTCAATGGACACCTGTCATCGCTGATGTATGTGTCACATGTTCTCTATCTCAATGTACCTCTGTCATCGCTGATGTATGTGTCACATGTTCTCTATCTCAATGTACCTCTGTCATCGCTGATGTATGTGTCACATGTTCTCTATCTCAATGTACCTCTGTCATCGCTGATGTATGTGTCACATGTTCTCTATCTCAATGTACCTCTGTCGTCGCTGATGTATGTGTCACATGTTCTCTATCTCAATGTACCTCTGTCATCACTGATGTATGTGTCACATGTTCTCTATCTCAGTGTACCTCTGTCATCACTGATGTATGTGTCACATGTTCTCTATCTCAATGGACACCTGTCATCGCTGATGTATGTGTCACATGTTCTCTATCTCAATGTACCTCTGTCATCGCTGATGTATGTGTCACATGTTCTCTATCTCAATGTACCTCTGTCATCGCTGATGTATGTGTCACATGTTCTCTATCTCAATGTACCTCTGTCATCGCTGATGTATGTGTCACATGTTCTCTATCTCAATGTACCTCTGTCATCACTGATGTATGTGTCACATGTTCTCTATCTCAGTGTACCTCTGTCATCACTGATGTATGTGTCACATGTTCTCTATCTCAGTGGACCTATGTCATCGCTGATGTATGTGTCACATGTTCTCTATCTCAGTGTACCTCTGTCATCACTGGTGTATGTGTCACATGTTCTCTATCTCAATGGACACCTGTCATCGCTGATGTATGTGTCACATGTTCTCTATCTCAGTGTACCTCTGTCATCACTGATGTATGTGTCACATGTTCTCTATCTCAGTGGACCTATGTCATCGCTGATGTATGTGTCACATGTTCTCTATCTCAGTGTACCTCTGTCATCGCTGATGTATGTGTCACATGTTCTCTATCTCAGTGTACCTCTGTCATCGCTGATGTATGTGTCACATGTTCTCTATCTCAGTGTACCTCTGTCATCGCTGATGTATGTGTCACATGTTCTCTATCTCAGTGGACCTATGTCATCGCTGATGTATGTGTCACATGTTCTCTATCTCAGTGGACCTCTGTCATCGCTGATGTATGTGTCACATGTTCTCTATCTCAATGGACACCTGTCATCGCTGATGTATGTGTCACATGTTCTCTATCTCAGTGTACCTCTGTCATCGCTGATTTATGTGTCACATGTTCTCTAACTCAGTGTACCTCTGTCATCGCTGATTTATGTGTCACATGTTATTTTCTCCGCGTGTTGACAATTTAGCATATTTTGTCATTTGACTGGCTGGAAATAACAATAATGACAACGGTAATAACATCCATGTTGTCTCACAACCATGCACTCTGTCACATCATTGTCCCCACTGACACAACCCCTGATATTAGTCATGCGATATTAGTCATGTGGCATGTCTTATGACAGGAGTTCTGCGAGACAGCGAGAGAGAAGGGCATCGCAGCTCCGGCGTTGTTACTGATTATGTCACGACTTTGTGTTAACCTGGAAGAGTCAACCATCAGCTACGTGGTGAGTGACGTCACACCAACATCAATGTCACATGCCAATCAGTGTCAATGTCACCTGTCAATCACTGTGTCATTATCTCCTGTCAATCACTGTCTCCTCTCAATCACAGTGTCAATGTCAATTGTCAATCACAATGTCAATGTCACCTGTCAATCACAGTGTCATTGTCACTTGTCAATCACAGTATCACAGTCTCCTCTCAATCAGTGTCAGTGTCACCTGTCAATTACTGTCATTGTCACCTGTCAATCACAGTGTCACTGTCTCCTCTCAATCACAGTGTCAATGTCTCCTGTCAATCATAGTGTCATTGTCATTTGTCAATCACAGTATCATAATAACATTTTCTGTTCCATAAATCTGGTAGTTGTGCTACTAAAATTGTATGCATAAATTATAGGTAAAGTAATAATTTTAACATTACAGAATAACAAGAATAAATAAATATGAATATAATATTACATACAACTACTATAGTGGTTACAATTCAAATTAAATTGAGTATCAATATTAGTAGTTAAAGGTGAGTACTAACCATAACCAATGAACAAACCATAATACCACACATTTTATTTAAAGAGAAATCACACTGACAAAGAAGTGTCTCTTGCTTGTTTTTTTTCTAAATTTATAAACCTGACAGTTGTTCTGTTAACTGCACTGCTCTTGATTACAATACATTTATATATTTTAATTGTACACTTTATGCAAGTGTTGATACTGTCCATCACAATGCATGTTCAAAAGAGTCATAGCTTGAGAACCGCGGAGTAAACATGTGACATGTTGGCAGCTGACGTTATCGGATGAACTGTTCATGATCGACGACTCGACTCAAGGAACGACCAACTCGCAACTGTGTGCAGAGCTGAAGGACGCCGCTCAGAAACTACTTAACTGTTACGTGAGGGTGCAGGGCCTTATGATATCACAGGTGAGTGTGCAGGCCCTCATGATATCACAGGTGAGTGTAGCCTCAGTGTGCAGGGCCTCATGATATCACAGGTGATAGCCTCAGTGTGCAGGCCCTCATGATATCACAGGTGAGTGTAGCCTCAGTGTGCAGGCCCTCATGATATCACAGGTGAGTGTAGCCTCAGTGTGCAGGGCCTCATGATATCACAGGTGAGTGTAGCCTCAGTGTGCAGGGCCTCATGATATCACAGGTGAGTGTGCAGGGCCTCATGATATCACAGGTGAGGGTGCAGGGGCTCATGATATTACAGGTGAGAGTGCAGGGCCTCATGATATCACAGGTGATGGTGCAGGGCCTCATGATATCACAGGTGAGAATGCAGGACCTCATGATGTCACAGGTGAGTGTAGCCTCAGTGTGCAGGGCCTCATGATGTCACAGGTTAGTGTGCAGAGCCTCATGATATCACAGGTGAAGGTACAGGGGCTCAAGATATCACAGGTGAGAGTGCAGGGTCTCATGATATCACAGGTGAGGGTGCAGGGCCTCATGATATCACAGGTGCTGGTGCAGGGGCTCATGATATCACAGCTGAGTGTGCAGGGCCTCATGATATCACAGGTAAGTGTGGAAGGCCTCATGATATCACAGGTGAGGGTGCAGGGGCTCATGATATCACAGGTGAGTGTGCAAGCCCTCATGATGTCATAGGTGAGAGTGCAGGGCCTCAGGATATCACTGGTGAGAGTGCAGGGCCTCATGATATCACAGGTGAGGGTGCAGGGGCTCGTGATATCACAGGTGAGGGTGTAGGGCCTCATGATATCACAGGTGAGAGTGCAGGGCCTCATGATATCACAGGTGAGGGTGCAGGGGCTCATGATATCACAGGTGAGAGTGCAGGGCCTCATGATATCACAGGTGAGAGTGCAAGGCCTCGTGAAATCACAGGTGAGGGTGCAGGGCCTCATGATATCACAGGTGAGAGTGCAGGGCCTCAGGATATCACAGGTGAGAGTGCAGGGCCTCAACGATATCACAGGTGAGGGTGCAGGGGCTCGTGATATCACAGGTGAGGGTGCAGAGGCTCATGATATCACAGGTGAGAGTGCAGGGCCTCATGATATCACAGGTGAGGGTGCAGGGGCTCATGATATCACAGGTGAGGGTGCAGGGCCTCATGATATCACAAGTGAGGGTGCAGGGGCTCGTGATATCACAGGTGAGGGTGCAGGGCCTCATGATATCACAGGTGAGAGTGCAGGGCCTCACGATATCACAGGTGAGGGTGCAGGGGCTCATGATATCACAGGTGAAAGTGCAGGGCCTCATGATATCACAGGAGAGTGTGCAGGCCACATGATGTCACAGGTGAGAGTGCAGGGCCTCATGATATCACAGGAGAGAGTGCAGGCCACATGATATCACAGGTGAGAGTGCAGGCCACATGATGTCACATGTGAGAGTGCAGGGCTATGGGATATCACATGTGAGAATGCAGGGCTATGTGATATCACAGGTGAGGGTGCAGGGCCTCATGATATTACAGGTGAGAGTGCAGGGCTATGTGATATCACAGGTGAGGTCACAGTGAAGTTTGGGATTAATTGTGGGTAATGTTGAGAAATGGCACCAGTTAATTTTCATTACATATAATCTATGCCATTACTGTAGTGGTTTATGCGTTGTACTTTTTCTGATAGTTGTGTATCACAGCTATCATCACAGCTATCATCATAGCTATCATCACAGCTATCATCACAGCTACCATCACAGCTACCATCACAGCTATCATCACAGCTATCATCACAGCTACCATCACAGCTATCATCACAGCTACCATCACAGCTATCATCACAGCTACCATCACAGCTACCATCACAGCTATCATCATAGCTACCATCACAGCTACCATCACAGCTATCATCACAGCTATCATCACAGCTACCATCACAGCTACCATCACAGCTATCATCACAGCTATCATCACAGCTACCATCACAGCTACCATCACAGCTATCATCACAGCTACCATCACAGCTATCATCACAGCTACCATCACAGCTATCATCACAGCTACCATCACAGCTACCATCACAGCTATCATCACAGCTACCATCACAGCTATCATCACAGCTACCATCACAGCTACCATCACAGCTATCATCACAGGTACCATCACAGCTATCATCACAGCTATCATCACAGCTACCATCACAGCTACCATCACAGCTATCATCACAGCTACCATCACAGCTACCATCACAGCTATCATCACAGCTACCATCACAGCTATCATCACAGCTATCATCACAGGTACCATCACAGCTATCATCACAGCTACCATCACAGCTACCATCATGAGTGTTGTCATGTCATCACAATGTGTTTGTCAAGAACCGCCAGGTGAAACGGCCTTGCAAATAAATATCCGGGGTCTGAGATATATCGGAAGGGAAGTATTTATACACAATTAAAGAATTTTCCAAATTTATTGGCCCATCTTCAAAACAACAAAACAAAATACAGCTATTCTTCAAGGAAGACTCGTCAGCCTCCCTAACCTCTTATCATACAAAGTCTTACGTACATACATCTCTATCATAACATTTCATAGGTATACAAGGAATGACCAGTTCTTCAATCCTATACTATTTCACCAAAAGATTCTATAACATAATCGCCAAATAGGCACAACAGTTCAACACCTACGGCTGTTTTTGTGGCACTCGCAATGTATAGATGCGAGAACATAATGTTTATAATGTATGACAACACATTTCGTCATCACCGTCAACTTGAGGATAACTTGTCTCTCAGTAGTCGAGCGAAGTAGTTCTCACTCAGGTCATCTGGAATTCCCTCTTCGGGTGTGAATTCGCCTTTGTCGTTTAAGCGGTCTACTCTGGCACTGTTGTTACACAAGGTGTTACTTGGCGTCTACCGCCCTCGAGTGTACTTTGTCAGACTTCACCCCGCCGCGACACTCCAATATTTCTTCTACTCTATATATGCATTGAGAAATTCAACGTCAAAGCCACCACTGGGTATAAAGACTTTGTGTTTGCCAATCGCACCGTAATGGTTTCTCTCCACAGAAGAGACCAGGTTACATGTCTTTGCTCTGTCCTCAGTACCTCCACTCTATACCTAGCATCAGTCATGTGATCCCTGCTGATGCTGACGCCGTTATAACAATTTCAACACCATCCAATAGGTGATACTCTAAATCAACAAGTATAAAATCTTCATTATAACGACATCACTATATGCCGTAATATTATTCCATTTAAACTTATGTCCTTATCATCATAATCTATTCATATGGAACGGCCAATCATGTTATAAATATTACATGTTGTATTCAACAATCCTCCCTGTCTACCCTAACAATAATGATATTTGCCCGGTTCTTTAAAATCTGACCTTAGGCCACCACTCCAGTTCCTTCCTTCACAGTATTGCATAACCACTGGATAACCATCAATGGCCTACAGGGTAACCCTAACATGAGTTGGCCAACCATAGCTTTACATTGTAACCCTAAATGCAGTCTTTCACAGATGCTACCAACCTATGTTAAGTTCTAAAAATCACAATCTTGACAGTGTTCTTTGAAATGTTTATTCTTTTGCAAAGCGCCATGGAACACTGTGAATATAACATTATCAAAATATAATATTTTCTTATTACAATTGTCATCATCGAATGACCTAACTCATTGTTGTCTCTCTCCAACCATGTGACGCCCACAGATGCTGCGTAAAAGTGTCGAGACACGTGATTGGCTCAACACGATAGAGCCCCGCAACGTGCGTGCCGTGATGAAGCGCGTGGTAGAGGATGTGACATGCATCGATGGAGAGGTGGGTCGACTCTATGAGGAAGGTACTCGTCGAGACCGCAGCAGCGACTCGACCAAGCGTAGCTACAACACGTCACGCGCCGCAACTCGTTCTAACTGGAGCTTCACACCAAGGTCAGTGCAAGGTCAACTGGCCGATGTGTATGAGATGAGTGCCAGTAACAGCTGTTTGCAATTTGAACATTTAGCGGTCACAATACTCACATTGTGAGCTCTGTTTCAGGCGTATTAAATGCAATTTGACTGGTAGTGGACCTTCAAGATATTTATTCTAGTAGTAAGAACATTATATTATAAACGTGGAGCAGACAATCTTCATTTTCAGGGTTTATGACGTTCAGATTCCATTTGATTGATGCATTTATCAAATATGGAAAATATTGCAAAATCAGCCAGGTTTCAGTGGACGTCTACTGAGATATGTTTTATTATTTATACCTCCTGTGGAAATTAAGTCTTGCTCCCTATCAAGGTACAACACATGTCTACACACCATATTGCCTCCGTTTACACATTTCTAGAAATACCTTTCTAGTCGTGGTTTATGTAAACGAATTGTCTTGGCATTGTTGTGTGGCTGAATACTTCCCACATCAGTGTTTCCCCTGGTATGACAAGCGAGGCGGGCCGCCTCACCCTTTTTCTATGCTGCTTTGCCCAAAATATGCCGAAATTGCTGCCTCATAGCTATTTCGTGTGTCCATTTTGTAATTCTTACTGTTCAGTGACGGCGAGTGGCATGAAATGACACAACAAAATCACTTTTATTCCTGCAAAATTGCAGATTTGTAGCAACATCGTTTAATCATCTTAAAGTAACTCGGAGCCTGTTAGGATTTACCTCTTGGAATTAACTCCATTGGACAACGTGAATGACATCACTTGTCAGTTGTCCAATCACGGAATATTCCTGTGGGATCCCCGGTGTCTCCACTGGCGACACCTTGCAGAGTTTCGACATACTAGAAATTCATATAACATGGCGCCGAAACGGTAACTGCGTTTGGAAGACATGTAGAACTTGGAAAAAAAGCAAAGAAAACGGTAGCTGAACTAAGATGTCTTTTGCGCTCAGTTTTACTATTATAGTATGTGCCCACATTAAATAAGAAGGTGCAGCTGATGTTGAATTTCTGGTTGATGACAGTGGTGGGAGTAAAAACCGTGAAGGCTAGTAATGACATTACTACGTCTACGTCACTAGTCAGCATTTATATCGAAAAGAGAAAGACTAGTCTAATGTTTTATGCCGTTTTTAAGCACAATAAGGAATGTGATTTATAAGATATCTTTGTGCTAAAAATATAATACGTATTTCGTCAAAGTTGTTCAAACAAACTTTTGGGAAAGTTGATTTGTGTGAAGTATGTACATAAAGTAAAGGTTAAAACATACCTCAAAATGCACCATTTTTAGCTAGTTTAAAAAAAATCTTCGTGGAGCATGCCCCTGGTCCCCCCAGCAATGTTTTCACACCTGCGGCACTCACGTAACCCACCCCTACCACCTCGTCCATCATTTTACCCAGGGGAAACACTGCACATAAGTTGAGTTAGGGTTGGAGAGAACTGGTCTGCTGAGTGAAGTGTTCTTGGTAGCCATAGCTGATGAGTAACATCCAGGTGTTGTTCTGTGTGTTTTCGTTGCCGTGACGACTGTTACAGTACCATAGACAACAGTCTGATGAGTAACATCCAGAAGTTGTTCTGTGTGTTTACGTTGCTATGACGACTGTTACAGAACCATAGACAATAGTCTGATGAGTAACATCCAGAAGTTGTTCTGTGTGTTTACGTTGCTATGACGACTGTTACAGAACCATAGACAATAGTCTGATGAGTAACATCCAGAAGTTGTTCTGTGTGTTTACGTTGCTATGACGACTGTTACAGTACCATAGACAACAGTCTGATGAGTAACATCCAGAAGTTGTTCTGTTTGTTTACGTTGCTATGGCGACTGTTACAGTACCATAGACAATAGTCTGATGAGTAACATCCAGAAGTTGTTCTGTGTGTTTACATTGCCATGGCGACTGTTACAGTACCATAGACAATAGTCTGATGAGTAACATCCAGAAGTTGTTCTGTGTGTTTACATTGCCATGACGACTGTTACAGTACCATAGACAACAGTCTGATGAGTAACATCCAGAAGTTGTTCTGTTTGTTTACGTTGCTATGGCGACTGTTACAGTACCATAGACAATAGTCTGATGAGTAACATCAGAAGTTGTTCTGTGTGTTTATGTTGCCATGACGACTGTTACAGAACCATAGACAACAGTCTGATGAGTAACATCCAGAAATTGTTCTGTTTGTTTACGTTGCTGTGACGACTGTTACAGTACCATAGACAACAGTCTGATGCGTAACATCCAGAAGTTGTTCTGTGTGTTTACGTTGCTATGACGACTGTTACAGAACCATAGACAACAGTCTGATGAGTAACATCCAGAAGTTGTTCTGTTTGTTTACGTTGCTATGACGACTGTTACAGAACCATAGACAATAGTCTGATGAGTAACATCCAGAAGTTGTTCTGTGTGTTTACGTTGCTATGACGACTGTTACAGTACCATAGACAACAGTCTGATGCGTAACATCCAGAAGTTGTTCTGTGTGTTTACGTTGCTATGACGACTGTTACAGAACCATAGACAACAGTCTGATGAGTAACATCCAGAAGTTGTTCTGTTTGTTTACGTTGCTATGGCGACTGTTACAGTACCATAGACAACAGTCTGATGAGTAACATCCAGAAGTTGTTCTGTGTGTTTACGTTGCTATGACGACTGTTACAGAACCATAGACAACAGTCTGATGAGTAACATCCAGAAGTTGTTCTGTTTGTTTACGTTGCTATGACGACTGTTACAGTACCATAGACAACAGTCTGATGCGTAACATCCAGAAGTTGTTCTGTGTGTTTACGTTGCTATGACGACTGTTACAGAACCATAGACAACAGTCTGATGAGTAACATCCAGAAGTTGTTCTGTTTGTTTACGTTGCTATGACGACTGTTACAGAACCATAGACAATAGTCTGATGAGTAACATCCAGAAGTTGTTCTGTGTGTTTACGTTGCTATGACGACTGTTACAGTACCATAGACAACAGTCTGATGCGTAACATCCAGAAGTTGTTCTGTGTGTTTACGTTGCTATGACGACTGTTACAGAACCATAGACAACAGTCTGATGAGTAACATCCAGAAGTTGTTCTGTGTGTTTACGTTGCTATGACGACTGTTACAGAACCATAGACAACAGTCTGATGAGTAACATCCAGAAGTTGTTCTGTTTGTTTACGTTGCTATGGCGACTGTTACAGTACCATAGACAACAGTCTGATGAGTAACATCCAGAAGTTGTTCTGTGTGTTTACGTTGCTATGACGACTGTTACAGAACCATAGACAATAGTCTGATGAGTAACATCCAGAAGTTGTTCTGTGTGTTTACGTTGCTATGACGACTGTTACAGTACCATAGACAACAGTCTGATGCGTAACATCCAGAAGTTGTTCTGTGTGTTTACGTTGCCGTGGCGACTGTTACAGTACCATAGACAACAGTCTGATGAGTAACATCCAGAAGTTATTCTGTGAGCGGATTGAGATCTTCAGCACTGTAGAGTTCTCAAAGGTGTCCGTCCTCACTGGAATCATCAAGATCAGTCTCAAGGTGAGTGTATCAGTTGCAAAGTCTCGTTCACACAGACAAGTCACCGTTGCATGTCAGGGGCGCTGCTGATTACACCAGTCTTAGTACCCTTGGCAGATCGCTTTTTGAAACGCTCAAGTTAAACTCACCCAATGATGTTGTTTGAGTGTTCGGCTCGGTGTTGCTTCAGCCAATAATTCTACGGGGAGTAGAAATAATTGAACTGCGCAGCCACTCGGGGGAATGTTGGGATTCCCTGAAGTTGCTGACTTTGTCTTTGAATAGAGGTGCGGTGGTGTGTGTGCGCGTGCGTGCGTGCATGCGTGCGT
The DNA here is from genome assembly GCA_020002185.1 of Paraescarpia echinospica. Classification (NCBI taxonomy): domain Eukaryota; kingdom Metazoa; phylum Annelida; class Polychaeta; order Sabellida; family Siboglinidae; genus Paraescarpia; species Paraescarpia echinospica. The sequence continues at coordinate 73,835,960 of CM034534.1, forward strand.
GTGTGTACTGTTCTCACTGGTGGTACAGTCGCAACCGGCAAAGTCAGTTACTAATTTGATTTAGGATATCTGCCAGAGGTAATCTACGTAGACACCGCATTTGAGGATGAGAGAAGTTGGAATGATCTAAAAGACCATTCACAATTGTAAACGTTTACGGATTCACACTCAAATTATCAGACACCCTCCTCCTGAATTAGTGCCTTAACAATTTGATACTGTTTTCCAAATTGAAAGACATTCCTCGTGTATAATTATATATTTGCAAATACCTGGTATATGATTATATATACATATATATAATTATATATATATATATATTTGCACTACATAATGCTCTATTCCTGTGAGGCTTCAACACTGACATTTCAGTATGTTTGATGTGGAACCCTCTAGCATATAATATCAAACTAAAGACTTGTTTGGTTTCTGAACTAACCAAACGACTGCCTAGAGCCACATAGGAACCAGCAAGTGATCCTTTGCACAGGATGGGCATTTAGAGGGGGCAACTGGCCACTAGACTAACTAACAGTTTAAAGTCGTTAATGACCATCGTTGGCTAACTGGTGTGAAACAAATCAAATGGATGAGTATTAATTAAATAAATGGCTCAAATGTCACTGGTTTGTCATTGACAAAACTAAACATGCCAATACTGGTTGTGATTGACGTGAATGTCTTCCACACAAGCCATTCACGTGCTAAATGGCACACTTTTGATTAATTCTAGACTGGCAAAAATTATTCTCCCTCTGTCAGCACAATGCCTGCGTTCTTGACGTGGCGGTAATGAGTTTCTGTCTGTACAGACCTTCTTGGAGTGCGTGCGCCTGAGGACATTCGGTCGCTACGGCCTGCAACAGATCCAGGTAGATGCCCATTACCTGCAGCTCTACCTGTGGAGGTTTGTCTCCGACGAGAAGTGAGTATCACAGGTGGTATTTTATTTACATAAAGTCTTCAGCTATTGTCTCTGTCCCTGTGGTTCCTTCATCTCAGCAGCCAAAGATATTGTGATCCATAAACCTTTCCGTGCTCTCCACATGTTAACTGTCTGGTATCTGTGATCAGTATCTATAAACCTATCTGTGCTCTCCACATGCTAACTGTCTGGTATCTGTGATCAGTATCTATAAACCTATCTGTGCTCTCCACATGGTAACCGTCTGGTATCAGTGATCAGTATCTATAAACCTTTCCGTGCTCTCCACATGCTAACTGTCTGGTATCCGTGATCAGTATCTATAAACCTATCTGTGCTCTCCACATGTTAACTGTCTGGTATCTGTGATCAGTATCTATAAACCTATCTGTGCTCTCCACATGGTAACCGTCTGGTATCAGTGATCAGTATCTATAAACCTATCTGTGCTCTCCACATGCTAACTGTCTGGTATCAGTGATCAGTATCTATAAACCTTTCCGTGCTCTCCACATGCTAACTGTCTGGTATCAGTGATCAGTATCTATAAACCTATCTGTGCTCTCCACATGGTAACCGTCTGGTATCAGTGATCAGTATCTATAAACCTATCTGTGCTCTCCACATGCTAACTGTCTGGTATCAGTGATCAGTATCTATAAACCTTTCCGTGCTCTCCACATGCTAACTGTCTGGTATCAGTGATCAGTATCTATAAACCTATCTGATGGTAACCGTCTGGTATCAGTGATCAGTATCTATAAACCTATCTGTGCTCTCCACATGCTAACTGTCTGGTATCAGTGATCAGTATCTATAAACCTTTCCGTGCTCTCCACATGCTAACTGTCTGGTATCAGTGATCAGTATCTATAAACCTTTCTCTCCACATGCTGTCTGGTATCTGTGATCAGTATCTATAAACCTATCTGTGCTCTCCACATGGTAACCGTCTGGTATCAGTGATCAGTATCTATAAACCTATCTGTGCTCTCCACATGCTAACTGTCTGGTATCAGTGATCAGTATCTATAAACCTTTCCGTGCTCTCCACATGGTAACCGTCTGGTATCAGTGATCAGTATCTATAAACCTTTCCGTGCTCTCCACATGCTAACTGTCTGGTATCTGTGATCAGTATCTATAAACCTATCTGTGCTCTCCACATGTTAACTGTCTGGTATCTGTGATCAGTATCTATAAACCTATCTGTGCTCTCCACATGGTAACCGTCTGGTATCAGTGATCAGTATCTATAAACCTATCTGTGCTCTCCACATGGTAACCGTCTGGTATCAGTGATCAGTATCTATAAACCTATCTGTGCTCTCCACATGGTAACCATCTGGTATCAGTGATCAGTATCTATAAACCTTTCCGTGCTCTCCACATGCTAACTGTCTGGTAACTGTGATCAGTATCTATAAACCTATCTGTGCTCTCCACATGGTAACCGTCTGGTATCAGTGATCAGTATCTATAAACCTATCTGTGCTCTCCACATGCTAACTGTCTGGTATCAGTGATCAGTATCTATAAACCTTTCCGTGCTCTCCACATGCTAACTGTCTGGTATCAGTGATCAGTATCTATAAACCTATCTGTGCTCTCCACATGGTAACCGTCTGGTATCAGTGATCAGTATCTATAAACCTATCTGTGCTCTCCACATGGTAACCGTCTGGTATCAGTGATCAGTATCTATAAACCTTTCCGTGCTCTCCACATGCTAACTGTCTGGTATCTGTGATCAGTATCTATAAACCTATCTGTGCTCTCCACATGGTAACCGTCTGGTATCAGTGATCAGTATCTATAAACCTATCTGTGCTCTCCACATGCTAACTGTCTGGTATCAGTGATCAGTATCTATAAACCTTTCCGTGCTCTCCACATGCTAACTGTCTGGTATCAGTGATCAGTATCTATAAACCTTTCCGTGCTCTCCACATGCTAACTGTCTGGTATCAGTGATCAGTATCTATAAACCTATCTGTGCTCTCCACACGGTAACCGTCTGGTATCAGCGATCAGTATCTATAAACCTATCTGTGCTCTCCACATGGTAACCGTCTGGTATCAGTGATCAGTATCTATAAACCTTTCCGTGCTCTCCACATGCTAACTGTCTGGTATCTGTGATCAGTATTCATAAACCTTTCTGTGCTCTCCACATGCTAACTGTCTGGTATCTTTAAATCAGTCTTTACCCTCTTTATCTTGTTGAGTCTCTTTAGTTGTTAACTGCCTTGTCTGCATGTGTGTTGGGCATTCCTTTGTGTATACATCATAATAGAAATGGTACAGCTCAGTAACCCTAGTATGCTTGATGTCACAACCGTTTTACTGACTAAGTGTGGCCAATTGATCAAATAAATTTCTTTTCTTGATCTAATATAGTCAGACCTCATTTAACCTTTATATTATTCATACATACAGATTTAATTAATTTTAGTTTTATTTATCATAGCATAAGATTTTAATATCTAATAGACTTATTTAATGTAATTTAGCCATTTATTTATTTATCTTATTTTTTTTATCCAGTATTCAGCACTTTCGCTAATTGTTTGCTTTATCATTGCATTTACTTGTAATTTGACTATACATAGGTTTATTTATATATATATATATTAGGATTTTGCTTGCTAAATTTATTTTGTCCGATTTATTTTTTTTAAATGCGATTTTGTTTTTTAGATATTTGCTGATTTTGTAAACACCCGTGAACGGAGCATTAATCCTGGATTTGATGATGTATAAATAAAGTTTATTATTATGTTTAAATCCTACCTGCCTGTTCAGACAACAGATGATCCACACTGACCTGTATGGCCGCGATTAAGGTTAATTGTCCGAATCTGGTTTCTCCCACAGCTTAGTTCACTTCCTGTTGGATGAGATTGTTGGCAGCGCGCTACATCGCTGTCTCGACCCCGTCACCATGGAGAACAGCGTAAGTTGGTCACATGACATGGTCACATGACACAGCAGTTTCTGTATTGCACCCTTTCAATGATGTAGCAGTTCGTGTCAAAAAGTTTCCCATTTCGATAGCATGATAATACACATCCGAAATTTTATCATTTAAAAATAATCGTGTTTTTTTTTATTTTTGTTTTTTACCGTAACAGTTTTTTTTGTAAATTGTGGTGCCGTGTTATAAAAAGTTATGCCAGCGTTGTATGCTGCTATGATCTGTCGTCCACACTTTGGTGTGTTGTACCATTTCTATATTAAATGTTATGTTTGTAAAGTGCATGGTCCAAGGTAGTAGTGTAGTACCACAAATAATGAAACCATGTCACAGGCCACATCCGATTGTTGGTGCTTCTCCGCCAGCTGTTGACGATGATGACATCACAAAATGTAGATTATCTTTGCATGCCTAATGATTGGAGCAATGTAAAAGTTGCGGACCATGTTCTGTATCGTGGACCATTTCCTGCATCATGGAATGTGTTCTGTATTGAGGACCATATTATCTATTGTGGACCATGTTCTGTATCGTGGACCATGTTCCGCATCATGGACTGTTCTGTATTGTGGACCATGTTCTGTACCGTGGACTGTGTCCTGTATCGTGGACCATGTTCCGCATCATGGACCATTTCCTGCACCATGGAACGTGTTCTGAATCGTAGATCATGTCCTGCATCATGGACCGTGTCCTGTATCGTGGACCGTGTTCTGCATCATGGACCATGTTCTGTATTGTGGACCATATTCTGTATCATGGACCATGTTCTGTATCGTGGACTATGTCCTGTATCATGGACCGTATCCTGTATTGTGGACCATGTCTTGTATCGTGGACCGTGTTCTGTATTGTGTCCTGTACCGCAGACCGTGTTCTGTATTGTGGACCGTGTTCTATATCGTGAACCATGTTGTGTATCGTGGACCATGTCCTGTATCATGGACTGTGTTGTGTATCATGGACCATGTTCTATGTCACTGGCTCTCATTTGGTAAATCGTTAGTTTGGTGTCCGGAAAATTAAGTAAATGATCACCATTTTTTTTAATGTTCATTTCTGTGTGATGACCGCCTCGTGTTATCAACACAATCTCTCACATCTGTTTCAGAAATGTATAAAATACTAGGAAGATGTCACATACACTTGTGTATACTTAGTCCTTTTTGTGTTGTGTACAGGTGATCGACTTAATCTGCGAGCGTGGATAGAGGGCAGCACTAGAAGCAGTGTGCGCAGAATGAGACATTCTGATGGACTCTTAGAATGGGATTTGATAGGTATGAAGCATTCACAGTGGAATGAGATATTCATCGTGGAATGAAACATTCACTGTGGAATGAGACATTCGTTGTGGTATGAGACATCTGTCAAGGAATGAGACATTCACTGTGGTATGAGACATTTGTCAAGAAATGAGACATTCACTGGAATGAGACATTCACTCTGGAATAGAACATTCACTGTGCTATGAGACATCTGTCATGGAATGAGACATTCGCAATACATTCATTGTGGTATGGTATGAGACATTTGTCAAGGAATGAGACATTCACAATGGGATGAGACATATACTGTGGTATGAAACATCTGTCAAGGAATGAGACATTCACCTTGTAATGAAACATTTACAGTGGAATGAGACATTCATGGTGGAATGAGACATTCTCTGTGGTATGAGACATTTATCATGGAATGGGAATTTCACCATGAAATAAGACATTTTCTATGAAATGGTACGTTCGCTATAAAATGAGACATTCACTGTGGATTGTGAGATTCATCATAGAATGTGACATTCATCATGATATGACTGATGTGTTTTACAAGTATTGTTGGCTGAGTGAGTTCACAAAGCCACAGTACATTAAGTATTACACAGGGGGATGTCATCACTATGTATCAAAGGGAAAATACAATGATACAGCTGCGCCAGACAGGGAGTGTACAAGTTGGCGTTATATTTGTTGGATCATAAAAATGGCGAGTTCTACGCCACATATTGGTGGGTTTGATGATTTTGTGAAGTTGTGAGACCATCCCAGTCATTTCACATCGTGCATTCAAAAGTGGTGTCCCATTATTCAACAGTTGACAGCCACCAGAATTGTATGGAAAATATTGTTCATGGCTCCAATATTTGAATAGACAGCAAGGATTAACACTTACTTTGGACCGTTTAGTGGAAACTTGCAATGTTTCGATCCACATCATGACATCAGTGCATGATCAAGATCCACAGGTGGTGGATTGAAATGTTGCAAGTTTCCAAAGTAAGTGTTAATCCTTGCTGCCCACCAGAATTGATAAATATTTTATGGGATTTCATTCTCATCCATTCCGGTTATAATCTTAAAATGGCGTATTTAGGTGGGCATTGAGGCCATGGATGCCCCCTTTCGGAAATATGTTCTTTGTAATTATTGTGAAACCATACAATATTTTATTTTATTTATTATAAATTATTCCTGTTGTTAATATTTTACTTATTAACAGTGTTAGAGATTTCATGTGGATTAAAATAGCTATATCAAAGTACTTTATTATAATATTGACATAGTATTAATGATCATGAAAACCTTTGTATGAAATATTGTTTGGCAGATTATTGTATTTATTGGTAAAACATAATAATGGTAAGTTGTTTATTAATTTTTAATTGATGTGTTACGTGACAGTGTGCCCTTTTAAAAGATGAATTGGTGAATGTTTGGAGAACTTATACTTATGAATAAACTCTCTACATGTCTCAATATATTTTGCAAAGTTTTGGTCGGCTCTGAAAAGAACCGTGTGGTGTTGTTTCTTCCGATAGCTGCAGTTCACCGTGTTCGTGTAGCTGGTCAAACTGGATAAACCCTTCAGATGTCCTAGAGGAAGGATGCACTGGAATGGATCCATCCTGAATTTGACATATCGTCGTGCTACACACACTCTCGCTTGTTTCGACATTTCGCCTTCATCCACATAAAGTTCAAACCTTACAAGTTATTATATTCACAGCTTTATATGATGGCGTGGAAATGCTGGCCGCTGCAACTACAGACTACAACCAGATCAGACTCATAATGATTTTGGAGGTGCATTAATTATTTTATCAACCTGTATTTGCAGGCTCCCAAAAAACCTCTCTTGAGACATACTGCACCTTCCATTTAAACCTCAAATGGAACTGGGTTCCCACAAGTGAAATTCTTTTACCTTAGCGAGGTGGTGCGTATGCACCCGTCACAACTTGTTATTGTTACTAAAAACAAAATAATATATATTGTATCATAGTATGATTCTGTCCCTTCGCAGAAGGGAAAGAATCCATAAGAAGTGGAAGAAGACTGGCAGAGAAGAGCTGTATGGTGCATTTCGGAATATCAAGCGACAAGTCCAGGGCAGAATGAGACAGCAGTACTGGGCTCACGTGGACAATTTAATCACAGACGGAACTCTAGACAAACCCCAATCCACCAAGAAGTTTTGGGCCTTTATCAAACAAATGAAATCGGATAACCAAGGAGTCCCTCCACTGAAAGAAGAAGGCAAGCTGATCACAGATGACATAGAGAAAACTGAGTTACTGAACCAGCAGTTCCAGTCAGCCTTTAGTACAAAGGAAACATTTACTAAAGAGGAATTTGACACAAGGTGCCCAATGCCTCAGCTTGACCAGAATCAGCCCCGATGTGAAAATATCAACATCACTGTCAGCGGAATTGAAAAACTCCTGAAGCAGTTAAAACCAACTAAAGCTAGTGGATTTGATGGCATCAACCATCCGAGTCCTCAGGGAAGTTGCATCAGAGGTTGCTCCATCACTAACCCTGATCTACAAAGCTTCCCTGAAGTCTGGCATTGTACCCAGGAATTGGCAATCTGCCTACATTACACCTGTGATCAAGAAAGGGGAAAGGTACAAGCCTGAAAATTACCGGTCCATCTCCCTCACGAGCATGCCTTGCAAGTTATTTGAACATGTGGTGGTCAGCACCATTATGAGATATGTGGAAGAGCACAAGATCCTCTGTCCGGAGCAACGTGGATTTCGTCGTGGCAAATCCTGCGAGTCCCGGCTGCTAGGATTCGTGGACGAGGTGTCTGAAGAGCTTGAAAAGGAATGTCAAGAAGACGTACTAATCATGGAGTTTTCAAACGCCTTTGATAAACTGAGCCACAGCCTCCTCATGCATAAAATACAGCATTATGGCATAACAGGAAGGGTCCACTGATGGATTGAGAATTTCCTCTCCGACAAAAAACAGGCAGTTGTCGTTAATGGAGCACAATCAGCGTTCACGGCAGTTGAATCTGATGTCCCACAAGGTTCTGTCCAAGGACCTAGCCTGTTCCTGTTTTACATAAACGATCTTCCAGCAGGATTGTCCTCTACTCCCAGACTGTTTGCGGATGACACAATCTGTCACAAAGTTGTCACCAGCCCACAAGATCAATACGACCTGCAGCAAGACCTTAGCAGATTAGCAGCCTGGGAGCAACGCTGGAAGATGTGTCTTTTCATCCCCAGAAGTGTACTGCAATGAGCATCACCCGAAAGTGCACAGTTCTGGCTACACAATACCACCTCCACCGATATACTCTAAGCACAGACACGGAAGCAAAATACCTTGGAGTCAAGTTCACCTCTGACTTCCGCTGGGACTCCCACATCACAGACGTATGCAGCAAAGCCAATAAGACCTTGGGCTTCCTCAGGCGAAACATCAAGACGACCAACAAGAAGTTAAAAGAAGCTGCATACAAGGCATTTGTCCGACCTGTGCTGGAGTATGCCAGTACTGTATGGGACCTAGCTTTCACTGCATCCAACATCAAGGCACTAGAGAAAGTACAAAGACGGGCAGCCAGATGGGTGAAATGAGACTACCGAAAAAGAGCATGTGTGGACACCATGTTACAAAAATTGCGATGGCCAACTCTCGAACAGCGGAGAAAGAAAGCACGATTCAACACCTGTAAGTTCCACCACGGACTCATACACATTGAGTCAAAGCACAGACCAACACCAATTGATCACCCAAGAAGAAACACCCGATACACCAATGATCTCACCTGTAACATCCCATATCACCAGACAGCCTACAGACAGAAGACATTCTTCCCAAGAACCATACCAGAGTGGAACAGCCTTCCTCATGAAATCACCAAAGCTCCTGCTCCTGCCTCCTTTGAGACTAGGGTCTGTACTCTCCTCAAATTCTGATGTGTTAACGAAAGTGGGTAAATGAAAGCTAGAGCTGTGCCGGTCGGGGTTTAACCCAGGTGACCGCTACGGCAGCCGGATTCGTCTGGCCGGATACTCCAAGTAGTTGACACATCATCCACTTTTTTGCACTTCTCTTGTTATGACTCAGGGCCTTTTACATAATGTTTTTATACATATTAAAAAAAAAAAAACTTATTTGTTTATAAATTTATATTTTAAAATGTATTTATTAATTTATTTATCTTTTAATCCCTAGCGCATCACCTATCATTTTATTAAGCACAGCAGCCCCCCCCCAAAGTGCAGCAAAATGGATACGGGTATGAAGTCCTTGGTACTCAGGCCCATTTGTTGGGTGACTCCAATGCCGATCAGGCAGCTCTGACAGCCCGTGTCGGCCATGACAGGCAGGGATACTGCGCGGGTGCGTTTCAGGAGGTCAAAACCCAGCGCTTTGTAATCTTCGCGCTCGTTGGTAAGAGTGAGGTTGATGTACGGCTGCGGGTTGGACGCGCGTTTCGTCCATTTATCGCACATATCATCGTACAGATGGTGAGCGAGGGGGAGTGTGCGTAACCCGTCGCCCGCGCTGTCCATGGTGACCGTGCATAGCTCGACGAAGGCTGCCGTTTGCTCGTCATACAGCTCGTCTGTCTCCTCAGATGGGGGCTTAGTCGGTCGTCCGCTCAGGCACGCCTTGTCGAGGTGATTCTGGCGGCCACACTTCTGGCACTTTTTACCATACGCGGGGCACTCGGTGCGTCTGGTGTGCCACAGGGGCGTCTTGCCGTGACCCACCTCGCCGCAGTAGATGCACACCCCTTTGGGCTTGGCTTTCGGTTTCTCCGGCCTGGCTCCTCCCCTGTTGCGGACGTTCTGCTGTTTCCCCCGCCGATACGAGCTGCTGATCGCATCCGTGTTCTGAGGGTCGAGTAGACGCGATGCCGAGCGTTTTCCAGACTCCTTGGCCTCGATATACTCAATCATGTCCTTTAATGGCATGTCCTGGTTCTTTTCACCGAGCAGATCAAGTTGTATCTCTTGGTCTGCGATGCCGCGGGCAATCACATTGCGTATAATCTCTTCTGTGAAGTCGTTGACTTGATCGCACTCCGTCTTAGTGCACTTCATCTCGTACTTGCATGTGTCCGCCTGCCCCTTGATACGGGCGTAGAACGACCGGATGGGCTCCTCGTGTCCCTGCCGCATGTTAGACAGGGCTACCCGAGCTACCATAGTGTTCTCCGCTCGGACGGCGAGTGCCTTCATGGCGGTGAGGACGTCTTTTTCGTCACTGCTCATTAGGCTCTTGCCCGCTGCGCGAGTGAGGTCTTTTCTCAACTCCTCCTCGCAGCATTCCAGTAGTTGTGCGACTATGTCGGGTCCAACAAGTTTAGTACCCGTCTTGTACTCACCCCAGCGGGTTATGAAGTATGACCAGGCCTCGCCCGTCCCGGCCAGTGCTACGGAAGGACGCTTGAGTTTCTCCATCTTCGCATTCGCGCCCAGCGCCCGGGGGACTGCGACGTGCACAGTGGCGTGTACACTCAGCATAGCAGCCACCACTGCCGCCTCTGCGTGCGTAGCCGTATAGTCACAATCCTCGATCGGACACTCAACGTTCACAGGCGCCATCAAGTTGTTTAGTTATAAATAAGAACAGAGTTCCATTTGTTCAGTCACCTTACTAAAGAGAAAGCGTGAAATGACAATAACTAAACAAGTATTGAACAGGTTGAAATGCGAGTGTGTAATGGTTCCGTTTCTAGTAGCGCATGCGCACTGGTATAAGGGACCGGTTATTATGCGGGAGCAAGGGACCGGTTATAATGTTCTCTAGTAGTGAGGACGTAGTACTGACCCCATTACAACCAGCTCCCGCGCTCCCAATTGGTCAGTAGCGCGCTCCTCGCAATTTAAAACTGGGTTGCGCGTGACCCTTCTTCTATGTGCCATGTCTGTCACAGGCGTTGGCGATCATGGCCCTTCATACCGCACGGTCGTGTGTAGTTTGTAGCAGTTCTGTTGTGCTCCTTCCACACCATGTTGAGAGACTATCTATTATTTTTATTCTCTGGCGTCCTCTGGATCTTTTTCCTTCTATCTTTCCTGTTGTTACTATTTGTTATAATTTTTCTTTCTCATGACATGGCCTATAAATCGTGCTTGTTGTGTTCTAACTTTGTTGATGATCTTTCTTTTTGATTTGGCTGTCCTAAAGATGACTTCATTGCTTTGCTTTGCAGTCCATGGCACTCGCAGCATTCTTCTTAAGAACCACATTTCAGTGGCTTCTATGTTTTTTTGTGATCTTTTGGTTATTGTCCAGGATTCACATCCATATAGCAATATGGGCTCTATATGTAACATTGCAGTACTCGTTTTCTCACTTCAATTGATATATTTTTATTTGTTAAAATGTTTTTCATGTGGTGAAAAGCTGTTTTGGCGTGAGCAATTCTTCTCTTTATCTCATCGTTGCATCGACCGTCGGATGTTATTAGTGATCCCAGATAGTTAAACGTTCGGACTTGCTTCAAAACTGTGACATATGCTATCACGTTGCATGTTGGAGTGTAATTTTTCTTTGAGATGACCATGATTTCTGTTTTCTTTTTGTTCAGGGACAGACCTTTTTTCTCACTTTCCCTTATTACTGTATCTAGCATCTGTTGTAGATCTATTTCGTTCTCAGCAATCAGTACCGTGTCGTCTGCATATTGTAAATAATTCATGTTGTATCCCCCTACTTGAATGCCTGGCATATCTTCTAATGTGCGTAAGATAATCTCACTGTATAGTGAAAAAAGATCGGGTGATAGGATACACCCTTGTCTTACACCACGTTTTATTTCGTGAAATTTACTGATGTCATTTTCTATTCGTATTGCTGCTGTTTGCTCCCAGTACAGATTTCTCACAACTCTTTCCCATCAATGTTCAAACTTTCCAGCACTGATATGATTTCTTCATGACGAACTCTGTCAAATGCATTTGTGTAATCAATAAAACATACATACAGATCTTTCTGCACTTCCAGTGCTCTCTCAATCAGTGTTCGTAGGATGTATATTGCATTACTTGTACCTTTATCTTCTACAAATCCACATTGTTCTTCAGCAATTTCCGGCTTTATTTTGTTTCTCATTCTGGTCATAATAATTTTAAGCAATATCTTGGTGAAGTGACTCATGAGACTAATTGTACGGTGTAGTTCACATTCAATCGCACCTGGTTTCTTTGGTATTGCTACAAAAGTGGATCTGGATAAATCAGTTGGGATTCGTCCGCTGTCATATATTTTGTTCAAGAAGTCTGTTACTATATTAATACCAAATTCCTCTAAACACTCAATCATTTCAATGGTAATATTATCTGGTCCAGCAGCTTTTCCCTTTTTCATTGATCTGATGGCTTTTCGAACCTCGTCCTTCAATATAGGAGGACCATCAAAGTTCTTCTTAATTGATGGTCTTTCACACCTTTCATCATCGTACAGTTCACCAATATATTCTGACCATCTCTCGGGTATTTTGTCTTTGTCCATTGTTATGTTTCCTTCTTTAGATTTCAGGCAACCTGTAGCTGAGCATGTTCTTTTCCCCGTGATTTCTCTTATTCTAGCATGCATGGATTTTGTGTCGTGCTTATTCTTCTGTTCAATTTCTTTGCATTGTTCATTAAGCCATTCCTCTTTCGCTAGATTACATTTAGCCGTTATATCCTTGTTCATTGCTACATATGCATAATGATTTTGCTTAAGGGGGCTCTATACTTTCAGAAGAAAAAATGCTGTGATTTGTATTAAAACACTTATTTGCATTCCAATGTACACAATGGAGTATGATGTACAAGAAAAAAAATTGAAATCGACCAATCGGATGTCATGAAAATGGACGCCATCTTGGATTTTTTTTGTCGACCACGAGAACATCTGTATCTTAAAAACTACTCAACATAGAAACATGGTGTTTTCTGCATCTTTTTGAGAAAGAAACATTCTATGCACTGAACTAGGATTTTATATGTATTCCGTTTTTAAGATTTTTTAATTTTACGTTCATATTTGCTATAAAAACATCCAAATTTACAATTATTTCAAAACAGCAAAAAATTCACAAATTACCTAATTTTATTAAACTCCTAGTTCAGTGCATTCAATACAGTGAGGGCAAGCAACAGTGAAAATTGCATAGCTTTATGTTGAAAACTGTTTGATTTATCACTGTCCCAAGACTAGAAAAACACCAAAAAAGTATTTCTGAGAAAAAACGATATGAAAATACAGTTGGCTACTTTTTTATGGTTATCTGTGTAAACTTACCAAAAAAGTGCGTTTATGGGGTTTTAAAATGCTCCTGCTTCATATGTTATCCATTCTGACAGTAGTTGGGTGTCCTCGCAGGCCAATCGCCGCTGTCGCTTTGCCTGCCGGATGTCCTTCTGTGCCTCAAGAGAGCGCCTTATTGCTTGCCTTATCCGCTTTTTGTCCTTTGCGACAAGGCATTTCACTGTGTGTGTTCCCGGTGTTATGCCAAGTTTTTGAAGCACTCTAGCCATTGAGACAGTGCCATCATTGTAGTGTGCTACAGCATCATCTAGGGCCAGTTGCACTGTTGTAGTTCCAACAAATATTTCTTTCGGACATTTTCCCCATACGACAGAATTGAGACTTTCGACAGCATTTTGTGTTAGGCCATCGACACACTTGTGGAGCAAACTGTCAGTGGAGTCTCTGAAATACTGAATGAATCTTGTTTGCAACAGCTTTTGGTAAGGGGTTTTTGTGGACATAGGTAGCACTATCTTTGTTGTAACCGCACCAAGTATCTTCACCAGTTGGGCAGTCAACATGATTCGGATTGTCATCTGTGGAAGCGGTATGCTTCAGAATAGCACTTATTGCCGTTTTCATCCCACTTACAGACCCAACATTCCTTCTTATTGCAAGTCCATAGTAGATCTGCAGTTGATCGATGCGCAACTGGGTCAAACGTCCTTTCCCGTCCAACGTTTTCTGATCTTCGAGTTTCTTTGATCCGCTCTCGCTTTTCAGCTTTCTCAAAGCTATGCCACATCTTTTTTGTACGTGACCAACACATTCCTTCTTCACTATTTCAACGGCATGCCCATATGGTGTTGTTTCTACAACACTTGAATATGACTTAGTGTCACCATCTCCTACAAATCCAGTATACTGCAGGTGTAGCGATTCAACTGAGCGCTCATATATTCTCACAGCCCCGGCTGGTTCCATGCTAGGAGACGAGCCACCGTATGTTATGCCACATTTTTTGTAGTGTCCTGCGTACCAGCCGAGATACTCTGTGCTTTCTTTGTCGAGGTGAGCTTTGCCGGCACATCCTTTGCATATTTTACTCAACAATTCAATGTCTAGACACTTTCGAGTGTCCGGCGAGATAGCTGCCACATATCCAATCAACGAAGAGTGGCCTCGCTTTTGCCAGCTGCCATCAAACATGCAGTCGATGTCCAAAACATCATCCTCGTCAACGTATGAGGCGTCATAGCTGGCGGCATGTTTAGTATTCCACACAATGTCTCCATGTCAGAGAATCCTGCTTCAACTGTCCGCATCCCAGCAACGAATCGGCGGCCGAGATCCTCTACATCTCTGCGACGAGAAAAACTTTACCTCAAAGTCACAACTCTCGTCATTGCATGCCAGAATGAACTGCCGTGACAATCCCATTTTAACTTGGCTGTTTTCTGTCAGACACAAATGCCCACATTTACCCACAGCACACATGGCACAGCTGTTTATCACAGAGCACAGTATTGATATGTCAAATATTCCAAAGTTAGAAGTGTTTTCTTCAAAATCGGACCAGTCAGTGTTTGCAAGTTTCATTTGAGATGCAGATATGCCACTAGTGCTATTGTCATTATCGACATTACCATCCGGCACAACCTGCCTGTCAGTGTCACTGTCAGTACAGGTTGTCGGCAGTTCTGGCTCAGGCTCTAGCCCCGGCGTACGCACAGTGTCCACATTACTACCATCAAATTGTGGCTGAATTGTGTGTCTATTACCATGGAACTTACGCTTTGCCTTTCTTATTGTTCTGTGTTCTGTTGGAGGCATGGTAAATGTGGTAAAATAAGAGTAAAACTTGATTGGAACAGTGTAAACACGGTAAAAATTGTTTGCTTGCGCTGGTAAACAGGAAGTACCAGTATGCTAACGCAGCTTGTAAGAACTGCTGTGATTGGCCAATCGGGCTGTATATCATTAACTTTGGCGTATCTTAGCCAATGAAATTCCTTGATTAAACCCATTGGGGCCACATCTTGGTAAGGCAAGTATGGTGACCAAACATGGCAATACAGAAAAAATTTAATAAAAATATTTAATAATAAGGAAGTTATAGCATTTTATGTAATAGCAGGGTAATTTAAATAACAATTCACCTGCGGATGGGGTTGAAATAATGTTTTTTTGTTTTAATAGGAGCTTCCAGGGAAACAGCAACTTTGCAAATGTTTTGCCAAATGATATAGCATTCCAAAAAACATAAAACTGGAAATTATTTTTGAAATTTCACTTTTGAAAGTATAGAACCCCTTAATTTTCCTCCTTTCATACATCAACTTTAGAATATCGTCAGTCATCCATTTTTTCTTTGCTTTTCTGCATTGCCTTGGAATAGTTTCTTCTGCAGCCTGTGTTATTGATTCCTTCATTTGTTCCCATTGGTCGTCCACATCTTGAATGTCATTCAGAACATTGAAACTGTTTTGTACTGCTACATTGAATTTATCTTTGATCGCTGAATCTGATTTTAGCATATTCATGTCTAGTTTCAGGTTCCTTGTTGCTCTTTTCCTTTTCTTCAGTTTCAGTCGGAACTTGGCTCGCACTGGCACCAGGTCGGAATCGCAGTCTGCCCCGGGAAAGGTTTTTGCCACCAGTAGGGCATTTCTAAATCTTATTGACCAGGATATAATCAATTTGGTTCCGTGTACGGTCTCCTGAACTTTTCCAAGTCCAAAGTCTTCTTGGGTGTTGTTGGAACCAGGTGTTTCCTACAATCATGTCATGAGATTTTGCCTACTCTATTAGTTTATCTCCTCTCTCATTTCTGCTCCCCAGGCCGTATGGTCCAACTATGTCTTCGCATCTTCCCTCACCAACTTTAGCATTAAAGTCTCCCATAACTATTACAATCTCCTGTGATTTGCAATGTGATTTGGCTAATTCAAGATCATTATAAAATGTCTCGTGCTCTTCATCAGATTTGTCTGCGGTTGGTGCGTACACTTGTATGATGTTAATGTTAAATGGTTTGCCACTGATTTTCACCAAGAGGATGCGATCCGATATGGTCCAGTATCCTAGTAAGCATTTTGCTTTCTTCATCCAACATAATTCCAACTCCTCTTTCATGTTTATCGCCTCCTGAGTAAATTATTGTGTTATTATCTGATGTCATCAGTCCTGCCCCTGTCCATCTAACTTCACACATTCCCATTATATTTATCCTCAGTCTTGTCTCTTCTTGTTTGATGTTTTCTAGTTTTCCTTTCTGATATAGAGTTCTTACATTCCATGTAGCAATATTCAAAATATCTCTGTTGCACACAGTAGCTGGATGACGATCTGGCGTCACGTGTCGCATATGACTATCCCTACCGAGCGAGGTGGTCCTGTCAGAACTGTCAGAACAACCGTTCACGCTGTTAACGTTATCTTCTGTGGTTTTGTGGGTCATGATTGTCTTGGGAAAGATACAGCCGTGGTTTCCCATTGCCTTCTGCCGGTTTTTGATTTGGTTTACTCCAAAGAACAGTAGCTCGTACTGAGCTGTGCTCGCCGTCGTTGTCCATACAACTGGATCTTCCGCCGCCGGAACTGAGGGGACATGCTGTCCATCACATCCTCTGCGCGTGACCCAGTTTGATACAAAAATGGGTCACGCGTAACTACGCCTGACCCATTTTGGGGGTCCAAAACTAGGTTATCCCCGTGAAAAATTCCGGGAAGGTTCGTAGTTATCTTGGGAACCTGTTGCGCCTCTAGTGGAATATTGCCGGACAAAAGCCCCCCTTTCTACCCTATTTCTGCCATGGGCACGGCAGAAATACCGCAGAAAACCAACCCTGCAATTTAGTTACATGTATATGATTTTGAAACTTAGATTTATTTACTTAAATTATAGAACAGCTCTTGACATATACATTTAAAACTTGTAGACTTTTCCTATCTTATCTAAGTTTTGGTGAATTGAAGATCATTTTTATAATCTGTGTCAGTGTATATGTATACACTGTACATTCATTTTTAGGGAAAGTGCCCTTATTTTAAAATTTTGCCCAGCATAAGCAACAGGTTCCCAAGATCACTACGGACCTTCCCGGAACCTTCCCAGGGACAACCTAGTTTTGGACCCCCAAAATGGGTCAGGAGTAGTTACACGTGACCCATTTTTGTCTCAAACTGGGTCACGCGTAACCCAGTTTTAAGTTGCGCGGACCAACTGGGAGCGCGGGAGCGCGGGAGCTGGTTGTAATGGGGACAGTACGACGTTCTCGCTACGACGTACTGACCAATGAGCATCGCGGTTCTCTGACACGAGTGGCGACTGATACTAAACTGCAAAAAGTAAATGTAGGCGGCACCAATCATTTAAACCCGAAAGAAGTTCGGCCGCATCACTACCTATTTTTGTCTGCGCGGCTAGAATACTTCCGCCAGAGTATACACACTTTTCAAGTATGAAAGTTTTGGCACGGTTCCGATGCTCGGCTACATAACAACGTCCTTTATATTTTACATTAGTCATTTAAAAAAAGTATTTTGTATGCGTACAGCCAGGCACCTAGCTGTAAACCGAGGCGGAGTGATATATTGCTGAAGGGTCACTAATAATTTGTTTCGAATTTCGCGGGAAGTTGGTAACTCGTAGACGACATAGAGGCGAGCAACACGAGGTTGAGACAAGTCATACTTTATCTTCTTCTTCTTCCAATACACGCCTAGCCTCAACATGCTGAGGATACAGGCGGTGCCGTGGCATGGCAGGCGAACAGGAAATTATCCGTGCCATTCCATGCCATTAAGAAATATACATTCGCATCTTGAAATCAGATATGTGAGTACCAACATTTCCTTATGTTTACAGTTGGGCAGTAACAATATTGATTCTAGTTTCAAGCGGTAACGCACGACCGCAGTGCCACTGGCAGCGGCAGACTAGCGCAAACCGGGTCGCGGCACTTGTGTCGTGAGTTGTGTAGTATCAGGACCCACCTCGATTTCGCCGTTATAACTTGACTTTTGCCTAACTTTGATACCTCAGGCTCAGTGCGTTAGTTCCATTATTCAACATCATCCCAGGCATATATTTATATTACGAAAATGTGTCTTACCGCACTTTTGAGGCCCAAATACTAATAGCGACCCGGTTTGCCCTAGGCCTAGACTAAAATCTGCAGGCCCACACTAAAAGGCGGACCGCGAACGGGCGGACCACATTCACAAGGATGCGCACGATCTCTACGTTCCATGTTTACGTGCGTTGTTCCTTCAGTTGCGCTCTTGTGCGTTCGTTTATAAATATTGAGATGTCTTTCATTAATTATGCGTGGAAATGTGAGAAGACATTAATGATTTTACAAAATGAACACAACAGAACAGTGCAATTAATAATATAACAATTCTTGGATTTGTTGTTTGTTTGTATTTATTTTCACGATTGCTGTGATGATATGTACAATTAACTACAAACCACATGTCAAATAATATAATAAACAGCTGCTATGAATTTATGCATAAATCAGTGACAACTATTCTGATGACACCCCAAGAAAGTTAAATACATAACTAAATTCCACACAACCAAGACTTGTGTCCACAAAATGTGTATTTAAAAAATTGAATCAGAATACACATGCACTTGAAGATCCATGACATCAGTGATGTTAACAACACAAACTGATCATTGAGGGAATGTCCACCAAACATTATGTATGCCTTTAAATACCTACATGCTCACCTCAAAAATTAATTATAGTACAATTTGTTCCTTTAAACTGAGTCAGAAGGGCTGCATCAAACGCACACCTCTGGATTTATACCTCTTATAGAAAGCTATTGTTTGTAGTAACTTGCAAAACACGGGTAGACACGAGTAGCTATCAAAGCATGTGTAATATCTACTCAACTGCTCAGCTAACAATGGAACAATGAACAAATGAATGTTACAAAGTCACACAAATTATAATACAATGACATGGCAAATGAATAGGTTGCACATGGCAGTTAATAATACAATAATAAAAGACACTCCAATATTTACGAACGCACGCGCAAACGACAACAACGCTTATAAGGAAGGAACAAAGATCGCGCATATCCTTGTGAATCTGCACCGCTGCGGTCGTGTGTTGGGGCACCGCATCGCGCTCATAAAATGAGCGATATAGCAGCGTATGTTGATGCAAACTGGGGCGCTATTTACGCCTCAAAGGTGTGCTAAGACGCAATATTCTTAAACGTAATTATGCCTGGGATAATGTTGAATAATGGAACTATCGCACTAAGCAAGGTATCAAAGTTAGACAAAACTCAAGTTATAGCGGCGAAATGGTGGTGGGTCCGGATTCTACACCACTCACTAGTCAAATGTAGTTATTTATTTTCAAGAGAAAGATAAGGGCATTTTTTTGGTATGCGCCTAAAAGAGTTAATGCAAACTAACTATTTCCAACTATAATCATATTTTTAACGTCAGTGGTTTACTGGTAATATTATCTCAAAGTAGAAAATTCTAATGAAATCTTCGATAACACAGAGGTTGCCATCTTACTGATGACGCAGCGGTTTCACCAAAAGCAACTAATAAACGAGCAGCATTTTTTACCCCGGTGCTCTCATGACGTAGCCAATGGTGTCAACACGTTACGTTGTACAGTTCTTCTTCTTCCGTTAAGTGGCCACAATCAATATATGATTATTCTGCCACTGTTCACTCTGTTCGGCTCATTTTGAAGAAACGTGTTTCAAAGAGGATGTATTTCATCAGTTAATGGGACAAGACCCGTCGAAACGTTGGCGACGTCGGGTTTTGAACCTTAATTTAACAAGATTTAGCAAGATTGCCACCCAGAGAATTAACTCTAGGTGGCAGGTGGACAAGGAAGCCCTTTGGCTTATCGAGAGTCCGACCCTTTTATCTATGTGTATCCCGCCCTTCTGAGGTATGTGTCGATTTTATTTTTAAACATTCACGCTACTAGCACCCACACAATCAGCAGATAATCTGTTCCATTCATTTACAGTCCTTTGTGAAAATGAGAACTTTTTTATATCTAATCTACACTGCTCCTTTGCTAATGTAACTTCATGTCCTCTAGTCCTTCTATCTTTCTTAACTGAAAAAAATATATTTCTATAAATATTTTCATAACCATTCATTATTTTAAACACTTCTATCTGATCTCCTGTCAATCTCCTGGTCTCTAGTGTTGTTAAGCCGCATTTTTTAGGCGTATTTCGTAACTAAGATCCCTAAGTTTTTGTATTATTTTAGTTGCTCTCCTCTACTCTTTCTAGCATATATATGTCCTTCCTGCGATATGGCCTCCACGCTTGAATACAATATTCTAAATGAGGCCTAACTATTGTTTTGTACCGCAGTATTATTAGCTCTTTTTTCTTATACGTTATGTTTCGCCTAATTAATCCAAGGATTTTATTTCCCTTTGAAGCTGCAATTCCGCACTGCTCTGAAACCTTCATATCAGCACTAATGGTTAACCCTAAATCCTTTTCTTTTACAGTAGTACTTAGTACAGTACCCTCCATTGTATATTCTACCTCTTCGTTCCCATGTCATGCGTGGAGGCATTTACATTTCCCAAAATTGAACAGCATTTGCCACTTTTCAGACCATTTGATTAACTTGTCAAGATCATCTTGTAAATGCTGTCTATCTCCATTACTTTTAATCCTTCTAAACACTTTTGTATCATCCGCAAATTTCAACACGTTGCTTGTTATTTCATCATCCAAATCGTTGATATATATTAAGAATAATATAGGTCCTAGTACTGATCCCCGTGGTACCCCACTCAATACCGATTTCCAGTTTGAAGCCTCCCCATCAACTACTACACGTTGTCTTCTGTCAATCAGCCATTTTTCTATCCAGTTTATTATACCATTTCCTATGCCATGGGCCTTTAGTTTAAGCAGTAATCTTTGATGTGGTACTTTGTCGAAAGCTTTTTGAAAAAAGTAGACGATATCTACTGGTAATCCCTCATTTACCCACTTAGTGATGTCTTCCAAAAAACATAACATATTTGTTAAGCATGACCTCGCTTTAAAAAACCCATGTTGAGATGGGTTTATCAAGTTATGTTTAACAAGAAAATCCACCATGTGATCTTTAATTAGTCTTTCTAATAATTTGCAAATCACTGATGTTAAACTCACTGGTCTATAGTTCTCTGACTTGTTTCTCGAACCTTTTTTAAATAACGGTATAATGTTTGCCTCTTTCCATTCTAAAGGAACCACTCCCTCTTCTAATGACAAATTGAAAACTGTTGCAAGCGGTACGCTAATTTGTTCTACAATTTCCAATAGTAGTTTGGGCAGAATCCCATCCACTCCAGGTGATTTATTATCCTTCATAGCCCTTATTTTCTTAGCTACCATTTCAGGGGTTACAATTAATTGTCCTAAATAGTCCGAATCTGTCCCCTTGTACTTAGCCTCTGGTACTGACAGTGAACTAATATCTTCCCTGGTAAACACTGAACTAAAGTACTCATTCAGGTCTTCTGCCATTAAGAATCCCTCTGATATTATATTTCCAGCACTATCTTCTAGAGGACCGACCTTATCTTGAACTTTCTGTTTGCTTCGAACATACGCATAAAAACTCTTGCTGTCATGTTTTATATTACTAGCTAATTGTTGTTCATAGCTTCTCTTTGAATTTCTAATTTCAGCTGTAGCTTGGTTAAGTGCTGTTATAACTGTTGTCTTCATCATTTCCAGTACATCTATATGACTTCCACATCATTTGTTTATACTTAATTTTTCTAATGGCTTCTTTCCATAAGTGTTTCTTTTTGGACTGTTTCCCTTGTTTTTTGAAGGGTACAAATTTATAAACTGTGCACTTAATTTCACTCTTTAATATATTCCAGCATTCTGTTGCTGTCTTGTTTTTCAGTGTGTTATTCCAGTCTATCTTTGCTAAATATTTCCTCATGTCCTTATACCTTCCTTTGTGGAAATTTCTCCTATACTGCTTTTTACTATTCCTTTCTGATTTTACTTTGATGGTAAAATGTATCTGGTTGTGATCACTATTCCCCATTGGCTCACATATCTTGACATTGTCAACTAATTCATTCTGTGAGGACAAAACTATGTCTAACACATTCTCACCCCTGGTTGGTTCTAGCACATGTTGAGAAAGGAAAGTATCTTGAACTAAAACTAAAAACTTGTGGTCCTCACTCCCCATACTCTATAGAGATTTCCATTGTATATGCCCGTGGTTAAAATCCCCCATAATAATACAGTCCCGTTTGCTTACTTCCCTTATAGCGTTTTGTATTTTTTCATTCTCTTCTATGCTTATGTTTGGACTTTGATAAACTAACCCAACTGTTAACGTTGAGTTTCCTGTAACTATGTTACACCAAACAGCTTCTTCGCAATCTGCTTCTCTTTCTAATTTTATTTCATAAGCCTGGATAGATACTTTAATATATAAAATAACTCCACCTCCCTTTCTTCCTATTCTATCTTTCCTAAACATTATATATCCTCATTATCCTGTTAGTCCCAATTCGGCATCTGATATATCGGTGGTGGTCCAGGATTCAGTTATACCTATTATGTGAGGGTCAATATCTTCTACCATAATGTTTAGTTCATTTCTTTTGTTTACTATACTCCTTGCATTTAAACAAATGCATTTATATCCTGATTCAGAACAGTTTTCCAGGCTGTTCTTTGCCGATTTATTTCTGCTGTCTTTATCTATGCCTCCAGTTTCAGGCTTTTCTGTGAGTCCCCCCTACGAATCTAGTTTAAATAGATGCAACCTGTCCCACTGTCAACAGATCGCAGCAGGTTCTCTGAGAGAACTGCTGCCCCCTTTCCACTAAGATGGAGGCCATCTCTCATGTACATATCTTCCCTCCCAACAAAGTATCCCCATAAATCTGTGAATCCCACCCCCTCTTCTTCACACATCTGCTCAACTAGTGCGTTGATCGCCATCGTCTAGCAGTTTCTATACGTTGCCCCCCTTCCTCCCATTACTGGCAAAATTCCTGACAGAATTATCTGTTCCACTCTTGTCTTCTTTAGCTTCCTCACTAACTGTCTATACTTCTGTACTACCCCAGTTGTTCCCTCCCTGTCAGCATTATGTGTTCCTACATGTACCAGTATAGACCCTCCCTTGCCATGTCCCAATATCTTCTCTACCCTGTCAGTCACATGTTCAGTCCTAGCCCCCGGTAGACAAACAACAACGTCCTTGGAGGGGTTAGGACACTGTTAGACTTCCTGCTTGGGTACAGATGAAAAAGAGTGCAGTATATTTTTGAGAAATGACTACAATATTCACTTGCTCTGACATAAGTGCATTTGAGTAGTCAGATTTCTAGATGTGATTGTAGAAGCTGTTGACAGTAAAATGGTGTCTTTATAGCAGATTTTACGAAGCGGAAGGCAGCAATTTGGCTTGTTGACCCTTTAGCCGGATTACTGCCTGCATCCATTTGTAAATATTGACTGGTGTCACACATACAGGCATTTTGCAAGAGCTAGAGATATTAGATTTTGACTAAACTCGACCAGCATGTCAACGAGATGATAATAACAGCAGGTGAGAAGTTTAAGAAACTTTATAGGTCACGTTTTCTTATAATCACACAAAACATTAACATGGTCGCCAATGGGAAAACTGACAGTGTGCTGACCCCTGGAGCAATGCCGACGATATTTAGTTACAGACCACAGCCGTCGAAAAGCCGCACATTCTCCGTCGAGCGCGCTGCCAAGTCAGATCGCAAGAAGGTTAGTATTGAGAATTCAGTACCTAAATGATAATCTTGTGCCATTTCACATTGCAGGATCTGACGTTATATTGTTTATAAACATCCGGCATCGTTAACTTTCTAGTTTTGGAATGGTGTCGGCAGGAACTGAAGCTGAAGTTTGAACCTCAGACTTAGCTCTGGCTCTGAGGAATGCATGCCTTCCATTGAGAATTTGATGGTTATTATTACATGGTCTTATTATGATTGGTATCACGGCAGTCAATTCGCGTGAGCGATAATATAGCACTTTGATTAACGTCACCGTGCAGAAAAGTCTGGAATTGTCGCCGTGACCTCTTCAGAAGTTCAGAATGTTTTGTAATAAATTTCAAGGCAGAATGTGTTTGTATGTTAAGTGAATTTTGTTGTAAATATATTCTGTTGACCATTTGTCTTATAAAAATCACTGACTGATAACCATTGATAAGGGTTCCAACACCAAGATTTCTAAATAACATATGTATGAGTATAAATCAAATAAGCACCAAAGGACTGAATGACTATGCAGGGTATATTTTTCTTTGTTCAAATAACTA
Organism: Paraescarpia echinospica; assembly: GCA_020002185.1. Lineage (NCBI taxonomy): Eukaryota > Metazoa > Annelida > Polychaeta > Sabellida > Siboglinidae > Paraescarpia > Paraescarpia echinospica. The sequence continues at coordinate 73,860,709 of CM034534.1, forward strand.
ACTACCCATCAGTCAGCAGCAGGGAACTGCTTGATAATCAGATCCCATTACATAACAGTGACAATGTTTTTATTTAATTAAAAGTGAGTGGCAATTCTACCGGTGTATTTGAAATGATAATTGACAATTTAACAACTTTAATTAAATTTTACAAACTTTCATAGGCTCCAAATATATAGCTATCTCGTTATAGTTAGAGGAAAGAAAGTAACGGACACAGTGTAATGGTATAAAAAGTAACACACTGTTTAAATTATTATTATTACTATTTTATATATTATAAAAGTTATTTTGTGTTAAAATAAAGTGTGTGAGGTAAATATTTATGATTTTTTTAAAATTTGGTTTCTTGGAATTTATTTAAATGCCAGTGAATAAGTGTCATTTTTATGATGTTGAAATTCAATCAATATATACATTAAAATGTGTTATGTTTTGTATTCGCAAACTCACCACCTGTTTCTAATTTTAACAAATCATTAAAAATAATTACCTTGAAAGCCTAATCTGCAATACAGGTAATTAGCACATCCATCACTTGAGATACAGCAAAGATCAAGTCCTTCAAACCCACTTCTCCATAAACCACTTGGTAGACAGGTACCAACTGCAATTACCAGTCAGGTTCTAGGCTGGTTATACAACATTTATGAATGTAAATTTATATAAAAAATCACTGTAAATACAGTAAACCTCACCTGAGTCAGATTCGCTTAAGTCGGATCTTCGCTCAACTCGGACAGAATTCTGAGGAATGGTTGATGTGTAATGCATTTCCCATAAAATCTTTGTGTAAGTCGGAATATGTAAGTAGGATCTTTGCCTAACTCGGAATAACTGAGTCGGTCCATTTGATCCGAGATAATGTGTTTTTCCTTGCCTAAGTCGGATTGCAGTATTCAACAAAATCATTTGGTAAGCTATAACCTTAGAGATCCGTGCCATAATGAAGCACAAAACTGTTTTAATACTGCACGATATTGTATTTTGCTTGTGGACATCAACATTTATAGAGTTACTGCAGTATCCAGTCACTTTCAAGCGTTATCCACAGTTACCTAAGGGTTTTTAGGGGGTTGCCTTTGGCGCTGGGATATGTCATCTTCGGCTAAGTCGCATTTTTGCCTAACTGGGATTAAATCACTCGGTCCGATTTAATCTGACTTAGGCATGGTTTACTGTAATTTGTTTTGATCAGTTCATTCAATTCCAGTTCAATCTGTTTTGATTTTTTATTCAAATTTATGTGTATGTTTTATCAGTTCAATTCCAAATCAAATAAGAATTGATAGTTCAATAGTCTGCGACAAACTATCCTTTTCACATAAGACGGGTTTAGTGGCTGCTTGCAGACTATTGAACCTAAACTCCCATTGGTGTGAACAAGATCACAATATTGGATTTGTACTGGTTTTACAATTTGTACTTGAACCGATACTTATCTGTCAACCAAGCAGCAGTGTAGCAGTGTAGCAGTGTAGCAGTGCAGCAGTGTAGCAGTGTAGCAGTGTAGCAGTGTAGCAGTGCAGCAGTGTAGCAGTGCAGCAGTGCAGCAGTGCAGCAGTGCAGCAGTGTAGCAGTGTAGCAGTGCAGCAGTGCAGCAGTGCAGCAGTGTAGCAGTGTAGCAGTGTAGCAGTGCAGCAGTGTAGCAGTGTGGTTTAATTGGTTGTCAGAAAACTAACATGAAAAAGTAACACAAAAGTAACATTATTTATATTATTATTTTATTTATTAATTATAAAAGTACTTTTGTGTTAAAAATGGTAGCAGTACATCACCAATAGATGGCTACAATTTGAATAAAGTAAGATATATTAAAATTTGAAATACTGATTGTTTTATTTAATTTTTAAACTTAGTGTAATAATAAATTGAAGTTCTAAATGTCAAATTCCAGAAATACTGGAACTGATGTTCATCTTCTCAAGGGATATCGCCAAGTTGATTATTCAAAAACTGAAGAGATGAGTGCAACCAATTTCAGAATTACTGGTTACCTTCACATAGAATTACCCACTATTTGACCATATTATTAATGATAACAAACTCTCCATAATTAATCTAGACATGATCTTTATTCAGTATCTGTCTCTGTTGCAGACCATTACACAGCCATTGTCCACTCGCATTCCGCTGTCCCCAGTGCCTACTACCTCTGCACATCGCATCAAGTCGGTATGTACTGCATTATTCACATGGAAACTCGATTTCTTGCTTGAAAAAAATGAATTTTACATTATCTTTTTTGTAATGTGATAATTTAGCAAATGATTTACTGTAATAGTGCACAAACACAATATCATGTTTGACAGATTCCACGAAAGAGGGTTGCTCCTACTTCCACCATTACACCACGACATGTTCTGCTAGCCCTTCCCCACCTGACAAATGACTGCCACACTGGACAGCACTTCTATGAAGGTAGGACAGAAGTCACACATTGCAATAGGTATTTAGTTGTAAAAAGTAGACCTCGGTCATTCTAATAATTGCACCACTAACATATTGTGGCATGGTAACATGGTGGTTAGATCATCAGAGTCTAAGTCTGCCATTTCAAAGTTTTTGGAGTTTTGCTCACTCCACATTGCTCCAGTTTTCACTTGGATATATAAATGAGTACCTGGCAGTGATAATATTTTCTTAGTATATGCTGTGTAGGGGCTGAATACTTTCCAGAGGAGGATGGTGGTTGAATGGACAGGACTGTCAGGGTGTTAACTATGTCACAGAGATGGCGTGAATACTTCACAACTGTATTCACTTATTTTAATGTAAAAAATTATCCATGTAATACTAATAGTAACGATAACAAAATACAGCTACTGCAAATACCGTATATAAGACACAACATGACAAAAACAAGTGATGATAAATGCAATTGTGGAGGAATGTCATAATGGGATGTCTTGTTTGTAAAGATCAATATTATTTTTTTAATGTCTGATTATGAATACTTGGCTATTTGAGTACGATTCAAACAGTCAACATTTTTAAACACGATTACCGAGTGCAATTATAGAAGACATATTTATACATTATTGTCATTTGGAAAACGTTTCAAAGTTCACTGAAAGCCGACCAGTCGCAAGGAAAGTAATTCACAGCAGCTTACTAACAAGAAAAAGATGCTGATGGGTTTGTTTTTTTGTTGGTAAGAATTTTATTACAATACTGTATGTCCTGTTTATTATAGAGCTGTCTGCTCTGGCATGGAACTTCCGGCCACGCCCTAGTGCAGACAACCCTGTCAACATGGCGGTTGTCTGGTCAAGAATGCGCAAGCAGTGGGTGCTGCAGAAGACAACACAGCAGCAGATTTACCTGCAAACCCACCTGCCCATGCTGATGGAAAGAGTGAATGATGTCTTTGTGAAAAATCTGAAACTGCCAGGAATCACTGTCCCAACTGGAATTGCAGTCCTTGGGGCAGATGTGCCCAAGCCAAGACAAGTGCATCCTCTTGTTTAGTGTAGTTCAGTCCTCAAGTGCCAAGTTGTATCCCTCATGTTGTGTCCCACCGAGTGCAAGGAAGTGTGATCGTATTTGATGGCTGGCACACACTGGTATAACTCCGTTCCCTTCGGCCCAGCCTGGCATGGATCCACCAGATGAACTGTCTATACACAGCCCACCTGAGAGACCTAAAATAAAATAAGGCTCAAATAAATTTACTAACGTTGTCAGCAGGTGATGTATGAAAATGGGTTTTAGGTAATTCATTTCCTTGTCAAATTGGTATATATCAACAAGCAGTATTTGTATGAAATCATTTGAACTTTTCTTCAATTCTCACCTAGGCATGCTACTCAAAATGTTCTAGAATGATCCTATGTTGTTTACTATTAAACATACTTTTTTGGCAGATTTCTACTATGCATAGTATATACAGTTTATGAAACTTCATACGTATATATATTTATACATTGTAAAATTGCTGTTGCTTTGCTTGATGCTATGGTTACTGTAGTATTATCTTCATTGTTGATATATGTCAATAAATATTTAACAACATATTTCACTGCTGTTATAACACATGAATATATACTTACTTGTTCGTTTGCGGGTCTAGTTGCCAGTTATCTAACCGAATGTGATTCATAGCAACTAGCATATTTCGTAGCAATAGCTGCTCCAAACACAAAATACCAAATCCGTGGCCATTCGTAACACATCATAGTCCACCTACATCAAAGAACCAAGCATCTAAATGAAAGTATTACATGAATAATAAACAAATGGGGATTGTTATTACTACAGCGGAACCTTGCTATATGGTCACCTTGGAAATACATCCACCTTGCAATTAAGGTCAGGACAGCACACAATTATTTCCACACTCGGTATAGTATAGGATATCAGAACCGCTAGTAAGGTAACTTTTATCCAGTCCCAAGGGTGACCTTAAAAGTGAGGTTTCACTGTACGTTATTTCAGCTAAAAACCGATCGCGTTATCATTCTGAATGAAGCCAAGAGAAAGAAGCATGGATTAGGATTGTCTTTGTGTATTTATCCCACAAGAATTATGCCCCCTCTATAAAATAAAATATCAAGCCTATTAAAAAAAGACTTAATACTGCCACACATTTGTCTCATACGGTGATACACAGTCATAGTGGTTACTGTAGATATAATAACGGGGACACAACAGTTAACCTGTTTGTTTTCTATCATAGCTGTGGACAATTTGGAACTCGGTTCCTGGAACCGTTTTTAAAAGGGCGAAGGTATAACCTTAGGTAATATTCACATAAAATGTAAAACTGGACTCTCGGACACCGAGCCCACGGCATGGAGAATGAGAACGGAGTCGGGACTGTCGTTGAATCGAGGTGCCACCGAGCGATCGACTCACTCAGTTCATACATTTATTTATTTAAATACTACCCAGCCCGGACCTCATCATGAGCAGTTATTTATTCTGGACACATACATAATTACCTTCACCGACATGCTCTGCGTGCTGTCGAGTTGCAGCCGTTTTCCGACAGCAGACACTCCTTTCGCTGAACCAAAAATTCAACTTGGCATTATCCACAGCGACACCAGTCACCAGTCAGTTACGTCTCGGTATTTATACATACGTATATATATATATGTATATATATACACACATATATATATATACAGCTCTGATGATCGGACCCGGGGAAATTCCAATTCTGCAATCGGAAATTAAGGTTGATTCTGGAATCAGAATCGGTTTAGGTGGTGTTGGAATCGGTTGATGTAAAAAACAAATCATACATGTATGCACATTTTAGAAGTACTTATCAAAGTAGTTTTTTTTTTATTTAAAATACATAGCAACCTGACAATTCCGATTAAACGAAAAGCAATTCCGATTCCACTGCTTTTATTTATTTACAGCAAATGATTCAAATTTCACCTAAACCGATTCCACTACATTCACACTAACCGAATCTGACTATGGGCAAGGCCGGTTGACCTGTTTGAACTCATTGTCATTTATCTGTGTTGACCGGGTTTTGACCACATTTCAGGGAAAATGACCCCGGTTTTAACCTGCTTAAAACGGGCGATTGAAACCGTTCAATCCTCCCTGACGGAGAGCCGTTGAGAATGCAAATTGACAGTGGAGCTACCGTCAATGTCATGCCGGCAAAGCATGTTGGCTCTGCTAAGTTGATGGACTCAGACATCCAGCTAAGGATGCACAACAATGCAACCTTGAAGCCACTGGGCAAATGCATCAAGTACACCAGGTCAACAACAACAGCTATCAAGTGGAGTTCTAAGTAGTTGAAGAAAACCTTGTCCTTCTACTCAGCAGGAAGGCTGCAGAAAAGATTAATCTGATCACCGTCTACTCAGCAGGAAGGCTGCAGAAAAGATTAATCTGATCACCGTGAACTACTGATTTCAAACAACTACACGCTGTTGGCAAGTTGAACTGTGATACTATCACGGACGAATATAAGACTGTGTTCGATGAATCCTCTATTGGACGCTTGCCAGGTACCATTAGCCTGAAGACGGAGCGAGACCAACACAGTGTCTTCCACGGCGGGTGCCAACAGAACTACAGAGCAAAATACAACAAGAACTGGAAGAATTCGAAAAAATCAAGGTAATCACTCCTGTCACGGATCCGACTGAATGGTTGAAACTGTTTAAAACCTCACACCTAAACTTCCCAGTGAAGAAGGTGGAAGCTATTCTACGTCACCACCACAGCACAGGTGCGATATACATCCAAGTATGTAGAGTCGCCGGTCCTACCAAGTCTTAGTTCGGACGTGATCCAAGAGGCACAACATTATGATCCGGTTTTGGGCTGAATCTGACATTACATCGACAGAGGGCGAGAATCTACACGCGGAGAAAGACGGAAAGAACAACCGGCAGTAATGAAACTGTTACAGCAATGGGACCGCATTCAGGTTTGTTCCGGAAAATTGTACAGAACCGTGACAGACCCAGTGAGTGGAGAAAAGGTAAGCCAGTTGTTGTTACCGCGTGCAATGAGGGAGGAGGTATTACAAGAATTACATGATCGGATGGGACATCAAGGCATTGAAAGAGTTGAGAAGCTAGTACGAGCAAGGTTCTACTGGTCGAATATGCGTTCAGACATCCTGAATTGGAATTCGAAGTGTGATCATTGTAATCTTGCAAAGATGCCCCATTTGAAGGTACGGACTCCAGTGCATAGTATTGTGACAAGGGACCCATTAGAAGTCATCGCAATAGACTTCACAATCCTCGAACCAGCTAGTAACGGCATCGAGAATGTCCTGGTCATGACCGACGTGTACAGTAAATACACAATAGCGGTGCCGACGAGAAACCAAACAGCCCTAATGGTAGCTAAAACCCTGGTACGGGAGTGGTTTCTGCGTTATGGAGTTTTGTGTCGTATACACTCTGATCAAGGGAGAAGTTTTGACGCAAAAATTGTCACTGAGTTGTATAAGATATACGATATCGAGAAATCTCGCACGACACCGTACCATCCCATGGGAAATGGACAATGCGAGAGATACAACAGGACAATGCATGGATTGTTACGCACACTGACACCCGCTCAGAAGACCAAATGGCCGGAATACTTGCCGGAACTTACGTATACATATAATGTGACCCCTCATGCTGCGAAGGGGTTTAGTCCATTCTATCTGATGTTCGATCGTGTTCCGCGCTTACCGATTGATATCAAATTGCACCGTGACGACACACTCCAATTACAAACGGTTCATGGAGCCAACCTGGACTGGGTTGACTATCATCAGGCTAGACTGACAAGTGCCTATGCTAAAGCTACGGAATAGTTGAAGTTAGACATTGCTAACCGAAAAGCAAGTTATGACAAGCAAGTCGGGGAGAATGTACTGCGAGTTGGGGAACATGTACATTTACGCAATAGGGTGAGAGGGCGTAATAAGATTGCGGATGCATGGGATCCGACTGTGTACGTAGTGACAGAACAAAAAGACGACACATACGTAGTCGTACCGACGAGGGGGCACAAAAGCGCGTAATTAACCGCAAAGACTTGCGGGTTTGTGTCCCAGAGACTGCGAAAGGGTCAATACTGAGCAGATTAGGTAAAGGCAGTGAGGAAACTGACCAACAACCATACAAGGTGACAATCTCTTGTCAACCGAAAAATGGCCATTCAGACTCGACCTCGGACGCAGAAGAAGTAGTTACTCCGACCAACCTTTACGTCGGTCAACGCGACGCAATGCCGGGTACCATAGTAATCCACACCGAAAATCTAGGTCTGACCTTAGTCAATGATTCCAATTTATTATTTTAGCCGCGGCAAGCTAAATTTTAAACTTGGGGGACATGTAACCCTGGTGGATAGTCTAGTACTTAAGTCAATGTTAATTCACCAGAGGCCACTATCGGGTAGAGGCCACACCCTGCTAGTCGAGCTAGACCGGTCAGCTACGTTATCAGACGCAGTTTGCCCAGGGCTAGTGTCAGAGACACACCCACACACACACTTGTAGAGTCTGGGCTCAGTAGTGGTTCGTTCATACCTACGGCCTGCTCGCATTTGGCGCGCTGCGTCCGTGCAGTTGATTGTCATCTCGAATTCACTGAACGTCGAGTATCCCTCTGGGAGCTTAAAATTGACCAATTCAATAAACTCTGTCGTGCCCCAAAAACCCAGTCGTCTGACTTGTTTACATATGAATTTAAGTGATCATTAGTGAGTGAATGGGAAGCCTTGCTGTGGGGTCTCTTCCGAATGCCTTGTGTGAAAAGGGTAGTCACTGGAGAAATGTGTGTCAAAGGACTGTGCATCCATTTAGCACACCAAATGTAAATGACTCATAATTGTAGTCACCATGAGGTATGTGATAGACAAACAAAGTACTGGTAGATGAAAGGATCTAGTCATTGTCCTGATATTAAGGATTTATTTATGACATATACTGATGCAAACTAACAACACTAAATACATATATCCTTATCAACAACACAATCACTAGATGCAGCGCACGCTTGTCTTGTGTATAACCCACAGAAACTTGTGGCACACCTGGAGTATATATTGGAGAAATGTGAACCCCGTTGTGAAAACCTGGTTACAGGCCTGCCCCCCCTTTTGGCCACAATTTGCAAGTTTTGTATTTATGTTACCACAGGATGTGGTTATTGGTTATTGCCCCCTTGCTTGTTTGGTTAGTCATTTGGGTCACAGTTTGTTATTGAAAGATGTGGTTATTGCCCCCTTGCTTGTTTGGTTAGTCATTTGGGTCACAGTTTGTTATTGAAAGATGTGGTTAGTGCCCCCTTGCTTGTTTGGTTAGTCATTTGGGTCACAGTTTGTTATTGAAAGATGTGATTATTGCCCCCTTGCTTGTTTGGTTAGTCATTTGGGTCAGTTTGTTATTGAAAGATGTGGTTATTGCTCCCTTGCTTGTTTGGTTAGTCATTTGGGTCACAGTTTGTTATTGAAAGATGTGGTTAGTGCCCCCTTGCTTGTTTGGTTAGTCATTTGGGTCACAGTTTGTTATTGAAAGATGTGGTTATTGCTCCCTTGCTTGTTTGGTTAGTCATTTGGGTCACAGTTTGTTATTGAAAGATGTGGTTAGTGTCCCCTTTCTAGGTTTCTTTTGACTTTTCGGGGTCACAGTTAGTTTAATGATCATGCGATCATTGCCCTTGTTTCATTTGCACTGTCATTTTGAGGTCACAGTTTGCAAATGAAGTCGGTGACTTTCCAAGGATAAACCACCAGAGATTTTTTTACATTATAGATGCGACGGCTTATGTAAGTCGAGAGAACAACTTGTGTTATAGGTACAACATTGATATGAAATCAAACAATGATATAACGTGAAATTGTTTTTCAGTAATATCTCACAAACACCATGTGAAGAAAGACTATTTACAAAAAGCTTTTCTCAATGAGTTAATATAAAGTCTGACTTATATAATGCAGATTTACATCAAGTAACATGTCTATTGATGTATGTGAAGGAAGCATTTCAATGCCTGGATACATGCACAAGACACAGAGTACGTGTACTGTATCTACAGCATCAGAATATACACACTGACAATGTCTGGATTAACATACAAACAGTGTCTGTAAACTTACAAGTTACATTGTATGTTAACTGGACACATTTTTTAAAACAATTAACAGATGAAACTTAACATTAATTGAAACAAAATAATAATAATTAATGTATATGATTTAATAGTGTTACATGTTCTGTTATATCCGTAGTTGTCCGCTGTCACTTGGTCAGGACATGTTATATGGTCCCTGTTTTGAGGGTTATGGTCCCTGCTATCATATTATATTATCATTAAAAAATGAAAACGATGTACAAAAGTCGCCAATCGAGAAAAGTGGAGTTCACAATTTAGAAATGTAGTGTGCTTTTGTTGCTGATTTTGCTCTGCTTTACTTTCACATCGAGGTCATAACGTTTCAATAAAGGGTGCTCTTATTGCCCCATTTTGTCTTGTTTTGGCACTAATTATGCAATGCCTATACTTGCATAGGCTAGGGGCTGGTCGAAAAGAGGCATATACCATATCTCCCTTAATATTCAACAAATCTTGACTAAATATGCTGTACTTTTTTATTATGTGAAAACAAGAAAAAATATGAAATCACAGCCCATTTGCATAATGGTTGCCATGGTAATCCAAAATCCTGTAACGATTGGCATACGTTTCCAATAATCGCTATTCTGATAAATATATTAATCCCACATTGATTATTTTGCATTATATGACAACTAGGATGTTTATTGTATACAATAAGGGTGTTTTAGATGATTGATTATGTATTTTCAACATGTTATGACCAAACGTAACATGATTTTATATTTTAGCAAGACACACTTTTTTCATTGTCACTGGATACCAGCACCCCATATAACCCGACAATATTCCCATCCACCTTATTGTATGTCTTAAAATACAAGGAACAATTTTTGAAAATTGCATGCCTGTATTTTTTATAGTTTTCTTGTTCTAGTTTTTTCCGTATGGAACATGCCGAAAATACAATGTTGAGAAAAAGGCAAAAAACTAAAACATGTTTTGTAAAGTTGATGTGTCATCATGGCATATGTCATTAACTACCCATCAAACATCTTATTATGTGCACTGCAATACTGGGAATAACTGCTGAGAATGCCATTCATGTTTGTTGAAACTTCTGGACAAAGGGGCATGCAACAAACTACTCGTTTTCACGTATCTAATCGGTAATTTATAGTGAAATTTTCAGTCAGGCCTCGCATGATATCAAAATGTACGAAAATTACGACATCCAAAAAGTGCCAAAACAATTATTTTCGACCTGCGCCTAGCAGTGCTGCATGATTCACTGGATTATTAATATATTGCTGCAATTGTTTGTAGACACCGTGAAAACGATGCATGCAGCCACATCAGCTGCTGCAGCACCTACAGTGACTGGACAAGTTGTTGGCAATCTACAAGACCCCGATTACCTGAACTGGTACAAGTCTAACAGAGCCCTACATCATACCATTGATGTGCTGCGCCATGTCAGTTCGACTGAGATGCAGAGGTTTCACAACTCTCTGTTGGGCAAGCATGGAAGTACGGCATGCAGTAAACCTTGTACACACAAGGACATCAAACATCATTTAAAGTTTCGCAGTTGGTCCATTCCCTGCTCCAGTAAAATATGCTCTCAGTGGCTGACTGAGATCGTGAGAGAGAGGGCCGGGAAATCAACCAGACTGAACTTTCAGAACTCGGATTTTAGTCAATGGCAAACACAGCCATGGCAGATTGCCAAGATTTACATGGAGAGACAGGACATAGCATACGTCAATCCGGCTGACACAGATCCTGCCGGTATTCTCCAGTTGTTGTTGAACTGCGAGCTATTCAAGAAAGTAGTTGACAAGACAAAAGTTGATGCTGTAAGTTCATGTTCCTTTCGTTCAGAATATTATGTTGATTCAACATTTTGTAAGATTGGAAAATACACAAATATCTGTCATTTTCAACATTTCACAATATGAAATGTGAAAATATGAAATTCATATTTAACACATAAATCAATGTTCATCCTATATGTTACACATGTACTGTTTTCCAGATATTCACTCAGATACGGTACCTGGTTAAAACCGGTCAAAATGAAAAACTCATTTGGTGGACAGTTGCTCAACTTGAATGATAATAGAAATTTCACAAAGATTATTAACTTGAATTGATTAAGTAAAGTAACAATACAGACTACAGAAATCTGTATTTGATTGAGTCATTCTAAGGGCACATAATGGCCCCCCAAAAAGGACCCCCAAAACTGGAAAATTTTCATATTTTGCCTATTTTTTTAAAAAACTTCAGTAACTTGTTCTCAAATTTTGCATATACATTTCATGTGGTAGTAAAAAATAAAAGGTAAATTCTTATATAGCGCAGTATCCAGTCCTCAGGACTGCTCAAAGCGCTTTACACTTTACTCCCTGGCAGACCTGTTCACTCGAACACCATCTCGACTTCTCTGGGAAGCATCCAGCCACACTGCAATTAATGCGCGAAGTCGGTTCGTACACAAATATCCACCGCTGTCTATAGCCAGATACTCATTCATACAGCTGAGTGAACTGGAGCAACGTAGAGTGAACGAACTTGCCCAAGGTTCGACACCGTCGCACATGATTCGAACCCGGGTTCTCTCGGTTGAGAGTCCAAAGCTCTAGCCACTGCACCTCGGCGCTACACCAGTGCTACTATACACAAGCAATCTGTATTTGATTGAATCATTCTAAGGCCACCAAAGGTCCCCTAAAATGCAAAATTTGATAACTAAATTATCTACTGCAGGAGAACCGCCTGCAGCTCTACAGATGGCTGGCTAGACACTGTCACACAGCTAATCCTTTTTCATACAACATATGACACATGCTGAGTCTGTGTCTTGCATGGGTCAGAGGTTGTCTTTACGGTTATTTCAAAAACTGTTCAGTAATTTTTTCTCTAATTTTGCATAGACGTCTCTTAGGGTAGTGTCACTGTACACAAGAAATTTGTATATGATTAAATCATTCTAAGGGCACGTCAGGGGCTCCCAAAAAGCTAAATGTTCACATTTTGTCTGTTTCTGCGTGGACTAGGTTGGCAGAGTGCCAATTGATTGTGTATTACACCCACCCCACTGTGTTCTCTTCCTGCTTATTGTTTGATGGAAAATGTGACTATTCTGTAATATGGGTCTTGCACTATAAACAAACAGAAACAGACATCATTAACCCACTAGACCCCTGTTAAACTGGACAGTTACATTTTAACTGGACAGTTAAGTTTTAAGCTGTGTCAAACAGTGGACTGTAACTAATATGTAATGGGATTCCATACTGCACTGGTAGGACCTGAGGAACTTTAAAACAGCTGTAGATACAATTATCAATGTAATATAAACATATGACCTTGGATTAAAGTAAAATAACTTAGGTATAAAATAATATATAAAGTAAAATAACATAGGTATACTCGAATAGGTTAAAGCATATTTAGCCAAAAATTATAAGGAATATTATTAAGATGTTTTACTATACATGTTGCAGCTATTCCGTCACTCCAGTTATATCAGTATTATGTCGTTACTACTGTTTTTAACTGTCATTACTACTGTTTTTAAGTCAAAATACATGCTATGCATATGTACCTTGTTAACAAATTATACAGTTTTATCATAGTTCATTTCTTTCTTCTTCCCATTCTGGGGGAGGGTGGTTGGGGGAAAATGAGAACAGATAATGCGTGTGCATTTTCTTAAACAACGTTTTAGTGTGTTACATGCGAGATTGCAGCTCACCAATTCTCCTGCAAGGTTTCTACAACCACTGGAAATCGGACTAAATAGCAGAGTATCGGGATAAAATCCGACAGTATTTGTTAATAACACATTAACTAATATATACAATATTCATGAAATGATCTACTCGAATACTTTATTTCCAGGTGTATCATCACTGGCATGCGTATAGTCTAGAGAGCTACTAAACCTGTCAACACTTTACTTCCATCATAACTCTTAATGATCTGTAACTATGATTCAATATAGTCCAAAGGACTTCAGAGCCTCTTGGCCCATTTTTATGTACAGGTATGAATCCAGATTAGCTCAACAAGTGCTTTCTACATCGTCACACTGAGTGCTGCTCTGACATGTGCTGTTTCGATGGCTTTTTTCATCAGTAGTTATACATTTGTCGATTCTGGCATAGGTGTCAACCATGAGTAACTGGTACCAGTGAGATCTGGATCAGATATCCTTGAGATCAGCAGAAAATCCTAACAAATTTAGTGCAAAACAAGTAAAGTGAGTGTACACTGCATTGACCAATTTATTGGGCGCCTGTGGGCAGTGTGGGATGCTCCAGGTTGTACTGGTGGGATGCCGCTTGGCCTCGTGCAACTTCTGTGATGTCACGTCAAAGCCATAACAAGAACTGTCACAGTTCATCTTGCATTGCATGAAATAAGTAATTGTGTCCGCATGCAAGCTCTTGCGTGCCTCGATGTGGATCTTGCGAACCATTGAGAATGCTGTCTCGGAGTCTGCGTTGCTGTGTGGCAGACTGAGCAGGGCCTGCAACAGGCGTGACAGGCAGGGAAAGCGCAGTTGCTCTAGAGCCAACTTCAACACCATCACATCAGCCCAGATGGAGTCCAGACGATGTGCCTGGCCCCGACCTCCGTGCTGGTGACGTTATCCTCCATCAGCTGGAGGTCACCAAATTCGTCTTTCAGGGTTCTCTCTGTCGACATCTGGAGCAAACTTTGTGGTCAGGCGTCGTATCATTTGCCAAGCTATGCTTGATAATGTGCGTGGTCTTTGTCCGTTTACTCTTAAAAGGACTTCGCGATCACACTGCACTGTCTAGGCATAGTCGCGGCAACAGTTGGGTGAAATGGTCGGCGACGGCTGCCGGGAGGTTGTGCTCCGCCACAAAATATGCGAAGATCACCTCAGATGTCATGGTCGAATCAGGAATGACCGCCCTCATCTTGAAAAAAAAGTAATCGGTGCGTGTTGTCGCGCTGACCTCAGTTTCCTGGTATGCAATTTTGACTTGATATGCCCGCGAAAATCACATACGCCCGACGGCATGAATTTTTCCATTTCTTTGGTAGTGGAGCATCCATAATTTTCTAGCACAGTAGAATGTGTGGTCATGTTCCAAGAAATGAGATGTAAGCGAGGCACCTTACGGTGTTTCAAAATATGCCGTCAGGGGCGCCGCCACCAAAACTAGTAATCGTCAAGCCCGTGCCGCGGCGCCAAGGACGCTGCGGGGAATGGTATGCGAAACACGGTGCACGTGTGCCAGCGGTTCGGTCCACGAGTCGATTTAACGTAATTGAAATGTGATGGGTAGCGTAGCGAAAACTTGGCAGAAGATTCTGGTCATCAGGATTCTGATCAACAATCACTTATTCTAAGTGGCGATTGGAACTGAAGGTACTGGTCTGTGTGTGATTCTGAACGACAATCGCTTGTATTCTAGGTGGTGATTGGAACTGAAGGTACTGGTCTGTGTGTGATTCTTATCGACAATCGCTTGTATTCTTGGTGGTGATTGGAACTGAACGTACTGGTCTGTGTGTTATTCTGACCAACAGTCACTTGTATTCTTGGTGGTGATTGGAACTGAACGTACTGGTCTGTGTGTTATTCTGACCAACTGCCATCGCTGATGTATGTATCACATGTTCTCTATCTCAGTGTACCTCTGTCATCACTGATGAATGTATCACATGTTCTTTATCTCATCTGTCATCGCTGATGTATGTGTGATTCTGACCAACAATCACTTATATTTTAGGTGGTGATTGGAATTGAAGGTACTGGTGTGTGTGTGTTCTATTTCTGTAGCCGGGCAATTCTGTTGTGACTGACATGTTGAGCATAATTATGCGAAATGATTGATATCTTCTTCCATGAGTTATTATTTGAAATGATTCACATTTCTGGCCTTGACATTAAGGTTTTGTATCCACTGGCCCGCTCAGAAAAGTTACTGGCCTGGATTTTGTATAAAAAAAAATATGTTGATACCGATGTGCCTGTCGGTCACTTCACAAGAAGTCCACAAAGTCAAAGGTTCGCTTGGAGCGACGTCATGTTGACTTTTCCGAATTTCTTATTTGTGCACATCGTTTACGAAATTAAGATAGCGACCATAAGAATTGATAACGCAAAGTTAAATGAAGATTTTTAATTGTGGTATCACTCAGCATTCTGCTCTTAATGTAAAGTCTGAGACGTCTCCTATTTTCAGCTCGGGGCTTGATACTTTAGCTGGCTGTCCTCAGCACATCAAAAGCTTGTGTAGGTTTTGGCTGTGCCTGAGACTCAATTCTAAGGCCGGTATTGCCAGGCACATTATACCATGGTATCATGGGTATAATATGCCTGACCCAGGTGCGAAGCATTGCTAGGGGTGTCTGGCATGCTCCCCCGGAGATTTTTTGAAAACTAGCTTAACAATTTTGAATTCTGAGGTGTTTTAAATTTTACTCTTGAATATAGAGGTGAAGGTATAAAACAACAAGAACTACTTGTAAATGTAGTAATCATGATTTATCTGATAAAGTCAGTAATCGTGATTGCTTCATCGCGTTGATGTATGGTTTCCACTTTACCAGTGGTACTCAGTTGACGTGTGGTTTCCACTTGATCACTGGTCTTGGTTGTGGTGATGTTTTCTTGCCCTAACCCTAGGCCTTGTTACCACACTGACAGAGTCAGTAATAAAATAAAATAAAGTTCTTATATAGCACAGTATCCCGTCCTAAGAACTGCTCAAAGCACTTTGAACTTCACTCCCTGGCAGACCTGTTCAGTCGAACACCATCTCGACTTCTTGGGAAGCATCCACTGGTATCGTCTGAAGACTCTTTCACCATCACCTTTAAATGATTATAATATAATAGTATGGTTATTTGGTGGTTTATGTTCCAAAGATTATATTTTATTTGTTGCTAGCATGCTATGCAATTAATTAAACAGTAATTTCTGGAATGCCACAAAAGTTTATTTCTACTAATTGTAAGAACGTTTCGCTAATTTTATTCTTTTTATAAAACAGTATAAGTTGTTTAGTGTATCCAGTTTCTGTGCAAACATGTCATTGACTGGCCCAAGTTATTGATAACCCATTAGTGTACATGGTTTTGGCCAATAGACATATTTCACAAAGAGTAAGACTTTGTTGTCTAGTTGTGTATACACTCGGTATGTGATTTCTCTCTCGTGATTTGACAACCGCTCAATAGTAGTAACATGTGATTACACTGGAGAACAGGCTCCATCTCGTGTGATCTCCCTGTGTCAACCCTGAGTCCACGAACAACATTATTCACATCTGTCATGTGACCCCCACCAACATATGCGCCACACACCATATGTTTACAACGTTGTGTGGAACAGCATCAGCAATCTTCTTGGCCACTTCACTACGTTTGCCTTGATTGACAGATGCACCATCCATGTTTGTGCACACACATTTCTCAGGTGTCACACCAATGTCCTGTAGGCCCTTCTCTATGGCATCAAAGACGCCAGTGGCATCTGCTGACGTGACAGGTACAATGTCAGCTAGTTCCGTTTTCAGAACACCATCGTCTTTTACGTATCTGACGTAAACATTCTCTTGTTCTGTTACGCTGTGGTCAGTATTTCCATCAGCCATAACATATATCCACTTTGTTTTTTCCACATCGTCTCTGATCCTGTCTCTCTCTGTCTCGCTGATATGGTCAATGAATATCTTGCATGCCTTGTCGTGTTCATAGCAGTCACCCATGTGTACACCATTCTTCTCTTGCAGCTCACACAGTGGCTGATAATGACGGAATGGCAGTTTGTATATGTAGGCTGTGTTGAAATGGTGCTTCATCAGTTTGGTGTTTTCATCACTCATCTTCATTATCACTGTATCCACGAAACCTTTCAGGTTCTTACGGGCTGCCTCTATTCGTCTGTGAGCTATGCTTCGGTCATGTGTCATTAGCCCGTCCTTCTTGTACTTCCCTTCTCCGCCTGAACCCAGCACCAAGGGACTTTTCTTGTCGGCAAGTCAATGTGGAGCTCCGTCGCTAGTAGGCCTACACCACGAACAGAACATCCTGTAAAAAGTGTCCTTTTCATCCTTATTGTTGTCATTGGTTGGGCAATAACACTAAATTATGGTGAGGTTTGTGTGTCGTCCTCATAATCTGGCTTTAATCAGTCGACTGCTGATGGGTTTCCTTTCCAGAAGTGAATGTTCAACTCCTTTCTTCTTTCTTCACAATCATTCTACTCCTTCATGGTGCTGTCCATCTTCTCAATTATCTTCCTGAATACAGCACTGTTTCTCCTGTTGAAGTTACTTGTCTCCCTGATCCAAGCGAGGGAGACTTCAACTTCAACAGGCGAAACAGAGTTATTTTATGATGGACATTAATTATTATTTATAATGACACCCTTGTGAAACAATTAAATATTATGTTAAATTATTATTTTGATAGTTACCGGTATTAATATTATGAAACCAACTTATGAGCACTTCAAGAATCGACTGGGAGCTAGATTAATCCTGGCGATTCCCGGATGCATAGATTTCATTTCCACCATAGTGATAGGAGAATTAATGTCCTTATAGCATTGTCTATAAATAGCAGAGCACTGTCTATAAACTCAGAGATACCTAAACTTATATTGTATCTTAAATGGACATAGATTTTTTTCATTTTTATTTCAACGTAGCGGACATTTCCGCTTTGTTTCGATGCCACATTTATACTACCTTTGAACAGTAGTGCTGTTTCATCGAGTCTCGTTTTGTCTGCCTTCACCGACATTGTGTGTACTCAGGTTGTATTGACGATTGTCCTACGCTACTGTGAGAAAGTTTTGGTGTTCCCACTGGTCGGTTTCTGTCCATCTCATCGGGTCCTCTAATTTCGCATTCACTCTTGCTCTTATCAGACATCCACCAGTGTCTAAATGTCAAATTGTCTCCTAATCCTGCCTGTGTAGCCAACTCTATTAGCTCATTCAGCTCAGCCATATTTGCTGATCAGTGCATTACATACACATTGATATAACTATAGTCGTCACTGACATAATCCCGTAACTAATGTGGCAATACAATGTAAACAATCAAAGGACACAACTGAACCATTGCCATTGCCAGAAATTAACAACTAATATAATTATATGCACATAGAAAAAATGAAATCGACTAACGTCATGCGCATAGGATACAAAGAATGCAAATGATCCACTTTCCAATCGACTGATGGACCGATCATCGTCTAGTGTCGTCCTTTACCGATTTCATTACAAGCATATAGTTACTGTTGTCATTCTTTTGTTGTTCGTAAACGACATATATCCTATTGAACAAATAACAAGTAATTAAGAATATTATTCCACATACAATGACAACTAACAATATAATTAGTTAATGTTTTCCATCGTAAACAAACAGGTACGTCATATCCAAGATTATATTCACGTTATCCTGGTGCGCTCGCCAATTTGTGATGCTGTTGTGTAATGGTCATAAAACATTTAATGGCTATATGGATATATAACAGCCAGTACATGTATACAAATACAATTAACTAATAACCACATATAAGAGTCTTTTCAACGTAACTAACAAATAATATCATCTTACGTTGTTCGGCTACAACTCACGTCTCTACCTATATTTCATGCCGCGTGAAGTATCCACTTCTGAGGGTGTGTCCCGCCATTGTAACACCACGTGATGTGTCCGATGGTGGTAGTCCCGCTACGGATGTCACGCCTCTGTTATGCTTCTGTTGCTGAACGTAGCGTTACGGGTGTAGCCCCACCATGATATGTATGTAGTCGCGCTTAGCGTTCTGGATGTCATGCTGTCGAGATACGTCTATAGTCAAGCGTAACGTCCTGGATGTCAAGCATACGTCTGTAGCCAAGCATAGCATTACACACCGCCGCCCCTCATCAACGCCTTCTGCCATCTATCTTCGGTCCCCGACTACTGTGAACCAAATACCGTATTGTCGTAGCTCCCTTCGCGAGCTACAATCGACGAAACTGACTGTCTGCCAAATGCAGCACAGTCATATTTCCACTGGATAGTCCTTCCAACTTTCGAGCTGCTTTCGACCGACCACGCCCGACTGTTCCGCGGTCCTTATATAGATTAGCCAGCGCCACACTCCAGCGATCACTGCTGCCTGGCTCGCCTCAACGGCTGCTTGTTGCGTAAGACAAGACATAGTCACCCTGCTCGTTGTGCAACATCTTTACAAATTGCAACCAGGGTATAACGTAAACCAAATTAATATATCATCACAACTTAACAAACTAAACACATTATATCCGCATCGTCACAACTGCAGAGCAGAGTATAACACCAAAAAAATAATGTATTGTCACTACTGAACACAATAAATATGTTACATTCATATCGTCACAGTAACAACATAGTATGTTAGAATAGGCAGTTTGTCGGCAGATATTTTTAGTTTCGTACGTTTCTTTGAAAGCTTATTGACCGCGTAATTTTTGAGTTATCAGAAAGAATATGACACATGAACAGACCATACAATGACTTGTTGAAATGTAAATTTTATTCCAATACACGTTTTATCAATGTCTGGAGGAAAGAACTACGGGCAGTTTCATTGAAAAATCCATGCCCAAGCCTATATAAAAGTATTTATGAAATCACAATGAATTATCTTGTGATTTCACAGGTCAGAAAAGTGCGAAACACACTGATGCATAATGACGACATGAAAATGACACAAAGTGATTTGAAGATACACATACAGACAATGGTGGACTTGCTTAAGGATCCACTTCAGCTCAAGCAGGATCCTGCAGCCGTACAAGCTGTTTCTGACATCAAACTGGTAATTATATGACATTATTATCACATAGAAGCAGCAGGAATTAGGAGGGAGGGAGGGAGGGAGGATGGGAGGGATTAAGGCAGGGAGGGACGCGGAAGGGAGGGCGGGAGAGAGAGAGAGAGCGAGCGAGAGCGAGTTCAGCTTACTGTAACAGGAATATTGGACAGATAGGGTGGGGTGGGCAGGCCACTTGGTAAGAATGGATGTGGACAGATTACCATAGGGAGCAGAACTGGAGAAACATCAACAAGACCGTGGGAAAGGGGAAAGACCACAGCTGAGACGTGAGGGTTGCGTAAGGAGGGATTTTATAAAGAGAGGTGGTGATGGAAGTTGGAAATGGGCTGCTGATAGGGATAATTTATGGCTAGCAATAGAAAGAAGCCGTGAAACAGTATATGTCCTAACGGTGCCATGATAAAAAACACAATTGCTATATTGCGCTATATTTTTACTTTAAGATAATAACTACCAGCAGAGCCCTCGCTAGGGTTTGTGGAAAGGGGTAGTGTACCCCATGCTGTTGAAAACATGGGGTAGAAAATGAAATCAAGGGGTAATTTGTTCGGGTTTTCGACCATGTATGGGAGTGTCCATCTGTACGTGTGAGTGCGTGTATGTTTTTAGTCAGAACAATGATAGCCTGTGATTGTTTTAACCACATGGACAATGTTGTCTTCCAATGAAGTTCTGTAAACAGCTGGCATGACCGAGTAGTTCTCGGATGATGAATGATAAGAAGAAATGTACATTTAGCACATCATTTGCACGTGTCATACAGATATGAGATTTTCTTCAGGTATCAATTGATCTTTTATATAATTAAGGCCATATACGGCAGGTGGATAGGATTATTTTATAATTCATGCAAATAGTCCAATTTATTCTATCCAAATTATAGAATTGAGAGATATGTCATACAAGTAAACTCTTTATTGATAGCAAACATAAAAGCTATAATAATCTGGCAGAAAACCATTTAAAGTATTTTTTCAAAATACCATTTCACCTTGGGTGTCTGGTCTTAAGATTGTCATGAAAAATATGCAAAAGATAACCAATTTATTTTAATATTATTTATTTAAAAGTTCCAGCTGCTGCCCTGCAAATGTCCATCTTCTATTAATGAGTGTCCAATACGTTTAACTTTCTACACAACTTGCCCTGCGGCTGTGAATATGCATGTTCTGTGGGTGTCCAACACATTACAACACCCCGATGGGACGAAACACCGAGCACAGACCAGACGGGCTCAGTTGGCAAGTCAGCTTAAAGCACCAGGACTCAGGTCCTCTTCCTGAACGAGGATCTGACGCAGATCAGGGCCAGGCTACTGTACAACTGCCGGGTGGCAAAGAGGAAGAAACTGATCAATGACTGTTGGTCGTCAGACGGGACCATCCTCATTAAGAACAATGTCAACAAAATTATTGTTGTCAAATCTGTCAATGAACTGAATGACAATACCAAATAAGGTATCATGAAATTAACACAGCTCCAGTGCTTTTGTACTTGTAAACAGTAAGCTATGACTTTATACAGTAAGTTCACCAAATACTATGTTACTTTTTTTGCTATGTTTTTGTTATTGCACAATTTGTTTCTTTCCACAATGCTTACATGGATTCTATGTTTATGTTTCTTCAGGCATAGTTAAATGATGCCTATACATTGTTATATATGTAAGAAGTATGCTAACAAGCATACTTCCTTAAATTATATTACATGTTCTTGTGTTTACCTACTAAATGTGTACCCTATTTGCAAACTAATTATGTGAAACTGCTTAATAACTGGCATTGCACTAAATGCATTTCTTCTATTGAGCCATTTAATCACTTTGAAAATGACTATGATTATCTCAATGCCATCGCTAATGACTTGTTTGATCTTACAAGTATATCATTTTGTGAGTTACAAAATAAGTGACTTAATCCTTTTGATTTAAATAATAATAGTCATAATGTGCCTATGTATAATAATGATCCAGATCTACAATATTTTAATAATGTGTACGCAACTGTACTAAATAACTGTGACTATTTTGTTGAAGACACTTATTAAGAAATGTTCTTAATTGTCACCAATGAACAACATGTTTTCCTTACTGCACACTAATATTTGAAGTATTGGCAAGCATCTACATGAATTAGACCAATATCTCCAGGTGCTAGATCATAAGTTTTCTGTTATTGGTGTTAGTGAAACATGGTGTCAAGACTACAATGTCAACTGTTGTGGATTACCAGGATACAAAGCAGAACATATTTATAGGCATACTAAAACAGGTGGTGGTGTCGCACTGTATGTTAAAGATAATATTGCATACCATACTAGATTAGACATTACTAAATTAAATGAATTCATAGAATGTCACTTTATAGAGATTCATAAAGATAGTACTGCATATGGTAAAGATATTGTAGTTGGTGTCATATACAGACCACTGAACAATGATATAAATATCTTTATTGATGAAGTGTCTAATATACTAGACATTCTCAACAATGAAGACAAATTATGTTATATAATGAGAGACTTTAATATTAATCTTTTTAATTATGAAAAACATGTACCAACATGCAAATTTTTAAACCTGATGTTTTTGCATTCTTATATTCCATTAATAAATAAATCAACACGATTAACTAATCATTCAGCAACATTGATTGATCACATTTTCACAAATAACCATAAAAACATGTTCCAAGGCATTATGTACACATACGTATCTGACCACTTCCCAGTATTTCTCATTGATAATAATTGTAAATTAACCAGTTATTCTAAATATATAACAAACAGAAACGTTTCGAGGGCAAACATGGATAAATTTCATAATAACATGCAGAACATTGATTGGGAAATTATAACATCCATAAATAATTGTCAAAAGCCTATTCAATATTTTATAAATTACTACTTCGAGAATATAATGATTGCTTTCCATTAAAAACAGTCAAGCTTAATTACAATAATAAGAAACCGTGACTAACTACTGGTTTAAAAAACTCAATAAAAGAGAAGAATAAACTATATATTAAATATATAAGACAAAATACAATATATAATGAAACTAAATATAAAGTTTACAAAAGTAAATTGAATGGCTTACTACGGAAATTTGAACGTGAACATTATGCAACTCTCTTTGAAGAAAATAAACATAACCTTAAAAGTCTTGGTCCTTATTAAAAGAAATAATAAATAAGAAACATGAAACCATAACACAGACAAAATTCATTATTAACAAAGTTGAAACATCAGATAAAAAACATATAAGTGAACGTTTTAATAATTTATATATAAATGTTGGTTCTAACCTAGCAAAAACATATCACAGAACCAAACAGATCCTATGTCATGCATAAAAATCAGTAATATGAAAACAATATATCTTGAACCGGTAACTGAAAATGAGGTATCACTAATACTAAACTCTCTCAAAGCATCGTCTCCTGGATGGGATGACATTTCCTCTAAAGTAATAAAACAAACATATAATAGTTTTATTAAACCATTGACATACTTATATAACTTATCTATAAATACTGGAATATTCCCAGATGAATTAAAAATAGCAAAGGTAATATCTATTTACAAAGCCAAAGAAAACAACTTATTGATTAAGTACCGGCCAATTTCAATATTACCTACTTTTTTTTAATATTGGAAAGACTAATGTATAACACATTGTCAAATTTTATAAATAAGCATAATATTTTGTATAAATATCAGTTTGGGTTTCGAAAAAATCACTCTACAAACATGGCACTTATAACCATTGTAGACAAAATATCAGAAGCCTTACAAAACAAACAATATGTGCTAGGGGTGTTCTTAGATTTATCTAAAGCATTCGATACAGTTGACCATGGCATACTGTGTCAGAAACTCCAATGTTATGGTATCCGTGGCTTAGCCAATGATTCGATTAAAAGTTATTTATTTAATATAAATAAATATGTGTACTACAATAACACTAGCTCCACGAAGCAAAATATTACTTGTGGTGTACCGCAAGGTTCCATCCTGGGGCCATTGCTTTTTTTATTATATATCAATGTATTGCTAGTGTCTCATATATACTTTTTTCCATATTATTTGCTGATGACACGAGTCTGTTTATAAATGGTGATCATTTGGATGATATAACTAACAACATGAACTTTGAATTAAAAATATATATAATTTGGCTAAATGCCAACAAACTATCTTTAAACATTGATAAGACCCAATACATGATATTTAAAACACCAAACAGAAAACATACCAAATCAACAACACTTAATGGAATGTTAAAACCAAACTGTCAAAACGTACTACTTCATGATAAATTTCGAAACATTCTAGATGACTTATCCAGATTATAGACAAGCCAACAAGGGGAGAAAACACTAGACTTAATGATCACAAATAACCCTACCAATGTCAACCGAACAGAGATATTACCAGGAATCTCAGATCATGACTGTTGTTACACAAAGTTAGACATAAACCCAATGAAACACAAACAGAAACCTAAAAATATTCCCCTTTTCAATAAGGCAGACTGGGACAAATTTTGAAAACATTTGAAAGATGTAAGCAAAAATCTTCAAAATTGCTATGAACAAAACAGTGCAGACAAGTTGTGGTGCATGTTTCGGGATAGCATTGTCAAAGGTACTGGGTTGTATATACCATCCAGAATGGCTAGATGTAGGGACGGATACCCCTGGATTACACCAACACTAAAGAAACTTATGCAAAAAAGGGACAGACTGTACAAATGTCACAAGCACACTCCAAAATACAAACATCTAAAACAAACTATACAGCAACAACTGAGAACTGCCTACTGGAACTATGTAAATGAAATTATCACCTCTACTGAAGATAGTCAACAAAAACAAGGTTATGCTAAGAGATTCTGGACTTACATGAAACACTGCCGTGCAAACCACACAGAGGTATCGCCTCTCAAACAAAAAGGAATCTTACACTCAAACCCTAAAGCCAAAGCGGAGATACTAAATCAGCAGTTTCAATCAGTCTTTACAGATGACCCATCTCCCCAAGTAACCAAACTACCCAATCCAACACTACCAGAAATGCCAGAAATATAAATTACAGAAGCTGGTGTACTAAAACTACAAAATCTTAAACCTTATAAAGCACAAGGACCAGACAACATGAACCCAAGAATTCTAAAATAATTGGCTGTTGAAATTGCGCCATCGCTAACTTTAATCTTTCAGAAGTCATATGCTACAGGAGAAGTCCCCACAGACTGGCTAAAAGCAAATGTCTCACCTATTTTGAAGAATGGTAAAAAATACATAGCCTCAAATTATAGGCCAATTTCCCTGACATGCATAGCATCAAAACTAATGGAATATATCTTGGTTAGTAGTATAATGAAACATGCACATTCACACAACATTCTTTATCATCTTCAACTTGGCTTTCGCTCCCAAGTATCTTGTGAGACACAGCTTATTCAGTTCATACATGACTTAGTTACCCATATGCAGTCTGGCACGCAAACGGATGTCATAGTGATGGATTTCTCTAAAGCATTTGATAAGGTCAGCCATAAAAAAACTGATTTACAAACTCCATCACTATGGCATCCAAGGCAAAACAAATTCCTGGATTCGATCATTTTTAACAGACAGAACTCAAAGAATCATAATAGAGGGCGAGGCCTCCTCTGAGGTACCCGTAACACCAGGAGTACCACAAGGCTCTGTACTTGGCCCTTGTCTATTCCTCTTTTACATAAATGACATCCCAGACAATATTACATCTACAGTTAGACTTTTTGCTGATGACACCATAATGTATATAGCCCTTAAGCCTAAGACAAATACAGCTGTGCTCCAGGAAAATCTTCACAAACTTGGTTAAATGGGCCATAACCTGGAACATGGAATTCAATCTTCAAAAATGCCATGTCATACCTGTAAGAAGAAACAAAACTGTCATTAACAATCAATACATGCTTCATGGTCAAACACTAGAAACTGTTTCACAGGTAAAATATCTTGGTATAACCATAACCTCAGATCTCCGGTGGAATGCCCACATAAATAACATTTGTCTAAAAGCAAATAGATCACTAGGCTTCCTCCGCAGAAATCTCAAAGTTCCGTCAATTCAAATAAAAACTCAGGCCTACTTCAACTTTGTCAGACCCATCGTGGAGAACAGCTGTACTGTCTGGGATCCCTACACCCTTACACAAATAAACAAACTAGAAATGATTCAACGCCGTGCAGCCCGATATGTCTTATATCGCCACCACAATACCTCCAGTGTAACAGACATGCTCCAGACATTAGGATGCAGATCCTATGGGACAGAAGATGCAAAACTATGTATGATGTACAAGATAGCAAATGGCCTAGTGGGTATACCAGCAAACCAATACCTTATTCCTGTAAATATAGTCACTAAAAACAACATTCCTTAGCTTACCTTATCCCTCACTCCAGATGCAACTACCACTTGTATTCTTTTTTCCCCAGTACCATTCGACTTTGGAATTCCCTCCCTCAATATATTGTAAATCAAAACAACCTGGATGCGTTTAAAAACAACATCCAGACTTTGCACTACCCCATGTTTTAGACGTTAACAAGTTCTTCTGCGCGTATTTCTGTTTATTTACACGATAATTTGTGTTCTTATATATTGCACTCTAAAAACAAACAACAAAATTCCTGTTCGCCTGCCATGCCACGGCACCGCCTGTATCCTCAGCATGTTGAGGCTAGGCGTGTATTGGAAGAAGATTAACATGCGTAGCAGCAATGCACAGTTAATAAATGGTATGCTTTTGTACTGTTACATGCTTTGCTTACTTACTATTTCACCAGGCTCTAAACGGGGTTCCGTCATTCTTTACTGACAATATGTACTCGTCGTATGATAGGAAGTATAAATTTATATGAACCCATTTATTTTTAGCACCCTATTTGACAAACTTGTGAGAAATGACCATAATTATATTATTATTCTTGCAGTGAATACACATTGTGTTGTAGATCGAGACAACAGTTGTAGAGGTCAACGACACAGCGTTCCTTATGCAGGAACGTATGATCTGGAAGCAGCACATCACTGATCTAGCAAAAGATGCAGGTGACAAGGCAGACAGTGTGCAGGAGGTACAGAATATTATTAAAATTAATATATATAGATATTTATTTTTCTCTATATATATATACATGTGTAAAGTGAAATAAAACCAATTTTCTTGATTCACAACTATCTAAATTCAACTCACTTCAACGTCTCAACCGCCTGCGGCGGCCTTCTTCAGGAACTGATCTTCCTCTACTCGCCAGATGGCGTGGCGAGCAGGCTGTCCCACGTGACTCAATCGGTAGCCCCCCTCATCTCTATTCATTGTAGATGTAGTCTTTCTGATCCAGATGGCCTCCTTGATCCATCGCGCCCCTCTGTCTGTCTCTCTATCAACTACTCTTGCACCTTTTCAGTCTATGACACAATTTTGTCTGTCCGCATGGTCAGTTATAGCCGACTTGTGTTCAATGTTTGTCGAGTCTCCTTTTTTCTCGGGTGAAACGTCTGGTTGTTATAGTTTCGATTTCCTGAAGAAGGCCGTCGCAGGCGGTCAAAACGTTGAAGTGAGTTGAATTTACATAGTTGTGAATCAAGAAAATTTGTTTTATTTAGCTGTTCTTCCAACTTGATGAACATTTTCACAAATATATGTACAGTGGAACCTTGGTATTAAGGTCACCCACTGGACTGTGCAAAAGTGACCCTAATAGCAAGGTCACCCTGACACTGAATATGGGGACTGAAGCATCACGGGAATTGAGAAGATTGTTCAGATACATATGAGTTTAATAGTTATCCATATTAAGCAAATGCATTGTTGATATCAAGTTCAGTGTAGTATGTGGATTATTTCTGGATATTGTTACATAGTGTACATGATTTTCCTAAAACATTAAGTACCGAATACTTGTATAGAGAGAACATTATGTAATGGGGTTTAATAATACAAAAACCTCATTTGTGTGCGCAACTAGTACAGAGCATACACTGATAAAATCCAACAATTTGTAAATCATTCTTCACAGTCTTAATTTATTGGTTAATTTGGCTTCTGACTACGGAACAATGTCGGTGTCGATTAAGCGACTTGTTTATCCCTACTACGTTTCACCAGGTGAATCTACCTCTCCAATTTAGCTCAGCTTTGTTAGAAAAACAAGTAGTCAGGCACCCAATTAATGATCGTGCCAACTGGGATGATGTCTACAACGAATCTAGCCCAGATGCCTCATACAATTCATTCAAAAACAGACTTAACACTTTACTTAGAGAATGTCCCCTATTAAAAAAGTAAAGTTATATACAATCCCAATTCCAAGAGGTTATAAACACAAAATATATTATATAAACAATTCAAAAATAGCCCAACATTTGACAATGAAACAATTTACAAAACAAAATAAAAAATAAACTGACATGAGATTCTCAAAGAGAAATAATTATAAAAACATGTTTGATCTTCATAAATGTAATACAAAGAAGTCTTGGCAATTAATTCAAGAAGTCCTGAAATGCAAATCAAAACTATCAGGCACAAGCTTCACCTTGTCGGACGGGTCAGAAACTATAAACCCTAAAGACATAGCGAACGAATTCAATGATTATTTTATACATGTGGCATCAGCTCTTGTTAAAGACATACCCACAACAGGTAATGACCCAGCTGAGTTTGTTAAGACAAATTCTAAAAACTTTTTCTGTTGGCCCACATGTCATGAGGAAATTGATTCCCTATTATGTGATTTAAGTCTAACACGTAGTGGCTTTGACAACATTGATCCACTTATTATGCAAGAAATAAATCCCATAATTTTTTTAACAATATTCATTTTCCTCTGGAATGGTACCACATCATTTGAAAATAGTGAACGTAATCCAACTACGTAAACAAGATGACCCGAATAACTTCTGTAACTATAGACCAATCTCCATCTTGCTATGTTTCTCCAAAATACCGGAGCGACTGACAGCGATAGAAATTAGCCAGAATATTTACTTTTCCGCCGGACAAGTAAGTTTTGAAATCTACTGCAATCCCCATGACAACCCATGTGGTTGTCATGGGGAATCGAAGTCTTATTTTTATGACAACAACACAATGTTCCTGCTGTTTCGTTGCATGTACATATGAGTGACTTGTGATTAAGGACACAATTTGATTTAATCTTCAAATTTTGAAATTGCAAAATTATATTTCCAACTATTTTCTGGTTCATTATTATTCATCACGAATATTAAAAGTAGACACGTTACATGATGTATACCAATATTTTAGTGATGCTGATATGAACGCTTTTATTAATAAATAATTATTACGATGATAGGAATGAGACAATTGTTTTCCTTGCTATTTGTTTTATAATGTTGCAAAAACTTTTTATGCTTAATATGGTATATATAATTTAAATTATATATATATATATAACATATAACACTGCTGTAAAATGTTGGCATCAGTTTGTCATTGAAGACGCCACTGAACAAGGAACACGGCCAATGCAAAGCCAGGATATGTTGTCACAAAAATCATAATAAACTATAATATAATCTGATAATATTTTGTTAAACCTCTATGAACTTCAATATTAACAAAGTTCTGTATTTTACAAACGAAGATAATATTCAATTGATCATCAGCAAACAAATGCATATTTTTTCCTAAATGTTATATTACCATTTCAATGATAAAACAGTTTTAACGGTGCCTGAATTACATTTACTAGGCGGAAAATAATGCCCCGCGCAGACCGAGGTGTTGGCGGAAGCCGACATGTCAACGGCGGTTGGCGCCCCGTCCCCGACAGCGCGTCTTGCATAATTCGGTTTCGAAAACTCGCATTTTATGGTTAAAATAAATGTTACATAGATACAACAACACTTCTGAAATTTCATTAATATTCCGTTTATCAACCAGCACCATAGATTTACCGGAGAGCGAGTTACAAGTTTTGAAAATTGTCACCGATCTGGATCGGCTAACGTAACGTTCGATGACTTGGAAGACTGCCGAGTCCACGTGGGTTAGGCGTAATAATGGTTAAAACTATATAATTATTCAAATAACAGGTAGCGATACAAAGTCTATTATTTCCAAAGTTCATCAAATATGATCCGTCAGTGGGAGCAAGTTGTACGTCGGCCAAACCGAACGATTTACGATTGTGTGAAATACAGCCTCGATCAACGATGGCTGATGCGGAGTCTGTCCTACGCGCATGACAGAGCTAGGTCGGTGCGCTCATAGGATGACCCTGTTAACGCAGGCACTAAACTCGGTCGAACACTGACGTACAACACACTGGCGGCGGAACGACAAGACGTCGGCACACTAACAAAATTGTAACGCGCGCGATTGCTAGCGAACTTCATTTACGTTTTAATTTCCTCAAATAAAAAGTTTGAAATGTTGCACGCGTCACTATTTAATGTAAAATTTCATTTGTCCACCGGATAACCATGTAGAGTAATTTTACTTGTCCGGGCCAAAAATCACTTGTCCCGGACAAATGGACAAGTGCTATTTCGAACGCTGACTGATGTATAATCGACTCGAACGCTTTCTGAACCAGTCCCAGATAATATCAAAAGAACAATACGGTTTCAGGACAAATATTCCACATACATGGCTCTAGTAAATCAGCAACGCCTTCAGTATAGGTATATTTATTAACCTATCTAAAGCCTTTCTATACTATAGACCACAATATTCTATTGCAAAAAACTTAACTAGATTCTCACCTGGTTCAAAAGTTAACTAGAACACTGGACACAATATGTCACACACGACAATGTAAATTCAGACCAGGTGACACTGATGTGTGGTGTAAAACAAGGCTCTATTACTTAACTACACTCATAGATGAGATTAATAATGAAAAAAAAAACCACTATGGTTTAACACTAATAAACTTTCCCTTAATATTAAAAAACAACGAATTACATTGTATTCACATAAGTAAATAAAAAGTAAAATATCCCACCTCAAGCAATACAAATTAACAAGTCAACCATCCCCTGAGTTAAATTCACTAAATTTCTTGGTGTGTATGTAGATGGACACATACATTGGTCAATGCACTTGAATAAACTAACATTTAAACTTGCGCGAAATGTTGGCATACTCTGCAAGCTAAAACATTTCCTTCCCACATACGTCTTAAAAACAACTTACTATTCTTTAGTATTACCATTTCTACAATACTGTTTGCTGATACTTTACTCCATAAAACTAGAAGTCGGAATGCTGCAAAAGAAAGCCACTAGGATCATCAACAACTCCGATTACCTTGCTGACACTGAACTGATATTTAAACAGAACAATTTACTAAACAATGATAGTATTTACAAAATGCAACTATGATTGATTATGTTCAAGCATAGTCGTCAAACATTTCCAACCAGCATTGCAACTGTAATTCAAAGAAATAGGGAAATCCACAACACTAGGAGCAGCAATGCTTACTTTGTTCATGAAGCACGAACAAACACACGGAAATTTACAATTAAATACTCTGGACCTTCATTCCGGAATACCATACCAGAACACATAAAATACTACACCTGAAAAACTATTGAAATACAAGTTAAAACAAGACTTGCTCTCGACATACTGCAACGTGTCATAGAGTCCCACTTAGACTTGAATTGGGCTTATCCTGTATTGATGTAGGTACATATGTAGTATAATTCACATTTATAGTCATTAACATTAATTTTAAAGCTTTACCCTATATCAGTGTGTATGTGCACATATATGTACACACAAATGTGTTAATTCACACGTAATTAAATTGACCTTGATATTTATTATATGTACTGATACTGTTGTTTTCAACACCTTGCAAGAAAAGAAAATGCTAAAAATCTATTGTTACCTTATTCTTGGCATTAAAGCCCTTTTATGATTTGCATGGCACTGTGTCTATGTGTTATACTATCTATTAATACTATACGATGTCATTCGTGTTATATGTCTTCATACGTCCATTTTATCTCAGACACGCAGTTGACAAATATTTTCCAATGCACACTATACCATTCAATTATCACTTTGCATCTTGGTGTTAGATTGTGTAAGTTTATATTGGGTTGCGACACCATAATCATTTTTCATTTGCATCAAATAAAAACAAATGTACAATTATTACTTTACCTGATTATAGGTGGTTCTCGATATAAGCCCCCAGGGGTTTCTAGAGAATCTCCCGAGTTACTTGGTTTAACCATATTTACGTTCATACTTGTAATATCACTGTAACCAAGTAACCAAATAAATTTTCATTCTTCATTTATTCATTCATCAACGTAACAATAGCCTCATGTTGTGTACGAAACCATGCTGGTGATTAGTGACGGCTACAACAAACGGCCAAAGGAGATCACATGAAATAGTGTATCATCATATTTTGTAGCATGCCCTGATGTTTTAAATATACACATCATAAGTATATGTTCTTTTAGGAAATCACCAAACTGATAAAGTCCAACCCAAATCTGGAGAATCGGCTACAAAAGGTGATTGACGACTTCAAGGAGGTGGAGAAGCATGTTGGTGCAGTGGAAGCAAATGTGAAGTGTCAGGATGAGAAGATAGAGGCACTACACACGCACCTGAATAAAGTAGAGGCACAAGTAAAAGACTTTCAAAGTAGGTTTATTACTACATTATCCTTGCCATTGTAGAGTTAGTAATAGGCAGGCCTTAAAGGAAATAAAAATAAGGCATTATCTAAAATCCTTTTTCCATATGTACACACAGTTTAACATTGTATGTTACATTTGACCACATTAACAAAATACAGAAAAATACATTTGTAGCATCAAATCGATTTTAAACCCGTCTGTGAAGCGATTCCCGCGGAAAATTCAATTTTAATGACCTAGGCGATCACGTGGTATCGTGACGTCACTTATGACACACACTCGCATCAGGCCGACCCTTTCCATTCATTCAGAGCATGTTTACAAGTATAGCTTTTGGGTCGAAACGAGCGTCAGAATGAGTTATTGTGCAATATTCCGATACAAACACTAGTCACCATAGAGGAACAAGCAGTTATCTTACGGTTCCACATGAATCGAATTTTATTCAAAACAATGAATGCGAATGGGCCTACAACTACAAGTCGACTACGATTCGCCGAGCTTGGGCTCATTTTCCGAATAATATCGAATGCAACCAACGGGAGATAATCTACACCAATAAACATACATAGCAAACATATATTGTATCCAACTACAGAAAGTAACATGTATAATTTCATAATATCACTAGAATATCGATATATGAAGGAGTTGTGCAATTGATCATAACACCTTAAATCAGTCGGTGAATTTCCACTGGTACCGCTAGCTCAGTTGGTAGACACGTTGGTTTCTTGTCAGTCGTTTTACAATCGGGCGACGCCCTGTTCAATCATGACACCATGCAAACCATTGATTTTCTTTACACTTTTTTTTGTTTATGTTTTCACGGAGTAATATAAACCAAATCATTTTATATACTATGATGCACTGTTTGGAAATAAAAAATTTTTTTTTTAGTAATTATTTATTCGTCACAAAAATGAAAATATGGTCATTATATATAACGATGTTTCTAAATTTTATTTATCCAGACAGATCACAGTTTGTTTTAACATATATAATTACAATATATTATCGTACAATATATGTACAATTAATAAATTATATATCCATTACATTATATTTGTTTGGATAAATAAAATTTAGAAACATCGTTATATAATGACCATATTTTCATTTTTGTGGCGAATAAATAATTACACAAAAATTATTTACAAACAGTGCATTATAGTATAAAATGATTTAGTTTATATTACTTCGTGAAAACATAAACAAAAAAGTGTAAAGAAAATCAATGGTTTGCATGGTGTCAGGATTGAACCGGCGTCGCCCGATTGTAAAATAAGCGACAAGAAACTAACGCGCGTACCAACTGAGCTAGCGGCACAAGTGGAAACTCGCTGACTGATTTAAAAGTTGTTCTGTTAAATTGTACAACTCCTCCTTCATATATCGATATTCTAGTGATATTATGAGATTATACACGTTACTTTCTGTAGCTGGATACAATATATGTTTGCTGTGTATGTTTATTGGTGTAGATTATCTCCCGTTGGTTGCATTCGATATAATTATACGGAAAACGAGCCCAAGCTCGGCAAAACCGAGTCGACGTGTAGGCCCATTCGCATTCATTTTTTTGAATAAAATTCAATTCATGTGGAACCGTAAGATAACTGCTTGTTCCTCTATGATGACTAGTGTTTGCATTACATCGGAATATTGCACAATAACTCATTCTGACGCTCGTTTCGACCCAAAAGCTATACTTGTAAACATGCTCTGAATGTATGGAAAGGGTCAGCGTGATGCGAGTTTGAGTCATAAGTGACGTCACATCTCGGCATCCCGAAAAGCGCGCCAAAAATAAGCATTTTTGAAAATGTCCGGATGCACAGCATAAAATGTGGAATTTCTAATTAATTGATTTGTTTGGCTTGGTGGACGTGGAAATAGATAACAGGATGTAATATAACATGAATTCAAGCAATATGTGTTTTTAGTCCCTTTAACATTAAGTTTTTGTAGCCACTGGCCCAGCAGGCCAGTAGATTTGAAAAGTTACTGGCTTCCCAAAAATAACTTACTAGCTCTAATTTTATGTTACCGTAAAATATACACTGATGTCGAGGTGCCCTGAGGAATCATTCACACTAAACAAGCTTCACAAGAACGCGGCACTGAGGCATGACTACAGCGACTGAAATTTGTTTAAATCAATGTAGTCCCTGATTTTTTTTAACAGGCCCCAATCCACTGGCCCTAATGCATTTGAGCAGGCCTTAGAAATATACACACTAGCCCCAAAATATACGCAAACATGTATGCATGCACACCATGATAATGTGCAGAATGTATAATTAAGATTTTTAATTACCAATGTACAATACTAATTAAAATATTGTTGGAATTATATATCGAATGTTGAAAGTGTGATCTCCAAAGCAAACATTGTATTATTGTTCAAGTACTTAAATACATACTTAAATACATAAATACAGTATTTTTCCAGTTTAAATCAAGTCTGGCAACACCTAGTCACTAGTGACCTGTGGGGGCCGGGCCTGAGCTGGAAAATATTAAAGTGTGCGGGCTTGTGCCAGGTCTGGGACAAACATTTACAGACCGGGCCACACCTGGGTCATAATATTAACATGATAAAGATACGAGTTATTAATTTTATGATAGTAGTTCTAGTTCTAGTTGTTTCTAACACTCAGCAACGTTCTATTAACTGACTAGTCTGTATATTGTGTGGTTACAATGTCATGATCTTATGAGGTCTCATTCAACTAGTCAGCCTTTTTCAGAACATTATCGCTAAGCCGACCTTTCTATGCTGGCACTGAGGGTGGTCACTGCCAGGGTGCTTGTCGTTCACAGTGGTTCTTTTACGTCCCAAATTGAGACGGGACCGGCATTAACGTGATCTCCGAGTCACGAGGGATACACAGTCCCCAATTTTGAGAGCCAGGTTTTTACACCAAATATACCATACCTGCCCGGTCCGGGTATTGAACTCGGGTCGCCGGCATGTCAGTGCTAACCACTACACTATCGCTCGCCCCCAAAGTGTTCAACCATGACAGGCTTGTACCATAGTCAGGGAGTTTCACACGAACGCCCGTTTTTTCAAAATGTTGACTTCCCTCAATATCCATCTTTTAAAAAGTGAACCCCTAATTGCCTACCTCCTAAACGCAGCTGAATGTTGTTCGAACATTACACACCATGAAAACAGCTCAGTGTAATTGATAAAGTGTTACAGTGAGAACCGCTATCTATTAAGTGATCATCGGGGAATGAAGGGAAAGTCTGGCTGTGGGTCTGTCACCAGTCCCCACTGTCATGTGTTAAAAGGCCAGTCATTGGAGGAATAAAATATCATTGCATCCATTCAGCCATGCAGCAGAAGTTTACACTATCCCGTAGTGTCCTGCTATATAAACTCATGGGATAACAAATACACAAGAAACCAATTTTCCTCCAAATTGTAGTCAGTCAGTTATTAAGTATTTCAGTTCATGGACAATGATGTGTTGTTAATGTTTTATTAACTTTAAAATAAGAGACAACACCTTGTATTACAGTTTATTTACAATTTATATTGTGTATCTTGTTATATTAAAATAGCTTTATATTCATGCTTTAGTCGTCTTTGGCCTGCGGGCCGGGCCTGGGCCTGATACATGCTGGCTGGGCCGGGCCGGGCCTGGGCCCGCGCAGGGCGCTATTAGTTATATGTTGAATTGATGCACATTGTTATTTTCATTCAGAATATTCATGGTATTAAGCTATTTCATGGATCGTTCGTTAGGTGGCCTTCACCTTGCCTTTGCATATTTATAATAACTTTATTTATACACTAAAATCCGAAGTAGAACCCTGTTCAGTAGTGTTGACAATAGTCGTTAGAAATTATAAGAAATAAATATAATAATAATACAAGTAAAACATATAAATACGTATAGTTAAGGCTTTGTTATACAAAACTGAACTAGAGAAACTAAATCAAAGATGTCATTGACATAAATTATATTATGTATGATCATATATATACATAAATATATAAAACAACTATAATAGTAAATTGCGAGATAAATATGTTATAAATATACACTGTATATTGGTAAATTAATAAATAACTACAGTAATACATTATTAGTTCCAATCAAAATTCCAAATACTAAAATAAATATGGTGTATGACGACTGAAGCATAAACTTATGACGACTAAACATTAAAAGCGAGTTTAAAGTAGTGTGTTTTAAGACGAGCTTTAAATGTGTCCATGCACTGTATCAGTCGTAGATCTTCCGGCAACGCATTCCAGTGGGTCGGTCCTGTGCACGATAACGAGCGATGGCCGTATCACTCAAGGTTGTGTCGCGGTACTGTTAATAGTCCACGGTCAGTTGATCGAAGTGCGCGGATAATCCGTACAAAATAGCGTTCCCGTAGTCTATTCTTGAAGTAACAAGAGCATGTACGAGACACTTGATTGTTTGCGTATTGCTTTGTAAATAGAAACAAAAAGCATCCCTAACTCTGATCTAAAGCCAAGACAGCTTCTAACCACTGTGAAAAATATTTCTGAAGGACACGAAAGGGCTTGAAAAATGGCGTCATGTCTGCAGTCCTCGACATAAACATTGGCCCGCTGGCCTGGTGCCTTTTTTGTAGCTGGTGAGCCAGTTCGGGCCACCAGTTTTCATATTTTGTTTACCCTATGGCCACTAGTTTCTTGTTCGCGCACGCCACCGAGAAGAAATGTCGGCTGTGACTACACTATTTCAGGGATCCGATGTACAGTTCGTTAGAACTCTTACATCCGACTCAGTTATATGAAACTATAAATGTAACTTTGGTACTAATACTGGTCAAAAATTCGTAAAAACTGCAATTTTGATGATGCGAACGAGGGCATTCATGGTATCAACAACTAATTCTCAGTTTTTGTAACCATCGGCTGTGCAGCCGCAGGTTTTCAAATCAAGATGAGACACCATTCTCATAGTTCCGCCGTGTCATTTGGACATCGTTTTACAGTGGTTGGAAACCTGCCTCGGCTGTATATGAGTTAGTTATTCTTTTTGTTCTCTATTTGTGAGGGAATTCGGCTTAAATCCAAATTTAACTGGTAAATAAAGTGGCTGAAACGTAACGCATTGTCGCCCGGGATTTGTCGGCAAAGACAAGGTGAAATCCACCCAGTTTGGGTGGTACCACCTAGCAAATGAACCATTCAATAATGTCATGCCATGAAAAATCTATATGAAAAGAGCAATGTGCGTCAACTCAACTAGTGACTAATAATAATAATAATTGGCTGACATTCCGATTTATCCTCGTACAGCTTCAGTCCAGTCTCGTCTACCATGTTCAGGATCTGTGGAACATACTCGAATGGAATGTATGCATGAGTAATCAGGTTGAATAGCGTGGGACCTTCAACAGCAAATGGATTGTCATGACTCATTATGGCAGCCTTGATCTTGCTGATGACATCATGCTCCTGCTTGACCACACTCGTGGATAGATCATGATGCTTACTAGCCTTGTTGTCTTTGACATTGAACTGACCCTTGAACTCGCTTGCCATGCACGACTGGTCGGGAAAAGCTAGGAAGAAACGTTTTCTTGCATTGGCATTGCTGGAAATTCTTATGAGACTAGAATGGACCTTCGTGAGCTTGTTCAGATATTCACAGTCATGGTCTGCCCCAATGGAGACAAATGGGATGGCAGTCTTGGTGACTGATATGTTACCTAATTCAAGTTCCTTCCAAGTCTCTTCGTGGTCAGCCTTGAGTGCGTGCATGTCAGATATGTAACGTGGCCAGAGTCTCTTGTACTTTATTCGGTCCATAGCAAAGAACAGCTTGCTCAATTCTTCCCCTGCTTCAAGATGGAGATTTAGGTCTGCAACGAACAGAATTGTGTCCACTCGATGCAGGTACATCATCATGGATCTGAACATAGCATTCTCTGATCTCTGTGCATCCACTCCTGGAACTTCTTGATGACATCATCATCGGCCAAGGCTTGAAGTAGATTGGTGTTGGCTCATTTCACAGATTCAGCCTTAGTGTGTTTGCTCACCTCTGAGCAGGCATCTTCAATCTCGGTGGTTGCCTCCAGACACACGTCCTTCAAGTGTAGGTTGGCCTTGGAAGAACTCCTCCAGGGCCATCTCATACAGTGCCACATATGAGTATATGTGGGCGGACAGGGAGCGCTTGTAGTCTGCACACTTCAGGATCTGTCTAGTTGTCGCAGAACCGTACACATCAGCTGCTATCCAGGCATCGTCTATTCCAGGTTTTCGATTGAGGTCCCGAGGCATCTCAGGACAACCATGACAACAGGCAGCTCACCCAGTCTGGGAAAATATGTGCCTTACAAGTCCGGCCTAGCATCCAGCAGTGGCACTTTTTTTAGAGGGTCATTTCAAACAAAATGGCACAATGGTCGTGCATCATCACGGTCAGCAGAGTTGGCCACGTGTGTGCCACTTATGGGAGCAGTGGAAGAGCACCAATCTTGGTCAATGCCTTGGTTTCTGACAGAAGCGAGTTGTAGCCTGCCCATCCTGGAATCCGGCATGAATCTCCTCCCATTTTCATTCTGGAAATAGCCAAGGTGACAATCCTTCCCATGTGCGTGAGCTGGTATGAATCAGCCATGCCTGCTTTGTTTATGGTGAACTTCCTCGTCCCCTCATTTTTTGAGGATTTGTGTCTGGGCTTGACACGTGGCAGGATAACTGTGTGGTGAGAAGTCACAGCTATATTACGCACATCAGTGATGTGTAGAGGTTTTCAGATTAATTTTATCATAGCGTTTCCAAAAAATATAGTTTTACAAATCTAAAAAAAGTGAACGAAACACATGAGTAGTATATATAGGTTGAACAATGTGAATGAAGGTACTTCCCCTACTGGTATGAGTAGTATATAGGTTGAACAATGTGAATGAAGGTACTTCCCCTACTGACATGAGTAGTATATAGGTTGAACAATGTGAATGAAGGTTCTTCCCCTACTCACATCAGTAGTGTATTGGTTATTTAGTGCGGAGCATGGTGCTTCCCCTACTGACATGAGTAGTAAATAGGTTGAACAATGTGAATGAAGGTACTTCCCCTACTGACATGAGTAGTATATAGGTTGAACAATGTGAATGAAGGTACTTCCCCTACGCACATCAGTAGTGTATTGGCTATATAGTGTGGAGCATGGTGCTTCCCCTACTGACATGAGTAGTATATAGTTTGAACATTGTTAATGAAGGTACTTCCCTACTGACATGAGTAGTAAATAGGTTGAACAATGTGAATGAAAGTACTTCCCCTACGCAAATCAGTAGTGTATTGGTATATAGTGCGGAGCATGGTGCTTCCCCTACTGACATGAGTGGTATATAGGTTGAACAATGTGAATGAAGGTACTTCCCCTACTGACATGAGTATTATATAGGTTGAACAATGTGAATGAAGGTTCTTCCCCTACTCACATCAGTAGTGTATTGGTTGTATAGTGCGAAGCATGGTGCTTCCCCTACTGACATGAGTAGTATATATGTTGAAAAATGTGAATGAAGGTACTTCCCCTACTCACATCAGTAGTGTATTGGTTGTATAGTGCGAAGCATGGTACTTCCCCTACTCACATCAGTAGTGTATTGGTTGTATAGTGCAAAGCACATCAGTAGTATATAGGTTGAACAATGTGAATGAAGGTACTTCCCCTACTGGTATGAGTAGTATATAGGTTGAACAATGTGAATGAAGGTTCTTCCCCTACTCACATCAGTAGTGTATTGGTATATAGTGCGGTGCATGGTGCTTCCCCTACTGACATGAGTAGTATATAGGTTGAACAATGTGAGTGAAGGTACTTCCCCTACTGACATGAGTAGTATATAGGTTGAACAATGTGAATGAAGGTACTTCCCCTACTGACATGAGTAGTATATAGGTTGAACAATGTGAATGAAGGTACTTCCCCTACGCACATCAGTAGTGTATTGGCTATATAGTGTGGAGCATGGTGCTTCCCCTACTGACATGAGTAGTATATAGTTTGAACATTGTTAATGAAGGTACTTCCCTACTGACATGAGTAGTAAATAGGTTGAACAATGTGAATGAAGGTACTTCCTCTACGCACATCAGTAGTGTATTGGTATATAGTGCGGAGCATGGTGCTTCCCCTACTGACATGAATAGTATATAGGTTGAACAATGTGAATGAAGGTGCTTCCCCTACTGACATCAGTAGTATATAGGTTGAACAATGTGAATGAAGGTGCTTCCCCTACTGACATCAGTAGTATATAGGTATATAGTGCAAGGTGCTTCTGCTACTCACATTATTCCAAATGACCCCATTTTGCCCAAGCCCTTTGCCAGAAATATTTTCCCTGTCTTCAATTACTCAAACGTGTGCCTTTGTATATGCGATTGGCTGGTGTGAAGTATAAAGGTTGGTGTGAAGCCAGTCATCCCAGTCACAACCATTATTGGCCAGTTTATTTTTTTCATAACCAAATCTGTAATTTGAGCTGTTTATTTAATGAATACTGATCCATTCGATTTGTTTCATTAACAGTTGTACCAATGATAGTAATTAATGTGGAACCCTAGATTTGTAAATATTAGTTAATTCATTGGCTAGTTAGCCCCCTCTAAATTCCATCTTTCTTGTCAGTTGTGTCTCTTGGCCAGTCATCTGCAAGTCTTGAAGACAGGTAAACAGGTCTCTTGGCCAGTCATCTGCAAGTCTTGAAGACAGGTAGACAGGTCTCTTGGCCAGTCATCTGCAAGTCTTGAAGACAGGTAGACAGGACTCTTGGCCAGTCATCTGCAAGTCTTGAAGACAGGTAGACAGGTCTCTTGGCCAGTCATCTGCAAGTCTTAAAGACAGGTAGACAGGTCTCTTGGCCAGTCATCTGCAAGTCTTAAAGACAGGTAGACAGGTCTCTTGGCCAGTCATATGCAAGTCTTGAAGACAGGTAGACAGGTCTCTTGCTATGCACCTGCGTTTGTTAGACACTATTAAATGATTGGTATTTTTTATAGATAAGCAGAAACAACATGAGTAGTATATATTTTCAATGTTGTGATGCAATGAGTTTCCCCTACTGACATAAGTAGTATATACGTTTAAAAGTGTGATGCAAGGTACGACTCAGTATTCCAAATGACGACACTTTCACAGAGCATTCAGTGATGTGTTTCTTTCTCAACAGACAAACATCATCAACTGGCTGAGCGAGTGACCAAAGTAGAAGATATTGGTGAACCTCCCTGGAAACGCATCAAATGTACTGTACATGGTTCCTTTCTATAACAGTCCAATACTTATAATTGACCTTTGACTTGTAGTAAGCATAATATTTCACCACCAGTACTTTATTGAAATGACCAGCTCTAGCGTGCACATGGTCAAATGTATTTATCAGAATGTCAAGTACATTGTCATTGGCTTAGGTAATATAATATTGTAAGCCATGGCATATTATAATTATTGTTTAATTCAGAGATTATTTTTTATAAATATAACTTCAATAGTCTATATTTGGTCATCTTAATATTATCAAAGCCAAAAGTGACTAATTGAGCATGTCCAGAATACTTTATGCAGTGTAGAATCACATGAAATTCAATAGAAAATACATACATATGTAATATGTATATAAGTAGACATTGTTAGAAATAAAATAGTTGAATGCCTGCTCTCTTTCGAATCTTAACATTTATAATTCTATGATTGTTTCTATTGAAACACCTGTAGCACCTAGATTCTAAACAAATGCGTTGTAGTTTTAATGCATGTCTGTTACATTATAATGTTATTCAGAAAACAATACTCCGATCAGTATGAACAGTAAGAGTACAAAAAATTAATTCTAAATGGTTGAAATAGTATGTGAAAGAAATTAGACTTTTATTAAAATGAGAGTACAGGCAATGAGTTATGTCACAACGGTAACTCTTGTTTTTCTCCAAAGGGCTATACGAGTGGCATTATCATCAGTTATCAGCATGTTTTATTTGGCAACAATTTTATTGCTCTTCAATTCCCACTTCCAAGGCTATAAATAAACCATGTCTATAGTGTCATCACCACATGAATGTACTTAACGGTTGGTCAAACGCAAACGTCTGTTTTCAGTGTCACTGAAGGAAC
Source organism: Paraescarpia echinospica (assembly GCA_020002185.1). Taxonomy (NCBI): domain Eukaryota; kingdom Metazoa; phylum Annelida; class Polychaeta; order Sabellida; family Siboglinidae; genus Paraescarpia; species Paraescarpia echinospica. The sequence continues at coordinate 73,903,958 of CM034534.1, forward strand.
GACTACGAGCGAAGTACAGAGACACGAACATGTATGAAAAACTGGATGGGAAATTCATTGAGCTTCGTCTTCAGAAGTTCCGACTAGAATCCCTCCCGGACACACTCACTGAACGGGATCTGATGAAGTTGGAGAAGCGCAAGCAGAAGAGCCCTGTCGTGCCACTTAAAGAGTTGTTCAGCAACTTAAAGGGTGATAAAGTCTCCCCCAAGAAAGTACTTATCCGTGGAAGACCGGGTGTGGGTAAAACAACTCTTGTGGAATACCTTGCGAGAGAATGGGCGATAGAGAATCTCTGGCGCGACATCAATTATGTCTTTGTCATAAAACTACGCAAGCTCTTGGAAGATGCACAGTGGAGCCTTAGTGATGTGTTGTTTGGTGATCTGCAACTGTCAGAGCAAGATAAGAGTGTAGCTCTTGATGAATTATGCCGACATAGCGAGGATGTATTATGCATTGTGGAAGGCCTGGATGAATATCAGCAGTACGAATTCTCCCAGTGCACATTCCCTATCGCTGATAAAGTTCACTTGTCTAAGATGATATCCAGTATCATAAGCTGTAGCCTCTTGCCTAATGCAAAGGTAATCGTTACATCGAGACCCACCAATCAGATCCCGCCTTTTGGGGAGTTTGGTCGTGTCACTGACATATACGGCTTTACCAGGGATGGAATCAAACAGTATGTGGACAAATTCTGTGAAGGAAAAGAGGAACTAGGATCTTACATCTGGACGAACATTGACTCAAACCCAAACATGGCAACATTTTGCCACACACCCATTCTATGTCGCTTTGTTTGTGAGACCCTGGATGACATCCATGAACATCCAGAAAGTAGATCTGATCAAGCTATAAAAACAATGACACAGTTGTATGTCAAAGCAACTCACAGACTGGGAAAAAACCTTCATCCATCTTTAAAGTACCCCAAACGGGAGCAAACCCTGAGAGAGATTTTCAGTGTTTTAAAGGAACCATTCCACAAGCATGCAGAACTAGCTAAAGATGGCATGACAGTTCCATTGAAACTTATTTTCTATGATTATGACCTTGAAAAGCATGGTTTTGAAGATGCAGACAGACAGACGGGGTTTCTTTCAGGATCAAAGAAAACTGATCCAGATGACAATCTCATAACAGCCAACACCTGGTCATTCTCCCACCTGACGCTTCAGGAGTTCTTTGGAGCATATGGGCTGCTTCAAGGACCGTGGGAAGATATCTTGAGGCTTCTAAACAACAAAGCATCACTCAAGCAGAACGAAATGGTGATAACATTTCTGATAGGTTTGCTTGGAGACACGAGAAACAAGTACTTCTTGGAGTATCTTGGTTCAGATGCTGCTTCATCAGATTTATGTAAAGAATTCACCAGGAAGCTTGCAGAGAAGATTAAGAATGATCCACTGAAACTGGCAATATTTGTCTTTGAATCACAGTGCAAAGACTTGGTGGACAACATGCCAGAAGAGGTCGTTGCATCATCGATTTACTCAATGGAGATGCTCTCACTTTGTTGGGTCTTACAGCAGGACACATGTCCGGTCACAAGTCTTAAGTGAGTGTCATTAAATGTTAGCTTTGATTTATGTATGCATAATGGGTGAAGAATAATTTGTAACAAACCTACCCATCATGTGACTAGTAACGTAGCAAAAGGTCCCCTAATCCATAAAAAAAATGGATGCCAAATATGTGGAGTATTTGTACATTACATCGTTTATTTTGTTGAAATTCTGGCCATGAACATATTCTCTATGCCACAAACATTAGGCAACCTATTGATGCGACAGTTATATAACAACATTAACGTGGAGATGTTTGATGTAGCAGACCCTAATAATGCACAGTAGTACCATTATCAACATTGTTTGAAAAAAGCAAACTTGTTCAGATCACGCGCGTAATTCTGATTGTGACATGCAAACTACAACGTACTGGGTCCATCAATTATATTTATCCATCAAATGAACTGTTTCCTGGCAATAGTTACTTGAAGCCTTAATAAATTGTTGCCGAACATATGGAGCTTTCAGACATTGCGACATATATTCTGTTGGAATCCTGGCCCCAGAAGTATTTTATGACAAACGCATAAGGCACTTTTTTATAATAACAAATGTAAGTGAAAATGTTTGATCTATGATATGTCGCAGTAGTAACGTAAGTCATATGATATGTCGCAGTAGTAACGTAAGTCATATGATATGCTTAACGGATGGCAATCGCATCATTTGAATTGTGACGTAGGCAAACTGCAACATAGCAGATCCGATAATTACAATGCAAAGTAGATACAGTATTAGCTCAACTCAGCTGCTTGTACATTTCCAGTTGCTCTACTAGTCATACATGTTATATTTTAAAAAGTACAAATCCAATGTTATAAAGTTTCATATAAAAATGACAATAACACATAGCTGGACAAAACTATAATGCCGAATAGGGCTTCCATTGTCTAGACAAGCCCCTGTTTCTGGTACAGATTGCATGGCTGTCGGACATCGTGTTATGGAGCAGCAAGTGTGTTGTACTTTGTTTTTAATGGTCACAAGGTCTAAATACCATGCTATATATAAAGTTAATAAAAGCTATCCTCCGAACAAAATAACTTGGGTTTGAATGTGTTCATTAGTGGTTTTAAGTGGTCGTATTCATGTTTAGATAAAAAAATTACTCGGTAAATGATCAGTAAGCACTAAACACTTATTAAATTATATTTGCTATTGTTAGGTGAACCTGGTTGTAAAGAAAATCTTTGTGTACTAAAATGGATGTGTTTCATGCAAATCAGTAGATGGAGATAAACCATATGCCTGAAATGATTATAAATTACTGTGAACGCTGATCAACACTAACCATACAGGCCTGACCCAGAGTCTTCATGATTATTCCATGTGTATGATCCCATTTGTTATGACAAAATATATTTTGATCAAGTTTTGGTAATTAATTGTAACTATTTATCTTTTTAACGATCTACAGATTGTGCATAAGTAGCACGTTAGTTGAATTAATGAAATATGTGGAAACATGTTAATTATTTAACTATTATTGTGAGCATTGGCCCAGAACAGTTCACGTTGCCTCATCACTCAGAAACTCTCGTCTACCTGAAATGAACAAAGCCGGATTACTAGTTTTATGTAAGCTCAATATGTTATATTAACTACTTTACAATTTGGTTGTAAAGCAAATATTTGTATATTAAAATGAATGTGTTTCAACTTTTATGCAAATCAGTAGATGGAGATCAAACATTTGTCTGAAATAATTATAAATTACTGTGAACGCTGTTCAGCACTGACAATGCAGGCCTGACCTGTTTATAAGCAGAAGAATCTTCATGATTATGCGATGTGTATGTTCCCATTAGTTATCACAAAACATTATATTTTGATCCAAGTTTTGGTAATTAATGGTAACTATTTCTCTTTTTAACGATCAACACAAATATATCCTTAGTTGAGTTAGTGAAATACGTGGAAACGTGTTGATTATTTAACTATGATTGTGAGCATGGCCATGGAACCAGTTGCCTCGTCACCAAGAAACTGGTCTTCCTGAAGTGAACAAAGGCGGATTACTAGTTTTATGCTGAGCTCAGTACGTTGTAGTGACTTCTGGTATTATTGACAATTAATACCAGACGTGTTTTTATTATACATAGAACCAAGGTAGACTGTAAGATTCATGAATGTGTGTTGGGCCATTGGCAAACAACAAACATGTTACATCACTAAAAGTGTAGTATTATATTTGTACCGGTACATTTTATGTAAGGTTGCCACTGGACTTGTCAGTTCAGGGTTATTAAAGAAGATTTTTAAACATTAGTTGTTATCTAACATATTCAATATTTGAATAATTACAAAGTTCTCAGTGAAGCAACGTGTTTGTATCGTTTTGTATATATATATTGTGTGTGTGCGTGCGTGCGTGCGTGCATGGGTGGATGTGGTGTGGTGTGTGTTGGGAATGTCATCGTTTAACATGAGGTGTATATAATAAATAACTGCGAAACATGTAACTGGAATAAGCTGTATAATACCAACTGTATTGCTAATTGTACTGCTATTTCTCCTTCAGCTTGAGTGGATGTAAATTTGACATCCATCTGATGAGGCTGCTGTGTGATGCACTGAAGCAGAACACGACACTCCAGAAGCTAGAGTAAGTTCACATCATAATACCTAAAGATGTAGTCATTTTTCACATTCCATGATAGCAACAATATTATACATGTAACTGGTTTATCATAAATTGAACCAAGGTAGACTGAAGAACCCTTGCTGAAATAGACATCTGGAAGCAAGATGAGAAGAAGGGGCAGCTGGAGGGGGTACATAGAACATTTCCTACGTATAGTAAGATGGCCAAATTAATTCATTTTCATTTTGGTTCAGTTTGAACATTCCCGATTGGAATCAACTCATCTTATGCGTCAAAGCATTAATAGTGTTTTCAGATTCATTTCGAATCCAGTGTGAACTTGAATCTAGTGCGAAACAGCCTTATATGGTAAAGTGTGGGAATAGACCCATTGTTTTGGTCTTACATTTCACATAACTCTTATCCTGGGATAAAATATGAAAGAACAAAATGAAAGTGGTCAGTAACTATACTGTGATATAGTGTCTACAGGCTTCTAAATTAATGGTTGTCTGTATGTTCGAATCAACTAAGCATACCAAAAGAAAATGACAGCTCTCCTGACTGATGGTTTTGTGGTTTGCAATAAATTGAGATTGTGTACACTGTTCAGTTCCTGAGTCACTATCCCATTATAATTTTCGACTAAACAATCCTGCATGAATTATTTAAAATAATCGTTGCTGTCGTCTACCAGCGTTTCGGTGAACAAATTTAATTTAAGCGACTAGTCCCCATATTATCATAGCAGTATCACAATATTAAAACAGTAGTAGGTTTAGAAATGATGTAGCCAAAGCTGTGATGAAACACATATTCAAGCAGAACAGATCTAATATATCACTGAAAGAGAGGAAAGCACTTTAAACCTTGAGGAGGGACAGGACGATCAAGATTCTACCAGTAGACAAGGGTAGGGCAACAGTGATTATGAAGGCCGCAGAATACGATGCAAAGATAGCAGGTCTACTAGCAGATGTCACCACCTATGAGAAATTGAAAAGGGATCTCACCAGAGTGTACAAAAGTAAACTAATCAACACCACGAAATAGAGGAAAAGGACCACGACTATATCGGATGCCCTATACCATAGGATCTACCCTACATCAGAAGCATTGCCAAAATTCTATGGATTGCCTAAAATCGACAAGGACAACGTACCATTAAGACCTATTGTTTCAAGTACAGGCAGCATAACGTACAAGACAGCAAAGTACTTAGCCACTATTCTGAGCCCACTGGTTGGAAAAACTGAGCATTTTGTGAAGAACAGTGCACAATTTGTCAAGAAAATCAAAAAGTTGGAAGTTCCACCAGGGAGGGAAATGGTATCATTTGATGTGACAGCGCTGTTCACTAGTATCCCAGTGACAAAGGCAGTATCGGTGATCAAGGACTGATTAAACCAAGACACTACACTGAAAGACCGATGTGAACTAACAGTAGACCAGATCACCACACTGTTAGAAATCTGTCTAAACACCACATATTTAAGTTTTAATGGAGTGTTCTACAAGCAGAAAAGGGAGCGGCCATGGGTTCACCGGTGTCCCCGATAGTGATAGTGGTGAACCTGTACTTGGAACATTTTGAAGAAAGAGCCCTCAGGGAAGCACCTCGCCCTCCAGACTCTGGTTGAGATACGTCGATGACACATTCACAGTGCTACAAGGGAGTGAAGTAGAGCAGTTCACACAGCATCTGAATTCAATGGACGATAACATAAAGTTCACAATAAAACCAGTACATGACAGTACACAAGCCTTTCTAGACACATGTAAATGTCTGAAGGACGATGGATCAACCAAGGTTAAGGTGTATCGGAAGGCAACACACACAGACCAGTATTTGAACTGGGATTCAAACCACCCATTAGAACACAAACGATCAGTGGTGAGGACACTCTTCCAAAGGGCAGAAACGTTGGTAACTGAAGAGGAGGATAAAACTAAAGAGGTGGAACACATCAAGAAAGTTCTGAAACTGAACGGTTACAAACCTTGGATATTTAACACCAAACAACCAATGAGAAATAAGGAGAATGGCAACACCAAATATACCAAGAGAAGACAACATGCCATAGGTTAAGTCATACCACATAGAACACCTACCTGTGTACCACAAACCTGTCAACACCCTGAGGTCCCTGCTGGTACACCCAAAAGACAAAACAGACAAGGCAGCAAATGTGGAGTGGTATATGACATCCAGTGCCCAGAGTGCGACCAACACTACATAGGAGAAACAGCGAGGGCACTGGGCACATTATTTAAAGAACATCTATCGTGTCGCCAACCCCTGTCAGCGATAAGTGAACACAAGTTGAACACAGGGCACCTGTATTCAATGAAAGATGTAAAAATCTTGGTCCTCGAGGAGAACTGGCATAGGAGAAAGATCAAGGAGGCAATTAACATCTACAGGAGAAGCCTTCACTGAATGGAGACATTGGCCAGGAGCTCCCGCCAGTCATGCTCCAGCTTGTGTCCAGCAACCGTAAATTTAGTCTGCTGAAGAAGGCCACGAGATGTGGTCGAAATTATACAAAGAAAAAAACTAGATTTTTGAGAGGTAAATATACCCAACATGAATAACCGAGAAACGTGATCATTACTACATTCAAGGAGTAGTAGCCCTGTTGTTTTTTGTTATGTTGTAAGTTACTTTGATTTATCTATGAAAGGTAAATGAACTATAAAATAATAAAATACTATTTTACATAATATACTGTTGGCGTAACTTATTCTATTAAAAATACATTTGAGGCGATTCATTTTGCTCAGTCAAAACTTTACTAAATGACAACAACACGTAACTGGACAAAACTATAGTGCCGAATAGGGCTAGGCTGAACAGAAATTGAGATATATTACACTGCAAATAATAAAAAGTGTTATGTCAAACATTAAAATAATTATAGACATACATAGCTAATTTGTAAAGTTCCATTTTATTTACAGAAAACTACCCACACACAATCTAATTTCTAACAATCAGTCAATAAACAGAAAAAAGTAATTATTACTAGTTTGAAACCACCCTCCGAATAATAATTGTTACAGATAGCTACTGCTAAACGCTTTGGCAAAAGAAGACGCTAGCCGCCAGCAACCTTAGCACCCTTTGGCTAGTCCACTACACACGCACGTAACGTCATGACCTAGACACGGCACGCCTTGCAACGAGCATGAGCGACGTCATGTGCCGGCGGGTCGTTGCATATTGAGGGGGAGCAGGTTCTTTGAACGCGGACAATACGCAATTATTCACTACTATTGTTGAGCTATGTTAAACTAAACGTCGTTATTTATCATTATATATCGGTACATTAACAAATAAAGAGTGTATGAATAAAACATTATTTTTATAATCACACGTGCCGGCTTCGAAAGTCTGTCGCGAACAAATTTGGCGCCTCCTCAGATCAAAACGTATTTTAACAAGTTTGCAAGTATCACGTGATTAAGAATTTAACGACTAATCTAACGGTAGAAGTCTCCGGCGATCAGACTTTAACTTTTGAATATACGAACAAAATAAAGAATACTTGGCAGTATGTGTCATAGTCGAGGCGCTCCGCGAAAGTCCGTCGTTCTGGTTTATCCACTTTCGAAGCTCGGCGTCTCCTCAAATCAACGTTTTAAATATTTTGGCACACACGATTAAGAATTTAATGGCGACCGGGATAGGAGTCGAGATAGGGGCGCATGAACAATCGAAATGACCGCGTGGCGCGCTCGGAATACGTAGTCGACATCGGGGCGCTTGCAGACGATCGAGTGTCTGCAAGCGTCGTGACGCATCCATTCCCGATTGCGGGATGCACTCAGTTGGGAACAATCTAACCGCGCGTGTGGCGCGATCGGGATGCCTTTCGAGATCGCAAATTAATAATAATACACACGATTGTGTAACCGTCTGTAGCCACGACTAGAGTTACGTGCAAAATATTGCAGGGCGCCGTATAAAAAAGGCAGGGCGTTCTTTTTGCCTTTTTTGTGTACCAGAGCGTCACTGAAAAAGGGCAGGGCGTAACGCCCCGCAAATGCGACCTAGGCAGAACACTGAATTATATTTGCTATTGTTAGGTGACCCTGGTTGTAAAGCAAATATTTGTATATTAAAATGAACGTGTTTCAACTTTCATGCAAATCAGTAGATGGAGATGAAACATTTGTCTGAAATAATTATAAATTACTGTGAACGCTGTTCAGCACTGACAATGCAGGCCTGACCTGTTTATAAGCAGAAGAATCTTCATGATTATGCGATGTGTATGTTCCCATTAGTTATGACAAAACATGATATTTTGATCCAAGTTTTGGTAATTAATTGTAACTATTTCTCTTTTTAATGATCAACACAAATAGATCCTTAGTTGAGTTAGTGAAATACGTGGAAACGTGTTGATTATTTAACTATGATTGCAAGCATGGCCATGGAACCAGTTGCCTCGTCACCCAGAAACTGGTCTTCCTGAAGTGAACAAAGGCGGATTACTAGTTTTATGCTGAGCTCAGTATGTTGTAGTGACTACTGGTATTATTGACAATTAATACCAGACATGTGTTTTTATTATACATAGAACCAAGGTAGACTGTAAGATTCATGAATGTGTGTTGGGCCGTTGGCAAACAACAAACATGTTACATCACTAAAAGTGTAGTATTATATTTGTACCGGTACATTTTATGTAAGGTTGCCACTGGACTTGTCAGTTCAGGGTTATTAAAGAAGATTTTTAAACATTAGTTGTTATCTAACATATTCAATATTTGAATAATTACAAAGTTCTTCTCAGTGAAGCAACGTGTTTGTATCGTTTTGTATATATATATATATATTGCGTGCGTGCGTGCCTGCGTGCGTGCATGGGTGGGTGTGGTGTGGTGTGTGTTGGGAATGTCATCGTTTAACATGAGGTGTATATAATAAATAACTGCGAAACATGTAACTGGAATAAGCTGTATAATACCAACTGTATTGCTAATTGTACTGCTATTTCTCCTTCAGCTTGAGTGGATGTAAATTTGACATCCATCTGATGAGGCTGCTGTGTGATGCACTGAAGCAGAACACGACCCTCCAGAAGCTAGAGTAAGTTCACATCATAATACCTAAAGATGTAGTCATTTTTCACATTCCATGATAGCAGCAACATTATACATGTAACTGGTTTGTCATCAGTTAAACCAAGGTAGACTGAAGGACCCTTGCTGAAATAGAGATGTGAAAGCAAGATGAGAAGAAGGGGCAGCTGGAGGGGGTACATAGAACATTTCCTACGTATAGTGAGATGGCCAAATTAATTCATTTTTATTTGGATTCAATTTGAACATTCCATATTGGAATCAACCCATTTCTAGCTACACCAAACAGCTCCAGACTCCAGAGAGGCTTTGTATCGCATGCACTTGGATGGGTGATAAAGTAATAAAAGTCAGTAGTATATAACACAGTACACTGTCAGGTGGGTCCACTGCAACACCCCTAGCAGAGCTTATTCACTGATTGACACTGGCTGGACAGTAAGACTATTCAAACAATTACCTGTACCTGTAACTGTGTTTGATGTCAACTGAGTGAACTGAAATGCAGAATGATCTTTATGTGGGACAGTGCTCCATGTTTTTGTAGTGGAGTTATTGACGCGTGGCTAGTTTGCTGTAAATAACAAGGCAGATGTAAGTTTGTATCAGAGCTTTGTATTAAGGCAACCATTAACCATATATTTTTTGTAATACAATATACAAGATGTGCCTTAGCCTATATAATTATAATAAATAAGCTAACAGAAAAAGGTGAGGGGAACCAACTACATGCAGGTGGTGGACCCTACCTTAAATTGACAAAATTAAATCCCTCTGCAGAAGGGGAAAGTGTCAAAGCACCCCAAAACGCCTTCGCTACATCGTGTAGGGATGAAAAACCCAGAATATAGGAGTCCGGTGAATGCACACATAAAGTCATTTGATGTGCATCATAATGTCATATTGATGTGTGACAGTGCCCCCTGTTGTTGTACTGTGTGTACGAGTCAATAACTCAAATTATTGACTCGGTAGCATGGCTAGTTTGCTGTAAATAACAAGACAGATGTAAGTTTGTATCAGAGCTTTGTATTAAGCCAAACACTGACCATATATAATACAATATATACAAGATGTGCCTTAGCCTGTATAATTCTAATAAATAAGCTAACAGTAAAGGTGAGGAGGACCACCCACACCTGGCCATTCAGAATGACTATCTCCACACCTCAAGATTCCGTGTCACTAGGCCATTGACAAACACTATTTACATACATAAGTCTAAACATTCCAAATCTTGCAGTTGGCATGCTCCACCTAAGTAGAAAGCATACCACTGTAATTAACCTTGACCTATAATACCGGAATGAAATGTTAATGAGGAATAAATACACAGGTTGATACAATAGGGACTAGGCCACCATTGGTGACCTGTGTCCGCATGGCTATGGCATAATCCACGTTCCCAGACAAACACTCCGAGGCATCCTCCCCAGTCATGACACTCCTGTCGAGATGGCGGACAGATTTGCAGACTTCTTCATACATAAGATCACTAAGATACGCAACAACTTGGTGCATGATCACCAGCAGGATTTACATGAACTGGTTTTACCTGATGAGAATATCAACTGCAGTTTGTCAGAATTCACCTCTGCCTCAGAAACTGAGATCAGGAAATTGGTCGTAAAATCTCCTTCAAAATCATGCGGCTTAGATCCACTTCTGATGTGGCTTTTGAAACACAATCTCGATGAATTGTTGCTGATTGTATCTGACTCTTTGAAGGAGGCCTTGGTGACCCCTTTGCTGAAAAAGAACAATCTTGATCCCGATCTACGGAAGAACTTCCGACCTGTGTCGAATCTATCATTCATCTCCAAGCTGATAGAACGTACAGCGGCAGGTCGACTCAACACCTGCAAGTCTGAACACGGATTGCACGAGATTCTTCAGTCGGCCTACAAGAAACACCACAGTACTGAAACAGCGCTCTTCCAGATCAGTGACGATGTGCTCCGCGCCATGGACAGCAAGAAATGTGATCTCCTAGTGCTACTCGACATGTCCGCAGCGTTCGATACAGTGGACCGTTCAGTGCTCCTCTCCAGATTGAATACTACACTGGGCATCTGTGGGACAGCCCTCTCGTGGTTCAGGTCGTACCTAACCAACAGAAACCAGTCAGTTCTCATCCAGAGGGCATCATCCAACTGTCAGCGTTTGGACTTTGGGGTACCCCAGGGCTCCGTGCTGGGGCCTGTACTGTTTTGTGTCTACACCCTACCGCTGGGGGATATCATGCGTCGACACAACATTGAGTTTCACCTGTAGGCAGATGACAGCCAACTGCTGCTCACCTTTAACACCGCATCTTCCCAGTCAGCACTTGACGTTATGGGGAGGTGTCTCGCCGAGGTCAGGATCTGGATGGCTTGTAACTTCCGAAAACTGAATGACAACAAAACGGAGTTTGTTGTGGTTGGAACTAACGGGCAGCTCGCTAAAGCAGCCGTGACAGACATCTCCATTCGGGAGAGCATTATACCGGCAATATTGAAAGCGAGGAATATTGGTGCAATTATTGACTGAAAGTATGGACTGCAGGCACTTGGTTACATGGTGTGTCGGTCAACTTACTACCATCTCCGAAGCATCGGGAAGAAGTACTGCCCAGATAGCCACCCACGCCCTCGTCACGTCAAAATGGATTGCTGCATGGCCTCCCCGCATGGCAGCTGGCCAAGTTACAACGAGTGCAGAATACAGCCGTGCACAATGTTTCCCGTGTCCATAGATGATCTCACATCACACTAGTCCTTTGCGCACTACATTGGCTGCCTGTGAGGTATCGTGTGCAATTCAAATTGCTCGCACTGACCTACAAGGCAATCCACGACGAAGGCCCATCCTACATCAAAGACATGCCGGTGCAACCCAATCCGAGAAGATCACTTCGGTCTGAGAGCAGGCTGCTGCTGGCTGTGCCCATGTCAAAGACGCAGCTGGGGGACAGGGCCTTCTCTGTGGCTGCACCCACACTGTGGAACAACATACCCCTATCCATTCGCCAGGCTCCATCGACGGATGTATTCAAAAGTCAGTTAAAGGCATACTTGTTTTGCAAAGCTTTTTAGTACAATTTTAATTATTTATGAAATTTTCTATAAAACACCTGTATTGTTCATAGATAGTTCTGTATGTGTTTATTTTAGAATTACTTTATTTATGTATACTTTATTTACTTGTTTATATATCTTAGACATCTCGTTTTAATTTTCCATTGGTTTTTTATATAGATATATACTAGTTTTTATGTTTTGAGGTTTTTTAATATGTATTTGAATGTATTACTTCAATGAATTTGTAAAGCGCCTTTGAGCAGTTTAGGCTGAAAAGGGCGCTATATAAATATATATTATTATATTATATATTGACCCGCTTCGTTGTTATGCCGTAGCTTGCCAGAGAGGTCCAAAGATTGGCCATTGGCCAATCAGAATCGATAGAATGTGGATCTGCGGAGCACTGTGCCATATAAGGAAATTTCAGTACAGATACAGCTGGCGTTCCAATGCTGATTGGCTGCATACTAATGAGTGGAAGTTAAAGCTGTCTGTAGGCGGAAGAAAGAGCTCAATTTAGATATCCAACATGGCAGCCTCCAGTTAGGCAAAGAACCGGTAACTAAGTAGTAAAATATGCCTAATTTCTGCATTTCTTTGGAAGGAACTCTCATCATGATAGAAATATGTTTTTTTTTCAGTTAAGAAAGATAGAAAGACTAGAGGACATGAAGTTACATTAGTAAAGGAGCAGTGTAGATTAGACGTAAGAAAGTTCTAATTTTCACAAAGGACTGTGAATGAATGGAACAGATTATCTGATGATTGTGTGGGTGCTAGTAGTGTGAATATGTTTAAAAATAAAATCGACACATACCTCAGAAGGGCTGGATATATGTAGATAAAAGGGTTGGACTCTCGATAAGCCAAAGGGCTTCCTTGTCCACCTGCCATCTAGAGTTAATTCTCTGGATGGCAATCTTGTTAAATCTTTTTAAATCAACACTGGTGATCAAATAAAGTATTTTATTCACATATAGACATAAATATGAACATTCTACAACGTGTAGGGATGAAACCCAAGCAATTTTTGGATCAGCTTTAGATATGGCCACGACATTTCATTTTTTCACGGGAGCCAAGCTGAGCTCCCGCTGTGGCGGCCATATTGGACAAATTCAATATGGCCGCAGTCCAGAGAGAGGCTGTGTAATAACTTGAGAACAAAAAGTAGTAGAACCATAAATGATTGTACTTTTTGGGGGTTTTCGAGTATGTGGAACCCATTTCTTGTCTTTTGTTATTTGGCCGATTCCAGGTCGAAGTCACATGATGAAATCACATTCAAGGTTTTTTTGGCTCAAAATAAACATTTTTGAGCATATATAATATAATATAATATAAATATAATACATGGTTTGACAATTGATGCTCCTAGTAGAAAATGTACCTTAGTCACTGTTGGTTTAAGACGTAGGCATACGAGCTTGCAGTATGCTTATTCTGCATCCATTCATATACTCATTGGTCATGGCAGATGTCACTTAAGTTCTGTTATAGTGGTTGTTCTCTTGTATGTCATTATAACGAGTAAAATGTTCGTATGTCCCTGGTACCAAGTGAAAATGTACTTAAGTTCTAATCTGGCCAATCACCTTGCTACATCAGGTCATGTGATACCAAAATGGCTGATGCAAATAATGTTGAGGTGGGATAATGTGGCAACTGAAAATTATTGAAATAAGATACAAAACGGCTAAGAAGCACTCCCCTGAAATTTTTGAAAATACCGAGCTTGTCACCCAACTTTTTCTTTCTTTCCAAATACGTCCGGACGCGGATATGGCCGAATTCTTCAAATTTGAGAACCAGCGAGAGCCTCCTTCTCTATCAGGCCGAAGTTCGCTCAGAGCTGGGACCAAGTCGGACATCCTCGCGTGCATCAACGCGCCAACTTGCCGCGCTAATTCAGCGAGACAAGCGACAGTCCAAGTGTTGATATTGTGCCTTTTCTGAAATCTCACTTGACCGCCACGGTTGAATGCGTCGATGCAGTCTGGGACACCTATCCTGACTATAGCCTGAAATCACTGACATAGCAGCGGCGTGGGCCACGTGCGCATACTCAAGTCGAGCCAGATGGCGACGGCTGCACTCCCATCCCCAAAAGAGAAGGGACTGGCAATCATACTTGAAAATGTGGAAAACAAAAAGGAGCTATTTCTCTTGATCAATAAACAGCTGGTCAAGACTGACATGGATGGAAGACTCCTCCTCAGCACAGAGTCTGAGGTGGTACTTTCCAACGAGCCGTTTCACGTGTCAGCACTCCAGCCCTGCAGAGGCAGATAGGCGTATCATCCTGTATCTAGCTGATGCCTCATCTCAGGGACATGAGAAAGCATACCTGAGCACTGTCGATAGCGACGTCGTTGTTCTTGCCATCGCTTTCTTTGAGGAACTTGATCTTTCAGAGCTTTGGATTAGCTTTGGTAGCGGCAAGATATACTGAGATATCCCGGTGCACAGCATCCACTCCCAGCTCGGTCAATCAAAGTGTTGGCTATACCGTTCTTTCACGCCATAACGGGCTGCGATACGACCTCTCAGTGTCTTGGTTGCGACAAGAAGACGGCGTGGGCTGCATGGAACAGTACACCAGGACTTACAGAGACGATGATCTCACTGACCGAAGATCCGGAGTCCTTCACTCTGGAATCTGTTCATATGCAACGAATCGAACGATTCGTTGTGGTCATGTACAGCAAGACGAGTGGTTCTGCAACTGACAACGATGCTAGATAGCATCTCTTCTCAAATGGCAGTCGTTCACTCGACATTATGCCACCGACCCAGGCCGCTCTCTTCGAGCATGTCAAGAGGTCCTTGCTCCAAGCCAGTTTCATCTGGAAGCAATCAACCATGTGCCACCAGGCAATCCCTGTCTTTGATCAATGGGGATGGGAACAGGATGTAGGCAGCAAGAATGGATCCCTTTCTGGACCACTCTCACCGACGCAAGTAAAGCTTGTGCCCTGCTCCCAAACTGCGGATGCCGGAAAAGCGTGCAAGGGGAATTTCAAATGCTGCAAGGCAGATCTTCGTTGCCCAGCACTGTGCAAGTGCGAGGGCGGCTGCCTAAACAATGATGACAACGATGTGAACAATTGAACTACTACTAACGGATGGATGGGTAGACAGATAGACGGATGATGGATGAGATTGTTTGATTATACGAGTAGAGTGAAAAGTAAAATAGCGGTTTACTGTTTAGGTACATTCATTGAATTTGCATTTTGTGTATCCAATTGACATGTAGTTGCTATTTCTAGAATAATACTATCGTTCATGCATTTTGGAGTGGGTTACATTCCCAGTTGTGCATAATCAAAAGTTTATATAATAAATGATCATTGTTCTTGACCTTGATTATATGACCTCAACATTCCCCTTTCAATATCGGTTCCAACATTATAATAAAATATATAAACCTTTGCTCACGCAGTAAGATCAGTTGAATCATCAACAGTTACATGGGTTTTACGCATTTACGGGCAAATTTAACTTTGTCCTTGATTTAAGAGACCTGTATCCAGAGCTCATGCCAGGTTCGTCTATTGCCCACCTAAGACATTTTTTAGATGAAAATGACACCAGAACGGTGAATATCTGATGTACAGTGTACCGTAGTACGTTTATGGCTCAAAATATAGGTTTTTGAACCAAAATTACCTTGGATGTTACCTTATCGCGTGACCTCGACCTGGAATAAGCAAACTAAAATCGGAAATGGATTCTCCATACTTGAAAACCCCTAAAAAGTGGTATCATTTATGGTTCTACTATTTTTTGTTCTCAAGTTATTGCACAGACTTACTCTGGATGGCTGCCATCTTGGATTTGTCAAATATGGCCGCCACAGCAGGAAATCAGCTTGGCTCCCGCGAAAAAATGAGATGTCATGGCCATATCTAGTGCTGGTCAAAAAGTGGTGCTTGTAGAACGATGTGAACAATTTTATGATTAAGCCCCCTGACTACTGAATAATAACAGGAGAGGGAACGTCATCCCGGATCTCCCAACCGAAGTGAGTAATATCAGCTGTAATATCGGGTGGGACTTGCTGGTCTGCTGCTTCACAGCATGACCTGTAGATGGGCCCGCAACACGTGCTGGAACAGGATAATGAATGTTGTTTCATATGGCAGCTAGTGACATGTTTACAACGTGTGTACGTGTTTACATAGTTAGTCTCAATTTGGGACGTAAAAGAACCACTGAGGACGACAAGCACCCTGGCAGTGACCACCCTCAGTGCCAGCATAGAAAGGTCGGCTTGGCGATAATGTTCTGAAAAAGGCTGACTAGTTGAATGAGACCTCATAAGATCATAACATTGTAACCACAAAATATACAGACTAGTCAGTTAATAGAACGTTGCCGAGTGCTGGAAACAACTAGAACTAGTACGTGCTAGATATAACTCTATATATTGTTTGTGTGAATGTAAATGTGTGCACACGCACGATATTAACGTGTCCATGCGATACACAAACTAAGCCTATTTGTTGAAATCACTGATGATGATAGCGTTCCAACTGTATTGCTAATCATGCTGCTATTTCTGCTTTAGTCTAAGTGACTGTGAGTTGGACATCCAGCTTATGGAGCAGCTGTGTGACGCATTGAGCCACAACACGTCAATACATGAGCTAATGTAAGTGCACATCATTTTACCTAAAGCTATGTCCACATTGGCATTTTAATCCGGGATGAAACTGCGTTAAGCATTAACCTGCGCTTTGATGACCTCATTGATATTCATCATTCGTCTTTCTGCGTTTACATTGTTCCAACTTTTTGATATTTTGTAAATATGTTGGTTTGTGCTAACAGAGGGTGAAGTGTGGTTCCTGTTTGCGACATTTGATAAAATAGATATATGGAAATAAGAAGATAACAAAAGACGGCTGGAGGGTGTACATAGAACATCCAATATCTATATATGATGGGATTCCCGAAACCAGAGACAACACATGTTATCCGTAAAAAGCATTCATGCCGGTTTTGGATTCAATGGACATATAAATCTGGTGTTGTCACAGCCTTCAATGGTAGTTTGCAAATTAATCCATTGTTTTGGTGTTACATTTCACATAACGTATACGGGAATAAAATATAAACTTAAACAACAACTAAATTGGTCATTTTATGGAGCTGCATTACTAGTTGTGTATGTTTTTTCTGTATTCCGTGACATCACCAGTACCAGATATGAAACTGTTTGATCATAAATTTAACGAAGTTAGACTCGGTAGAATTCCTGATGATGTGTGTTAGCGAACAGTAACTATGTTACATCACCAGAAGTGTAGTATTCAATTTCTACAATTATGTGATTATAGAATAATGTAGGTGAACTTATCTGTTAATGTTTTGACAATATTTTTAAATTGTTACTTTGTGTACTGTCTGCCAGTGCTTGGGTTATTCCAAATTCCGTATTACTAAAGTATTGTTTCTAAACAATAAATCAGAATGGCATAACATCAGGTGAATATAATAAATGATAATCAAACATATAACCTGAATAACTCCTAATGTGTTGCCAATCATGCCGATATATATCCTTCAGGTTGGATCGTTGTGAGTTGGACAGCAATCTTTTGATGCAGCTGTGT
Organism: Paraescarpia echinospica; assembly: GCA_020002185.1. Classification (NCBI taxonomy): domain Eukaryota; kingdom Metazoa; phylum Annelida; class Polychaeta; order Sabellida; family Siboglinidae; genus Paraescarpia; species Paraescarpia echinospica. The sequence continues at coordinate 73,921,893 of CM034534.1, forward strand.
GGTGTACAGAAGAAAACAGCAATACGGGAGTTGGAGTATGTACACACCTGTGCTGCAATGAATGTCATTGATATTTCGTCATTTACTTACTTTAATCCAAGCCAGTGATATTTTATATATATACTGGGTAGCTCTAACATACGTGAAGTGTGGTCTAAGGTCGAGATACTTGTTGTAATAGAGATATGGAAGGGAGACATGATCACGGGACAGCTGCAAGGAAGTTAGTAGCGCGAACACAAGCTTACTGGATTGTCAGAACATTGTTCGATTGAATGCATCGTCGATAAATTTGTTCCATTGAAAAAACAAGTGAAACGGTCCAGAAAAAAACACTTATCTAAAGAAGCCATTAGAAAAATTAAGTTCAAATAAATGATGTGAAAGTCATATAGATGTACTGGAAATTATGAAGACTACAACATTTATAAAGAAGCACTAAACCAAGCTGAAATTAGAAATTCAAAGAGAAGGTATGAAAACAAATAGCTGGTAATATAAAACATGACTGCAAGCGTTTTTATGCACATGTTCCGAGCAAACAGAAAGTTCGGGATCAGGTCAGTTCTCTAGAAGATAGTGCTGCAAATATGATAATATCATAGTAATTCTTAATGGCAGAAGACCTTAAGGAGTATTTTAATTCAGTGTTTACCAGGGAAGATATTAGTTCACTGCTAGTACCAGAGGCTAAGCTCAAGGTGGCGGAATCAGACTATTTAGGACAATTAATTGTAACCCCATAAATGGTAGCTAAGGAAAAAAGGGCTATGAAGGATAATGAATCACCTGGAGTGGATTAAAAATTGTTTTGGTAAGTTCTTATATAGCGCAGTATCCAGACCTCAGGACTGCTTGAAGTGTTTTTAGACTTTACTCCCTGGCAGACCTATTCAATCGGACACCATCTCGACTTCTCTGAGAAGCATTCAGCTATGCTGCAATTAATGTGCGAAGACTATTCGTACACAAATATAACCAGGTATTCATTCATAGAGCTGTGTGAACTGAAGCAGTGCAGAGTACAAAAAATTGCCCAAGGTTCAACACTGCCGCACGAGATTCGAACCCGATTGTGAATACAATACAGTGAGGTTAAGACTAACAGGAAGAAGTGACAAAAGAAGGCATTTAGAAGAACTTGCCAAAAAGCTGAAACAGCCGTTTACAGAAAAAGAAGAAACACCATTTATTTAGATCAGTCATGAACATAATAGTACATTTACAAGACATGATAATTGATGATAAATGTTGATTGATCTATGGAGACCTGTACTAAGACCTAAAAGATCACTGATGTACAGGCCACCATGACAGATTATGTACAGATACTTTTTTTAACTAATACTGTTGTTATAAACTATAGTAAATTCAAGAATTAAAAAATGTGAAAGCTGCGTATTACACAGTAAAGAAATGGTGTGAAATACAGACATGGTATGAGCATGATATACAAGATAACTAAACAGATTTGTGGAAACACCAACTACAAAGTCACCCCCAGTCGTGGACAAAGACGGATGGCTGCTGACCAATGAAGAGGAACATGAAAGAAGATGGATAGAACATTTCTATGAAATACTTAACAAAACCGACCCACAACACCTAGCAGACATCCAGCCTGCAGAAAGAGACCTGGAATTAGAAGTGACCCCACCAACGAAGGCTGAGATTAAAGCAGCAATAGCCTCACTGGGGAACAACAAGGCTCCTGGAACAGCCTCACTGGGGAACAACAAGGCTCCAGGAACAGCCTCACTGGGGAACAACAAGGCTCCTGGAACAGCCTCACTGGGGAACAACAAGGCTCCTGGAACAGCCTCACTGGGAAACAACAAGGCTCCTGGAACAGCCTCACTGGGGAACAACAAGGCTCCTGGAACAGCCTCACTGGGGAACAACAAGGCTCCAGGAACAGCCTCACTGGGGAACAACAAGGCTCCTGGAACAGCCTCACTGGGGAACAACAAGGCTCCTGGAACAGCTTCACTGGGGAACAACAAGGCTCCTGGAACAGCCTCACTGGGGAACAACAAGGCTCCTGGAACAGCCTCACTGGGGAACAAGGCTCCAGGAACAGCCTCACTGGGGAACAACAAGGCTCCAGGAACAGCCTCACTGGGGAACAACAAGGCTCCTGGAACAGCCTCACTGGGGAACAACAAGGCTCCTGGAACAGCCTCACTGGGGAACAACAAGGCTCCTGGAACAGCCTCACTGGGGAACAACAAGGCTCCTGGAACAGCCTCACTGGGGAACAACAAGGCTCCAGGAACAGCCTCACTGGGGAACAACAAGGCTCCTGGAACAGCCTCACTGGGGAACAACAAGGCTCCTGGAACAGCTTCACTGGGGAACAACAAGGCTCCTGGAACAGCCTCACTGGGGAACAACAAGGCTCCTGGAACAGCCTCACTGGGGAACAAGGCTCCAGGAACAGCCTCACTGGGGAACAACAAGGCTCCAGGAACAGCCTCACTGGGGAACAACAAGGCTCCTGGAACAGCCTCACTGGGGAACAACAAGGCTCCTGGAACAGCCTCACTGGGGAACAACAAGGCTCCTGGAACAGCCTCACTGGGGAACAACAAGGCTCCTGGAACAGCCTCACTGGGGAACAACAAGGCTCCAGGAACAGCCTCACTGGGGAACAACAAGGCTCCTGGAACAGCCTCACTGGGGAACAACAAGGCTCCTGGAACAGCTTCACTGGGGAACAACAAGGCTCCTGGAACAGCCTCACTGGGGAACAACAAGGCTCCTGGAACAGCCTCACTGGGGAACAAGGCTCCAGGAACAGCCTCACTGGGGAACAACAAGGCTCCAGGAACAGCCTCACTGGGGAACAACAAGGCTCCTGGAACAGCCTCACTGGGGAACAACAAGGCTCCAGGAACAGCCTCACTGGGGAACAACAAGGCTCTTGGAACAGCCTCACTGGGGAACAACAAGGCTCCTGGAACAGCCTCACTGGGGAACAACAAGGCTCCAGGAACAGCCTCACTGGGGAACAACAAGGCTCCTGGAACAGCCTCACTGGGGAACAACAACGCTGCTGGAACAGCCTCACTGGGGAACAACAAGGCTCCAGGAACAGATGCATTATGTCCAGAAGTTTTCAAGACAGACCCAGAAGCGGCAGCAGAGATACTACAACCTCTCGTCATCGACATATGGGCAAAAGAAGAACTGCCTGATGACTGGTCTCATGGGAGATTAGTCATTTTACAAAAGAAGGGAAATCTGGCAGACTGGACCAATTAGAGGATAATTACTCTATTCCCCATACTAAGCAAAATGTTCTCTAAGATCATCATGGCACGGATGCAGACAACAGTAGACCAGGTTTCCGCCCAGAACAAGCAGGCTTCAGAAAAAGGGAGAGGAATAACCGAACACATCTTCACTTTGCAGAACTTTCTAGAACAATGTAACAAATGGCAGAGGAAAATATAAGGAGAGCCTTTGGAAAATCCTGAGGCACTTTGGAATTCCAGAAAAGCTGGTGAAATTTATCCAAATCTTCTACAGGAATTTCTCCTGCAGTGTTGGAAACTCAGCAACCAAATTAACTGTGAAATCTGGAGTCCGACAAAGGTGTGTCATGTCTTAATTTTTGTCACCTTAACCATCAATTGGGCAACAAAAACATGGTCAACCAACTGCGGACTGGCATCAGATGGAACCTCTGCTCTTATCTTGAAGATCTAATCTATGCAGATGATCTCGCTCTGCCTTCTCACACTCCAGACCAAGTACAAATGAAAATAAGTAACCTAAAGCAACAAGCCAGTTCCAGTGACCTTTCATTAAAGCAAAAACGTCAAAAATATTGAAACAACAACAAACCATGATTAACAATCAAGCACTCGAATATGTGAAGAAATTCACCTTGATGGGCAGCATCATCAGTCTCCAAGGAGGTGCAGAAGAAGACATCAAAACACGACTGTGAAAAGCCAGGTCAGCAATTGCAAGTCTACAATGGCTATGGAGATCCTTAGTATACTCCTGAAAAACAAAACTAAGAATCTACAAGAGCAATGTTCTCTCTGTGTTCCTGTATGGCTTGGAGTGCTGGTGCATGACACAGCAAGACACCAATAGACTCTCCAGCTTCCACAACACCTGCCTAAGGAAGATAATGAAAGTATAGCAACAAATCAACATCATATCTGCCTTACCCTGAAAAAGAGGAGGAGGTGGCCATGGCTCGGCCACGTCTACTGGATGAGTAACGACATTCCAGCGAAACCAGCACTGAACTGGACACCAGAGGAAAAGAGAAAAAGAGGCAGACGGAAAACAACTTGGCAACGAACCACGGCATAAGAAGTGAAGACTGCTGGGCTTACCGGGGGCACAGCAGCAAGGAGAGCCCAAGACAGAGTGGTCTGTTGAGATCTTGTCTGAGCCTTTTGTGCCACACGGCACGAACAGGATAAATAAGTACAAAAAACATTACCTGTATATGGCAAGATGCCTGAACAAATTGATGTTAATTTGAATTCATGGTGAACATACCAGATTGTGAAGCTGAAATCAACACATATTACATGTGAAAGTGTTCATACTGGTTTGGGTTTCAATTCAAATCCAGTGTGAATCGGAATATATTGTGAACACAAGCTTATACGGTATGATGTGGCAAGTTGAGTCATTGTTTTCCTCTTACGTTTTGCTTTTAAAACTGTTATCTTCGTATAAAATATAGACTTAGCAAACAAAATCGCAGATACCTAAATGGTGGTATCATTAATACTGGTCCGGAGTTCCAAATCGACTAAAGATGCCATGATATCTCTCACGACTGATGGTTTGGTGGTTTACAACAAATTGGGACCGGAAACTGTGTTGAGTTCCTGAGTTACCATCCCAATATGTCACTAAAACACCTGCATTCGATACGTTGACAGTTGTGTTTATCATCCTCTGGTGCTTCAGTGATCAATTAAACCACGGACCTCTCGAATTATGCACGCACACTACCCATTTATGGACATGGACAGGTATGTTATTTACAAAAACGTATTTTAATACTTAAAATTTGATTTAGCAATTTTAAGTTCGGTTTCTAATATGTGGAAGTTAAATTGTCAAAAACGAAATTTTACAACTAATATAAGTATTGTAATGACAATGTTTATACTTTATTGCTAATTGCTGCTTTTGTTCCTTCAGCTTGAGTGGTTGTCAGTTGGACATCCAAGTTATGAAGCAGCTGTTTGACTCTCTGAAGCAGAACATGTCAGTCCAGAATCTAATGTAAGTACACATTATTTTATCTGAAGCTTTCTATCAGGTCAGGTAAGTCGTTAATCTATACAATGATGACTTCATTGATTTTCATCAGTGTTTCTGTGTTCATTTTATTTTATTTATATATATATATATTATTTATATTGGTTAGCAGTAACTAAGAATAACTATGGATTGTGGTTGAGAAACTTGCGGAAACGGAGATTCGGAAGGAAGATTAGTGAAGGGGCAGCTGTAGGGTGTTTAAAGAACTTCTCCTTTCTATGGCGAAATGAGTGAACAAGCTTATGTTGATTCGGATTCAGTCTGAATCAACCCATCTTTCATGTAAAAAGGTAAGTTCTTATATAGCACAGTGTCCCTCATGACTGCTCAAAATGCTTTACACTTTACTCCCTGGCAGACCTGTTCAATCAAACACCATCTCGACTTCTCTGGGGAACAATTGGCCATGTTGCAATTAATGCGCGAAGACTATTCGTACACAAATAACCACCACTGTGTATAGCCAGGTACTCATTCATACAGCTGAGTGAACTGAAGCAATGCAGAGTAAATTAACTTGTCCAAGGTTCGACACCGCTGCACAGAATTCGAACCTGCGTTCTCTCAATCGAGAGTCCGAAGCTCTTACCGCTGTGCTACTGCACTCCACATGTGAAAACATTTATATTGGTTTACGATTTGATTCAAAACGGGTGTAAATTTGAATTGCGTATGAACACAACCTTATATGGTATAGTTTAGCAAGTTGATAATTTTTGGTTTTATGATTCACACAACAGTTATCCCGGGATAAAATATATACTTTAGAAACCCAAGTGTTTAGTAGCGAATCTGTTATGTAGCGATTATATACCACCAGACCTGCCTACCATTCCGGATTGTCCGGAATCATTCCGGAAACACACCTCAAATTACGGTATTACGGTGAGGGATGAAAATATTAGGGATTCTTTCTTTATCACAATGATCGTCAATCACTTCCGTGCTCCTCAAATTTAGCTTCCACTATATTCAACAGGTGGCAGCATACATTCGCAGCTTGTAGTGACATGATTTTTCATTCGCTGCTTCTGGTCGTAATCTGACCAATAGGAAACAGCGTTAAGATAAATTCACATATCCGCGCTCAAACAAAAAGAAGTCACGCGATACGAAATGATGGCGGAGATCGAAATGGTACAACACCACCAGCCAAGAAGAAACATGTGCTGCAAAAGTTTATAACAGCATACTGATGGCAATCTAACCAGATATGTCTTATGTGGACAGTGGATACAACTACTCGCGGCACTTGTGTAGAATCTGGACCCACCTCGATTTCGCCATTATAACTTGACTAGCGCAAACTGGGTCGCTATTTGGGCTTCAAAAGTGCGCTAAGACACAATATTTTCGTAATATAAATATGCCTGGGATGATGTTGAATGAAGGACCTACACAAATGCCCTAGTCGCAACAGTGTGCAGTGTAAAGTTCGACATGCATTCAACTTGCACCTGTTGATTCTGAACTTAGAATTTGGGGTCTACCGTCCATGCATTGTGCACCCAGATGATCGTGTGTTTCTCTCTATAGTAAAGTTTACAATGTAAATCTTTGAGTGGTATTTGTTATTTGCTGCTTATTACATAATCTGGCTGTAATGTGGAATTTTGCATGAGTCAGCTGTTTTTGAAAGATACATAAAATCAGAATTACAATGGTTAGGATTAAACACAAAATTATTGAGGTTCTTTCAGTTGCTTAAAGTTTGACTTGAAAAGACAGTAAAACAGTTCTAGTCTTTGTAAATTAGCTATGCCTATAGTGTATAGACGCATTTACATTAGAGTTACACTTCTTCGCGTTTGATTTCCACCAATGCTGGTTAAGAACATCTACCTTACCTTGTTAACTGGACGCTTCCAAACACCTCACAGTTTATTAGAGACAATTATTTTTTGGGTACAACTATCATCGTAGTCACAGTATTACAATATTACTGACAGCGGTGTTCTTTTCCTGACAATATCTGACACGGTTCTGATCTATTACTGACAGTAGGCCTATATTCCTGAAAATCAGTGTAAATGGGAAGACGGATTACTGACAGGAAGTTTTTGGGGTAGGCAGGTCTGTACCACCAGAGCATGACAGATCTCAAGCCTGATGGTTCAGTGGTTTACAACAAATTGAGACTGGAAACACTGTACTGAGTTCCCGAGTTACCATCCCAATGTGCAACAAAACATACATGAACTATTTATGTCAAATGATTAATCGTGGCCGTCGTTCCACCTACTTTTTGATGAAAAATAGAGCACATATTTCGCGTAATCACCAAGTTGTTTATTTTCTGATTTTAGGACGTTTTAAGACATTGTGATGTAGTTGTGACAGGTATACGAACTATAAAATGCTATTTAATTATGCCATAACTTGTTTATGAACACACACTGTCTAGAAGAACCATTTTTATCAGTCCAGATCGGTGCAGCTCAGGCAAGTAATTATTCTCCTTCCCCTTGCGGGGTGGCGTCCACGTCACTTAATAATAATTGTGATAATAATAATATGTGTTTTCTGCAACATCCTTCAATTATCAGCTGTTCGCACATTGCCTCCTGATGTCCTGTTTCGTGATGTCATTCCCTCTCAGTTTTGAACTTCTTCAGCCACCCATTAACCTATTTTCTGACCGTGTTGTTTTCTGCTACTAGTAGCTTCTTCTCCTGTCTCTCTCTCATTTCCAGTGTTCCCAGCCCAAATATATGCCTCACTTGTCATATACCAGGGGAAACACTGAACACGTTTTTGTATGGTTGTTTCTTAAGTTTTCAGTCCAACATAATACCTTCTACCCTCCTCCAAACTCTCACTCCGGTATGCACCCTCTTCTGTATTTTCTTAATACATCCTCCATCATCGCACAATGTACCATCAAAGTATACAAAGCTGTTCACTTGTTTAATGGTCTTTCCGTCAAAAGGTACATCCAGATCCACTTCATGTTCATCCATTCAAATTGCATGCTTTCTCCAGATTCATTCAGAAACCATGTTTTTTGAAGGTGTTGCCATTTTATTGCAATGCTTTCTTCCCTTGTTCCTGTTTTTATTCTTCCTGTTCAGATACCTTTCTACTGATCATGTTCATCACCATATTGAAAAGCAGATATTTTTAAATGCACTTTCTTGTCTGAGTCCTACTTCCACTCCAAATTGGTCGGATGTTTCTCCTCCGACTCACTGCTATGCAGTTATCTCCTTGTACATTTCATCCTCCATTGTCACCTTCTCCGCTCCCAACATCATTCATCTCATGACAGCAAATGCAAGTTTGGCACAGTTTCAAATGCCTTTTCCAGATCAACACAAGTGACCACTACATACCTTCTCAATTTCCTCCTCTTATCAGTAATTTGTCTCATCAGAAACAACCAGTCTCTTTTCTAAATCCAAGCTTATTCTCTCATTGTGTTCTCCAATATATGGCCCTGCTTGCTGGAAAGGATATGGTATACCATATCCTTTCCAGCAAGCAGATGTAGGGCTTGGCTCAGTAATTTGACACCTGTACCTCCGTGGATCATGGATGTCCCCTTTCCTCTTCCAAATTTGGATAATCCCTCCCTTTTCGCCAATCTGCAGGTATATCTCCTGCACACATTAAACAGCTTCATCAGCCACACAATTCCCACTAAATAGTTTGGATGCTTTCACCATTTACACAAACCGTTCCTCCGCTAAACAGACTTATCTATGTGTATCATGTTTCCTGTTCCCTCCACCTTTTTTATTTTCCCACCACCAGTTTTCTTCTTACAGAATATGGTGTCTCTCTGTATTTGGTAGTTCCATGATATACTCCTGCTATACACGTAGAACTTGTTTTGTTACAGTAACTAATCAACGTCTTACTGCTTTTCTTCAATGTGTATTTTCGAATAATATCTTTGCTATTATATTTCTTTATTTCTGGCCAGTTTGATCAATCCCCCACCTCATTTTCTTCGATCCTGTCTCACAATATTTTATGTTTCTCATATATAGTTATATGCTGCATTCTTCTACTCCCAAAACGGCTGCAACTTTGTCTTGACTTCATCGTTTGCATCTTCCACACACTTTAGTGCCTATTTCTTTCCTTGTAATGCTTGTTTAACTTCCTGGCTCCATCACTACTTTTCTGTCAGCTTTGTGTGCACATTCCTGGTCGTCAGCAACATATCTACTCGGCTGTTCAAATAAAGCCTTTAAATTATATAAAGTCTTCTTCCGTATCTTCCTTTTGTTCTTGAAAAATCAGTCAACACTAACACATACAACAAGATTATTCAGATATCAATCATAGCATTGCCCTGTCTCCCAGAAATGTAATCTACACGAAGGCATGTCACTATTTTACAAAAAATTTAACCAAGGTAAACTTAGTAAAATTTCATGTTGACGTAAAGTAACCGTATTACATCACCAAAAGTGTAGTTTTTAACTTTGTATCTTTACACAATTTTATGTAAAATTGCCACTGGACATCTGCTCAGGTTTGTTTAAGATTTTTACGAAATTGTTGTTAAATTGACTACTGCTTGGATAATGCAACATTCCTTATGAATGAAGTATTGTTTTTTATTAGTTTGCTAAGAATAGCTTTGTATAACATTAGAAGATTATAATTAATGACAACCGACTCACTGGGCTAAATTGTATAATATCAACCATATTGCTGACGTTGCTGCAATTTCTCCTTCAGCTTGAGGGGCTGTAAATTTGACATCCATCTGATGAGGCTGCTGTGTGATGCACTGAAGCAGAACACGACACTCCAGAAGCTAATGTAAGTATACACAATTTTACCTAAAACGATATTCACATTGGTATTTTAATCTGGGATGAGCCTGGAATAAATAGTTAAATGGTATTATGCCATTGATATTCGTTGGTGTTTCTGTTTTCACATGCAAATCCGCCATATAATGAGTGATGAGGTGAGCACAAACACACCGTCGGTTTTTACAGCTTTCAGCTGTACTAGTGCTCAGAACATATGAGGATACTTGATGTAGTGGGACCGTGTGCATTGTCGCCTTTGATCTCATAAGTAGCAGATGTGTCTGAGGTCAACTGCGCTGTAGCGAACGTAATTAACTATAGCTGCGTCTACTCGGATGGCGATTTAGCCCGGGTTAAACCTGCATAGTGTCTATGCGAAGGGTAATTTAACGTGGATTAAATCTATAGCATCTACACGAAGCTTCTCGTTGCAGTGGGGTTAGTACGACGTGAGTGGTTCTTTGTACTGCCACCAGGGTCCGTTACTTATTGTATTTCTGGAATACAAAATGTCTAACAACAAACCTGCGAATAAATTGATCAAATTGATAAATATCGAACATTTACATCAACCTTATCGCAATCATTAGGCTTTTCATGCAGATGATGAACTGAAGACGGCAGCTGTGTGGACTGTAGAATAAAGCGCGACTACGGCACACACGTGGAATTGAATCATTCAGTCGGCGACTAAGGCGTAACTTCCATCGAAACAAGTCTGAATATCTGCCCTCCCCAAATGTCCAAAAGACACTTGCAATCATATCGGTTATCCAGTTCAGTCCTCTCCCACTCCTTTTTTTAAAATAAATTTGGATATAATTTCTACAAGAGTGGAACAGGTTATTCTCTCAGGAATGGGAGGAAGGGGGGCAATATACAGAAACTGTAAGAGGATGGCGATCAACGCACTAGTTGAGCAGATGTGTGAGGAAGAGGGCGTGGGATTCATAGATTTATGGGGGTACTTTGTTGGGAGAGAAGATATGTACATGACAGATGGCCTCCATCTAAGTGGAAAGGGGGCAGCAGTATTCTCAGAGAATCTGCTGCGATCTGTTGACAGTGGGACAGGTTGCATCTATTTAAACTAAATTCGCAGGGAGGACTCGCAGAGAAGCCTGAAACTGGAGGCATAGATAAAGGCAGCAAAAATAATTCAGCAAAGAACAGTCTGGAAAACTGTTCTGAAGCTGGGTATAAATGTGTTTGTTTAAATGCAAGGAGTATAGTAAACAAAAGAAATGAACTAAACATTATGGTAGAAGATATTGACCCTCACATAATAGGTATAACCGAATCATGGGCAACCACCGATATATCAGATGCCGAATTGGGACTGACAGGATATGTAATGTTTAGGAAAGATAGAATAGGAAGAAGGGGAGGTGGAGTTATTTTATATATTAAAGAATCTATCCAGGCTTATGAAATAAAATTAGACAGAGAAGCAGATTGCGAAGAAGCTGTTTGGTGTAACATAGTTAGAGGAAACTCAACGTTAACGGTTGGATTAGTTTATCGAAGTCCAAACATAAGCATAGAAGAGAATGAAAAAATACAAAACGCTGTAAGGGAAGTGAGCAAACGGGACTGTGTTATTATGGGGGATTTTAACCATGGGCATATAAAATGGAAATCTCTACAGAGTATGGGTAGTGAGGACCACAAGTTTTTAGTTTTAGTACAAGATAGTTTCCTTTCTCAACATGTGCTAGAACCAACCAGGGGAGAGAATGTGTTAGACTTAGTTTTGTCCTCACAGAATGAATTAGTTGACAATGTTAAATTATGTGAGCCTCTGGGAAGTAGTGATCACAACCAGATACATTTTACCATCAAAGTAAAATCAGAAAGAAATAATAAAAAGCAGTTCAGGAGAAATTTCCACAAAGGAAGATATAAGGAAATGAGGAAATATTTAGCAAAGATAGACTGGAATAATACACTGAAGAATAAGACAGCAACAGAATGCTGGAATATTTTAAAGAATGAAATAGAGTGCATCGTAGATAAATTTGTTCCCTTCAAAAAACAAGGGAAACGGACCAGAAAGAAATACTTATATCGAAAGAAGCCATTAGAAAAATTAAGTATAAACAAATGATGTGGAAGTCATATAGACGTACTGGAAATGACGAAGACTACAACATTTATAAAGAAGCACTAAACCAAGCTACAGCTGAAATTAGAAATTCAAAGAGAAGCTATGAACATTAATTAGCTTGTAATATAAAACATGACAGCAAGAGTTTTTATGCGTATGTTCGAAGCAAACAGAAAGTTCAGGATAAGGTCGGTCCTCTAGAAGATAGTGCTGGAAATATAATATCAGAAGGATTCTTAATGGCGGAAGACCTAAATGAGTATTTTAGTTCAATGTTTACCAGAAAAGACACTAGTTCACTGCCAGTACCAGAGGCTAAGTTCAAGGGGGCAGAATCAGACTATTTAAGACAGTTAATTGTAACCCCAGAAATGGTAGCTAAGAAAATTAAGGCTATGAAGGAAAATAAATAACCTGGAGTGGATGGTATTCCACCCAAACTACTAGTGGAAATTGTAGAACAAATTAGCATACCGCTTGCAACAGTTTTCAACTTGTCATTAGAAGAGGGAGTGGTTCCTTTAGAATGGAAAGAAGCAAACATTATACCGTTATTTAAAAAAGGTTCGAGAAATAAGTCAAATAATTATAGACCAGTTAGTTTAACATCGGTGATTTGTAAATTATTAGAAAGACTAATTAAAGATCACATGGTGGATTTTCTTGTTAAACATAACTTGATAAACCCATCTCAACATGGGTTTCTAAAAGCGAGGTCATGCTTAACAAATATGTTATGTTTTTTGGAAGATATCACTAAGTGGGTAGATGATGGATCACCAGTAGATATCATCTACTTAGATTTTCAAAAAGCTTTCGACAAAGTGCCATATCAGAGATTACTGCTTAAACTAAAAGCCCATGGCATAGGAAATGATATAATTAACTGGATAGAAAAATGGCTGATTGACAGAAGACAACGGGTAGTTGTTGATGGGGAGGCTTCAAACTGGAAATCAGTTTTGAGTGGGGTTCCACAGGGATCAGTACTGGGACCTATATTATTCTTAATATATATAAACGATTTGGACGATGATATAGCTAGCAAGGTGTTGAAATTTGCAGATGATACAAAAGTGTTTAGAAGGATTAAAAGTGATGGGGATAGACAGCATTTACAAGATGATCTTGACAGGTTGATCAAAATTAATGGTCTGAAAAGTGGCAAATGTTGTTAAATTTTGGAAAATGTAAATGCCTTCACACAGGACATGGGAACGAATATGTAGAATATACAATGGGGGGAACTGTACTATGTACTACTGTAAAAGAAAAAGACGTAGGGCTGACAATTAGTGCTGACATGAAGGTTTCAGAGCAGTGTGGAATTGCAGCTTCAAAGGGAAATCAAATCCTTGGATTGATTAGGCGAAATATAGCATATAAAGAAAAAGAACTAATAATACCGCTGTACAAAACAATAGTTAGGCCTCATTTAGAATATTGTATACAAGCGTGGAGGCCATACCGCAAGAAGGACATAGATATGCTAGAAAGAGTACAGAGGAGAGCGACTAAAATGATACCAAAACTGAGGGATCTTAGTTATGAAAAACGCCTAAAAGAATGTGGTTTAACAACACTAGAGACCAGGAGATTGAGAGGAGATCAGATAGAAGTGTTTAAAATATTGAATGGTTATGAAAATATTGATAGAAATATGTTTTTTTCAGTTAAGAAAGATAGAAAGACTAGAGGACATCAAGTTACATTAGTAAAGGAGCAGTGTAGATTAGACGTGAGAAAGTTCTCATTTTAACAAAGGACTGTGAATGAATGGAACAGATTATCTGATGATTGTGTGGGTGCTAGTAGTGTGAATATGTTTTAAAATAAAATCGACACATACCTCAGAAGGGCTGGATATATGTAAATAAAAGGGTTGGACTCTCGATAAGCCAAAGGGCTTCCTTGTCCACCTGCCATCTAGATTTAATTATCTGGATGGCAATGTTATTTTAAAAAATCTTGTTAATAAGCCTTAGTGTTTCATGTGGGAAGGTAGCTGCTGAGCCCGTGCCTGGTCCACTTACAATTGCGGGACTAACTTAGCCCGGGCTAAGTTTTTTGCGTGGAATTTTTGAACAGCATTTTGTCACCATGTAGACGCATATCCCAGGTTAGAAACGTTGTGTAGACGGGGCTTATGTGTCCCACGTGCAAAGCGTCACTGCATTGGGCTACTGGTCATTTTGCGTGGCAGTCCTAACACATATAGTGGTTATGTGTAATTTGCTTTGAATGGTCATAAGGAAAATGTCAATGCTTATAATAACTTGCTTTTGTATGCAGATTTCTGTGTACTTGCAAAATATCTACTGGTAGTCCCGGAACGAATAGTTATCATTCACCCGTAATTAAATTATATTAGCTATTGGAAAATGGGCCTGGTTTTAATGCAAATCACTGTTCACTTCAATGGAGACCATCAATATGTGTTTTGTAGCAAAAATCTATTGATGATGATAAACTGTATGACAAAAAGTATTATAGCATTCTCTGAAGTGGATTACCAGTTATGTACTAAGCTAAATACATCATGTTTTACAGGTATATATTGGACAACATATATATATATATCTCATTCCACTATATCATACATTTTACTTTTTTAAATTTAAACCAAGGTAACCTCATTGTGTTTCCTGAACGTGGATATTGGTGAACAGTAAATATGCTATATTATCACGACAGTATAATATTAAATTGATATATTTCCATTTTGTGTAAGATTGTCACTGCATTTGTCAGTGAGTTTTTCTTAGATTAAGCAAAATAGTTCCTACTTTGTCTAATTTGGTTAGCGATGTTTGGATAGATACAAATTCCTTAAATCATTGAAGTTTTGTTTCTATGCGCAAGTTAACATCTGATGAATGAAATAAACGACAACCAAACAAATTACTGGAGTAAGCCGTATAACACTAACTCTGTGATTAGTCGTTCTGATATTTCTTCTTCAGCTTGCGAACATGTACCGTGAACATTGATCAGCAGCCAAATGAAACACTGATGCAGAACACACCAATCCACAACCTGACGTAAGTACACATCATTTTACCTAAAGCTGTCGGCACATTGGCATTTAATTATTACCCAGGGTTAAGTTAGTGCACTGTGATGACCTAATTAATGCACAAACATTTTGTTTATGGCAAACTGCAAGAAAGTGTGTCTTTGAAATTTGACATGCTCAAGACACCACCAAAATTACCATATAGCCACAATGTTAAATGCTGGACAAATGCAATCCAGTTATCTCTAAATAGCATTCTCATTCTACATAAATCGTCCTATAATTTTTAGTCCTTTGGGCTGAAGGTCCAACGGACTTATGCCATCATTCTGCCTCCGCCGTGCGCCGTTAGCTGCCATATGTCAGAAACCGTTCAGCAACTTTTTCTAAAATTTTGCATAGACACATCTTAGGGTACTGCCACTATGCATGATAAATCTGTATTTTATTGAATTATTCTAAGGGCCCTGTAGGGCCCCCAAGGCCACCGAAACTGGTAAATTTTCATATTTTGCCTATTTTTTAAAAACTCTTCAGTAAATTTTTGTCTGATTTTGCATAGATATTTCATGTGGTAGTGCCACTATACACAAGGTATCTGTATTTGATTGAAACATTCTAAAGGCACCTCAGAGCCCCCAAATGCTACATTTTCCTACTATTTCCCTCCCTGCTGACCTGCTGCTTAGCCACTGATCTCTATTTATAACTGGATAGCTGACTCTGATCACTGGACTGGCTGAGTGGACCAGCCTGTGTATTGCACATTAGCTGGGCTCACTTTATTGACATCAAATGCATTCTACTGTTCTATTTACACTTGCCATGCTTTCTAAGACTTCTATCTTGGTTGTTGTCATCCTATACGTGGCTTCTGTGTCACGTCAATGTATGTGTTGATATTGTGATGACTGGTATTTTGACACCTGAAACAACTAAATGTCAACCATTAGAAGAGTTGACATAGTGTTAGAATACTTACCTAATAATTTGTTATAATAAAAAACATAATTTTCATAACAACACATAATCAACAGTCTTGGGCTCGAATATTTTATTTCCAGGTGTATCTTCACTGGCATGCATATAGTCTCCATTAAACATGTAAACATTTTACTTCCATCATAACCCTTAATGATCTTTAACTATGATTCACCAAAAAACATTTGATTAATAATTACAAACTCACAATATAGTCCAAAGGACTTCAGGACCTCTTGGCCCATTTTTTTATCATAATATGTCTCTCAAGATTTAACAAGATTGCCACCCAGAGAATTAACTCTAGATGGCAGGTGGACAAGGAAGCCCTTTGGCTTATCGAGAGTCCAACCCTTTTATGTATGTGTATCCCGCCCTTCTCAGGTATGTGTCGATTTTATTTTTAAACATATGCACGTTACTAGCACCCACGCAATCAGCAGATAATCGGTTCCATTAATTTACAGTTCTTTGTGAAAATTATAACTTTCTTTTATCTAATCTATACTGCTCCTTTACTAATGTAACTTCATGTCCTCTAGTCCTTCTATCTTTCATAACTGAGAAAAAATATTTCTATCAATATTTTCATAACCATTCAATATTTTAAACACTTCTATCTGATCTCCTCTCAATCTCCTGGTCTCTAGTGTTGTTAAACCACAATCTTTTAGGCGTATTTCGTAACTAAGATCCCTCAGTTTTGATATCGTTTAGTCGCTCTCCTCTGTACTCTTTCTAGCATATCTATGTCCTTCTTGTGATATGGCCTCCACGCTTGAATACAATATTCTAAATGAAGCCTCACTATTGTTTTGTACAGCGGTATTATTAGTTCTTTTTCCTTATACACTATATTTCGCCTAATTAATCCAAGGATTTGATGTCCCTTTGAAGCTGCAATTCCGCACTGCTCTGAAACCTTCATATCAGCACTAATGGTTAACCCTAAGTCCTTTTCGTTTACAGTAGTACTTAGTTCCCCCCATTGTATATTCTACATATTCGTTCCCATGTCCTGTGTGGAGGCATTTACAGTTCCCAAAATTGAACAGCATTTGCCACTTTTCAGGCCATTTGATCAACTTGCCAAGATCATCTTGTAAATGTTGTCTATCTCCATCACTTTTAATCCTTCTAAACACTTTTGTATCATCAAAAGATGAGGACTACCCCCGAAAGTGTATTTTTTGGTGATTTTTGATTTATTATACCATTGATTTTAACTATTACCCATGGCTTTAGAACATTTTTGCACCTGTGTAAACTCTTCAGTAACTTTTTCTCTAATTTTGCATATACATTTCATGTGGTAGTGTCACTATACACAAGAAATCTGTAATTAATTGAGTCATTCTAAGGGTACCTCAGGGCCCCAAAAATAATATGTTATGTAGTGTAGTATGTTTGTCACATACTGCTAAAAGACAGTGTCCTTAAAATAATTAGAGACTGCAACCCTAGTAGACACTACACAAGCTGCATGCCATGGCATTGGCCAGATTAATGATGTGTCATTGAGGAGCATGGATTCTGCCTTAAGGGCTGATGACAAAATAAAGTAGCCCTTGAATGTGCTGTGTTGAGTATTGCCTTCATTTTTATTGTATGAGACAGCGTTACTGTATAGCAAGTGACTACGTAACACTAATAGCAATGAATATTTTGTTGTATCATGTTGAATTTTGTTTTCATGTGAATAATGACTGTCAACTTTAAAATGGACTTTTCTCCATAACTAATTCTTGACTGGTGCCCTGTTTAAATTCTTGTAACTTTGGTTATAGTGCAAATATTCCAGTAGCTTTTTCTCTGATTTTGCATAGACATTTAATGTGGAAGTGCACTATACACAATAAATCTGTATTTGATTCAATCATTCTAACCCCAATGGGTCTCCCAAAGTCCAAAGGACTTCAGGGTCTCTTGGCCCATTAAAAACATTGATATGGAATAATCAATAAACATGCAATAGGGTCAGCACAATTGATTTAGAAAAGCAGTACCAATGGAACAAGCGTCCATTCGTGCCTCCTGAGTACTGTGTTATACTGGCCATTTTCCCAAAGTATTTCCATGCGTGTCATTGTTAAATTACATTTTATCTTTTACGTGCATATTACGTTTTACGTTCCGAACAACTAATTTACCCCATAGAAGGTCAGCATCTTGACATATCTGGGAAAACTTAAAAAAATAGGTATTTCGTCCTACCCCTGGGGTTATAGATTAATCCCTCAAAGTTTGGCTCTGTACAATTATTGTTTTAAATAATCCTGTCCATAGGTTAACATTGTTCCCCCAGCATTACATAAAAAGTGTCACAATATGCTAACTCTAGTTGACATGCTGTTATTGTAAGTCTGTCTGTTTCTATGTGTTAGGTACCAAAGCTAAATGAAATATAAAACAGTATTTGCATCTAATTATGGCATAACAGTTTTCATCAACAAACATAGTCCGGACAAGCTGTTTTACTAAGTCTATTTTGGTGTAACTAAAACAGTAATAAAAACGCAGCAAAGAATTCAAAATTACATGTAGTGCATGGAATTTCACCCAAATTATTAATGGAAACAATACAGCAATTGAGCTTTTTAGCTTCAAATTATATATCTTCAAATTATATATTTATTCTGACGTTAGTTCTGCTTCGACACTGAATTTGGTGCCACTCAGTGCAACAATGTAACAAGGAGCACCGCAAAACATTATTCAATAGTCTTTTTATTTTATTTTATGCGCTAGCAAGTTCACGAGTTGGGCATACCTTTTAACATGTTAATTTCATGTACATTGTTTACAATAATTGCTGCCAACAATGGCAAGCATTTCACACCAAATGATACATTATACTTGGTAGATATATTATACATAAAAGTAGCCTTGATGTAGCCACCGTTTATTTGTAAATGCACATGTCTCGTTGCAGAAGGCTGATTTTGCAAGCCTAATTTGTAACATGGAAACAGGGTAAATTTGTTTTTGGTGCCAAGCTGTGAATGAAACAACATGCATTCTATTTGATGCATCCTGGCATAGTTAAATGTGTGTATTACTTGGATCCAAGAACAAAAATGATGGGATACCATGTGTAGCACTGATAGAGAGCTGCAAACTTGTGGTTGCACGTGTAACATGTGGTGTCCACATTGGTTACACTTTCAACCATATACCTATATATCCATATTTTTAGGATACCACTTGCTTTACACTTATCACACAGAAAGGGCATCATATATACATTATTACATCAGCAGTGAGTTTAACAATACTGCATTTGAAATGTACCAAACATGTCGTAGGGAGTTTAGGTATTTATCGTGTCCTCAAATAGATGTTACACATGCAACCATGCATCACACCTGACAGCTGCAACACTGTGTCATCTTTCAAGATAATGTGTATTTAGTGTGCAGAGACTGGCAGATAGCATCATGTCATGATGTCATTGGCCTCTTTTCAAAAACAGCAAGCAATGTACAGTGAGGGTAAGTTTGGTGTCTTCAGTTGTTACCAGCGCAAACTTGTTACACGTGAACCATTAATACACATATCATATTAATTTGGAAGATTTCTATGTGAACCTGTATTTGTGGTTTTGTTGACCTTATTGGTGGCCAGCAATCTGGTGACATTGATCGAAATATCACCACCTGTTGTTTCTGCTTGGTACATCATCTAATAGACACCATTTATATTTGGTGCCCATGGTTACACCTACAACCCTATCACTCAATATATGTTTCCTTGAAGCCCAACTTATTGGGACTTTGTAATAAAAACAGAATTTTTCACTAGAATGTCACACATTGGTTTGCCAACTCATGAACTATACATAAAAAAAAAACACGCAAGCCAGGGATATTAGTTGACTAAACTTCCCTTGGAAGATAAATACACTGTTACTAAATATTGAACATGGCAATGACGTCTGGAAGTACTGCATTTACCATCCCAGTAGAAACATCTTTAGAAATGTTTTTTTAAGTTTGTACGGAGTAATGAAAATATGTGCGATAGGGTCAGCACAATTGATTTACAAAAGCAGTACCAATGGAACAGGCGTCCATTCGTGTTTCCTGAGTATGTGCTGGGCAATAACCGACCAGACAACCACAAATAGTCTTGCCCCTTCCCGTCCCCTACATGAATTCCTGTGCCATCATTCACCAATGCTGCACAAGATCAATACAGCCCATGAACCGGTCATATCATGTTCCCTGCCACAATGTGTCTGAGTTTACTATTCCTTCAAATGCCCCACAATATAATTTTAATCAAGGTAAACTATGATTACTGAACGTGTCTGTTTCAGAGCAATAAACAAGTTACGCCACAACAAGTGTAGTATTAAATCTGTGCCTTTCCACGTTGTATAAGTTTGCCACTGAACATTTTAGTTCAGGTTTGTTATAGAAGTTTTTTATTCATTATAACTTCTTCATAGCATTGTCTGCGGGCTCTCATTGTTTGAATAATTAAAAAATCCTTATCGATAATGGCATTGATTAACATCAGGTGAATGTAATAAATGACAACCAAACGTATCAATGCAGTAAGATGTATAATACCAACACTACTGTTAATCGTTCTGCTATTTCTCTTTCAGCTTGATGTTCAATAAGTTGGACATCGATGTTATGGAACACCTATGTGATGCACTGAAGCAGAACATGCCAATCGAGACGTTGAAGTACGTACACATAATTTTACGTAACGCTGTGGGCATATTGGCATTTTATTCCGGGATGACCCTGGGTGAAGTCGTTAACCTGCACTGTGATGACATCATTAATGCTGATCAGTGTTTATGCGTTTATTCTATCACAGCAGTCTTATTAAACGCCTATCAATGTGGAACGGTATATTTGCCACAGCTCTGAGCCAAAGTGATAGATACCAAATCATAAAGATAGGGAACTCCTTTTCAGTTGTACCACCCATCTAGTATGGTGTTCCCCAAGGTTTTGTTCTCGAGCCTTTACTTTTCTCTCTCTACAATATTCCACTAAGCGACATTATCCAAAGTCATGAGTAGTAGGATCATCTCCTGTATGCAGACGTTACACGTATTTTTTATACTAATTTGTTTAGCTACCCCAGATCACTCCCTCATCCAGTATGGGATTGCTTTCACATCATCTTTCACTGGATGACTGAGAGCAAATTAAAGTTAAATGCAGATCAAACTGAATTTCCCAATGTTGGTATGCTAATTCAGCGTGGAAAACTTGAAGTTTTTCTCAGTATGTATCCTGAATTATTATATCACACCAGCGGCATCAGCGTGGAATATAGGAGTTACCATGGATAACAACTCCAGTTTTAGACAACACATCTCAAATGTGTCACTGCTGTTTTTTATCACATCCAATTGTTACATTGGGGTAATGGATAACTTATGGCAACAGTTGTGGTATTTTTTTAAATGACGCATTTACCAAAACCAATTTGTTTGAAACATTGCCCATTTTTTGCTTATTGTGCCTTTACATATAATATTAATACGTAATAAATATTTTAGCAATTTTAAATTCGATTTCTAAAATATGGGAGTTAAATTGTCAAAAACGAAATATTACCAATACTAAATGTTGTCTAATGACAATTTTCATACTTGATTGCTAATTGCTGGTGTTTCTCCTTCAGCTGGAGTGGTTGTGAGTTGGACATCCATGTTATGAAGCAGCTGTTTGACTCTCTGAAGCAGAACATGTCAGTCCAGAATCTAAAGTAAGTACACATCATTTTCTCTAAAGCTGTGTTCACTTTTACTGGTGGTCCCAGGTAGTTGTTAACCTATGCTATTATGACATCTTTGGTATTTGTCAGTGTTTCTGTGTTCATTTTTTAAAATTTATATTTAATTTCATTTATTTATGTTGGTTAGCAATAACTAAGAATAACTGGATTCTGGTAGAGAAACTAGCAGATATAGAGATTTGGAAGGAAGATTAGTGTAGGGGCAGCTGTAGGGTGTACAAAGAAAATTTTCTTTCTATGGTAAGATTGGTGAACAAACTAATGTTGGTTCAGATTCAGTCTGAACATGTCACATTGTGAAACTGGAATCAACCCGTCTTACATGTGAAAACATTTATACTGGTTTAGGATTTGATTCGAAACGAGTGTAAATCCGAACACAGCCTTATACAGTAGAATGTGGCAAATAGAGCAATTTTTGATTCTTATGTTCCACATAACAGTTATCCCGGGATAAAATATATACTTGTAGAAACCAAAGTGTTTAGTAGCGAATCTGTGATGTAATGATTACAGCGTTCTAAATTAATGGTGGTCCTGAAGTATCAGTCATCTAATACACCACCAGACCATGACAGATCTCAAGTCTGATGGTTCTGTGGTTTACACAATTTTTTGATTGGAAACACTGTACTGAGTTCCTGAGTTACCATCCAAATGTGCAACAAAACATACCTGGATTATTTATTTAATTCTGATGTAACTATGAAATGTATGTGAACTATAAAACGATATTTTATGTATAATTATGCCATAATTTATCTATGAACAGATATAGTCTGGAAGAAGCATTTTGATCAGTCCAGATCTTTTTTGAAGTTATCGGACCACTTCGGGCCAGCAGTTTTCATATTTGTCTAGTCCGACTGGTCACTGGTTTCAGTCAAATTGACCACCGTCGTGTTTCCGGTAAGCCAACCCTACCTAGCAAAACGAAATGACCCTAAAGCCTAATCTTGTTATTTTGTATTTCAATAAATGCTTGTTTTGTTATATTTTTTATAACTAAACAACAGCATCTAAAATTCAGCCATGTGTATACGACGACTGTGAGCACTGCAGAACTGATTTATGTCCTCACGCGTGATTGGCGAATGGCGGGAGTAATTAATTATTCACCCAATAAGCGGCCTTGTTACATGTTCAGTTTTTTAACAAGATTTAACAAGATTGCCATCCAGAGAATTAACTCTAGATGGCAGGTGGACAAGGAAGCCCTTTGGCTTATCTAGAGTCCAACCCTTTTATCTACATATATCCAGCCCTTCTGAGGTATGTGTCGATTTTATTTTTAAACATATTCACACTACTAGCACCCACACAATCATCAGATAATCTGTTCCATTCATTCACAGTCCTTTGTGAAAATGAGAACTTTCTCACGTCTAATCTACACTGCTCCTTTACTAATGTAACTTCATGTCCTCTAGTCTTTCTATCTTTCTTAACTGAAAAAAACATATTTCTATCAATATTTTCATAACCATTCAATATTTTAAACACTTCTATCTGATCTCCTCTCAATCTCCTGGTCTCTAGTGTTGTTAAACCACATTCTTTTAGGCGTTTTTCATAACTAAGATCCCTCAGTTTTTGTATCATTTTAGTCGCTCTCCTCTGTACTCTTTCTAGCATATCTATGTCCTTCTTGCGGTATGGCCTCCACGCTTGTATACAATATTCTAAATGAGGCCTGACTATTGTTTTGTACAGCGGTATTATTAGTTCTTTTTCTTTGTATGCTATATTTCGCCTAATCAATCCAAGGATTTGATTTCCTTTTGAAGCTGCAATTCCACACTGCTCTGAAACCTTCATGTCAGCACTAATTGTCAGCCCTAAGTCTTTTTTCTTTTACAGTAGTATTTAGTACAGTTCCCCCCATTGTATATTCTACATATTCGTTCCCATGTCCTGTGTGAAGACATTTACATTTCCCAAAATTGAACAACATTTGCCACTTTTCAGACCATTTGATCAACCTGTCAAGATCATCTTGTAAATGCTGTGTATCACCATCACTTTCAATCCTTCTAAACACTTTTGTATCATCTGCAAATTTCAACACCTTGCTAGCTATATCATCGTCCAAATCGTTTATATATATTAAGAATAATATAGGTCCGAGTACTGATCCCTGAGGAACACCACTCAAAACTGATTTCCAGTTTGAAGCCTCCCCATCAACAACTACCTGTTGTCTTCTGTCAATCAGCCATTTTTCTATCCAGTTAATTATACCATTTCCTATGCCATGGGCTTTTAGTTTAAGCAGTAATCTCTGATGTGGCACTTTGTCGAAAGCTTTTTGAAAATCTAAGTAGATGATATCTACTGGTGATCCATCATCTACCCACTTAGTGATATCTTCCAAAAAACATAACATATTTGTTAAGCATGACCTCGCTTTTAGAAACCCATGTTGAGATGGGTTTATCAAGTTATGTTTAACAAGAAAATCCACCATGTGATCTTTAATTAGTCTTTCTAATAATTTACAAGTCACTGATGTTAAACTCACTGGTCTATAGTTCTCTGACTTGTTTCTCGAACCTTTTTAAATAACGGTATAATGTTTGCTTCTTTCCATTCTAAAGGAACCACTCCCTCTTCTAATGACAAGTTGAAAACTGTTGCAAGCGGTATGCTAATTTGTTCTACAATTTCCACTAGTAGTTTGGGTGGAATACCATCCACTCCAGGTGATTTATTTTCCTTCATAGCCCTAATTTTCTTAGCTACCATTTCTGCGGTTAAAATTAACTGTCTTAAATAATCTGATTCTGCCCCCTTGAACTTAGCCTCTGGTAACTAGTGTCTTCTCTGGTAAACACTGAACTAAAATACTCATTTAGGTCTTCAGCCATTAAGAATCCTTCTGATATTATATTTCCAGCACTATCTTCTAGAGGACCGACCTTATCCTGAACTTTCTGTTTGCTTCGAACATACGCATAAAAACTCTTGCTGTCATGTTTTATATTACAAGCTAATTTGTGTTCATAGCTTCTCTTTGAATTTCTAATTTCAGCTGTAGCTTGGTTTAGTGCTTCTTTATAAATGTTGTAGTCTTCGTCATTGCCAGTACGTCTATATGACTTCCACATCATTTGTTTATACTTAATTTTTCTAATGGCTTCTTTCGATAAGTATTTCTTTCTGGTCAGTTTCCCTTGTTTTTGGAAGGGAACAAATTTATCTACGATGCACTCTATTTCATTCTTTAAGATATTCCAGCATTCTGTTGCTGTCTTATTCTTCAGTGTATTATTCCAGTCTATCTTTTCTAAATATTTCCTCATTTCCTTATATCTTCCTTTGTGGAAATTTCTCCTCAACTGCTTTTTATTATTTCTTTCTGATTTTACTTTGATGGTAAAATGTATCTGGTTGTGATCACTACTTCCCAGAGGCTCACATAATTTAACATTGTCAGCTAATTCATTCTGTGAGGACAAAACTAAGTCTAACACATTCTCTCCCCTGGTTGGTTCTAGCACATGTTGAGAAAGGAAACTATCTTGTACTAAAACTAAAAACTTGTGGTCCTCACTACCCATACTCTGTAGAGATTTCCATTTTATATGCCCATGGTTAAAATCCCCCATAATAACACAGTCCGTTTGCTCACTTCCCTTATAGCGTTTTGTATTTTTTCATTCTCTTCTATGCTTATGTTTGGACTTCGATAAACTAATCCAACCGTTAACGTTGAGTTTCCTGTAACTATGTTACACCAAACAGCTTCTTCGCAATCTGCTTCTCTGTCTAATTTTATTTCATAAGCCTGGATAGATTCTTTAATATATAAAATAACTCCACCTCCCCTTCTTCCTATTCTATCTTTCCTAAACATTACATATCCTGTCAGTCCCAATTCGGCATCTGATATATCGGTGGTTGCCCATGATTCGGTTATACCTATTATGTGAGGGTCAATATCTTCTACCATAATGTTTAGTTCATTTCTTTTGTTTACTATACTCCTTGCATTTAAACAAACACATTTATACCCAGCTTCAGAACAGTTTTCCAGACTGTTCTTTGCTGAATTATTTTTGCTGCCTTTATCTATGCCTCCAGTTTCAGGCTTCTCTGCGAGTCCCCCCTGCGAATTTAGTTTAAATAGATGCAACCTGTCCCACTGTCAACAGATCGCAGCAGATTCTCTGAGAATACTGCTGCCCCCTTTCCACTTAGATGGAGGCCATCTCTCATGTACATATCTTCTCTCCCAACAAAGTACCCCCATAAATCTAGGAATCCCACGCCCTCTTCCTCACATCTGCTCAACTAGTGCGTTGATCGCCATCCTCTTACAGTTTCTGTATCTTGCCCCCCTTCCTCCCATTACTGGCAAAATTCCTGAGAGAATAACCTGTTCCACTCTTGTCTTCTTTAGCTTCCTCACTAGATGTCTGTACTTCTGAACTATACCAGTTGTTCCCTCCTTGTCTGCATTGTTTGTCCCAACGTGTACTAGTATAGACCCTCCCTTGCCATGCCCCAATACCTTTTCTACCCTTTCGGTCACATGCTCTATCTTAGCCCCCGGTAGACATACAACAACGTCCTTCCCCTCGCATATAGTCTTGTCTGTTTTTCTCAGAATTGAATCGCCCATAAACACTCTCTCTTTTCTCTTTGCCCCCTCAATCACTGCCTCGGAGTAGCTCCTCCGGTTTGCATATGTCTGGTTGTTGTCTTTTCCTCTTGTCGTCTTCTCTCCTGTCACATTCTCTTCCATTCCCTTCTTTCCTGTCGTGTTTTCTCTTGTCCCTTTCCTCCTGTCATCTTCTCTTCTAGCACATTTACTCTCACTTCCTTTCGTCCCTTCTTCTTTCCTCCCATCACATTTTCTTCTCTCCTCTCCCGTCCCTTTTCCCCGGCTACCTCCTTCACTACGGTCACTTTCTCCCCTGTCACCTTCACGCCTGTCATGTTTTCTGTTTTTTGCTGAACACTCTGTCTTCTTCCATCAGTCTTCTGTCTCACAGTCTTACCAACTGCCTCTGTGGTATCTACCTCTTCACCACCTGTATCGCTGTCGTGTCTCTCCTCGTTCTCTACAGTCTGACTACCTGCTGATCTATCCCCACTGGCCCGTTTTCTCTTCCTCTGCCGAACACTTTCCCTCCGTCCCTCTGTTTTCGCAATGTCTTGTTCCTTCACACAGGTCACCTTCCTTCCTCTCAGTCTCCTTTCTTCAGTCTCCGTGTCACAACTCTGCTCCTTCTGTGTTGTAGAATTCTCAACTCTCTCCGCGTCATCCCTCTCTGCTCCATCTATTTCTATGTTGAGTCTCGCCTCCATCTCCTTCACTATATCCGTCAACTTACACACCTCCTTCATCAGACATTCCACCCTCAAACACCCCATACACCGAAAGGTGAATCCGTCATCTTTGGTCTCTGCCCATGATTTTGGACAGCCAGACAACGCAAAATCCACCCAGCTCTGGCAGTCGTTGCAAACTAGGTGTCGTTTTGCCCTGAGTTGCCGCTTGCAAGGTGCCATATCAGAATTTATTTATGTTCAAAGTAGTTTTATGTAGTCTTTGAAAAGACTTTTCTGTGTACAATTTACACCAGATTGTTTAGGTTATAGTTAGTTATATTTGTTAACACACAGTGACACACCGTGCCTTACCTAGTTACGATGTCGATGACAATGTATTCAAGTTAGGCTTAGATACAAGGTAGTCTTTACAAAGACTGTTTCCTGTGTACTATTATACACTTTAAAAGATTGTTATTTCAGGTTTTAATTACTCATCTAACTACACCGATTATCTCAAATAACGCTATTCTATTGTCGTTCACGATACGCTAACTTCGCTAGTGACCTACTTTGTAAACAACGTTCCGATTACATTAACGTCCCCAATTATCGCTCGCAAATCGCCTACTTTTAATCTACCCTAGATTACTCCCTCTAGCTAACTTTTAACAAAAAATATTGCTTAATATATATCTATAATTACGTTATGTATCCTATACGCTCAATAATATCACTTATCTTGATCAAATATCCTTATATTTTCGCAAGTTTGCTGCACCAAATTCAAATCAATTCACCACCGGAAGTCCCCCAAAATGGCACATGGTATTGGGGGAATGTGTACCCCCATCCCCCCGTTGTGAAAACGGTGGCTATGGGCCTATACTCAGCACTTATGCTCAATATTGCTCATAACGTCCCTGCAATCCAGCGGTCCCTCGAAACGAGGATGACGTCCGCCAGGGGTTGGTGGTGGGTCCTGAGGTGACCCAGAAGCCCGATTCTCGATTTGCAGATCTTGTTGCAGTGTGGGCTGCAGATTCCGGGTGGAAGGGAGGCGTGTAGGTGTTCCTTTCTCTTCTGCCGTTTATCCGCCTCGTGAAACTTGTAGGCGGTCAGTCTCGAATTGGGCCGTGAGCTGCATGATAGTTGCGGTGCCAAAGTAGACGGTCCACAGCCATGTCCTCCCAAATGTTGATGTTGATCTGACCTTTCTTCATGTAGTATTTTGCAGTATCCGGGCACCACATGTTCTCGAACCATGCGTCAGCTGAGGGAACAATATACCGGTGTCTGCTGTATGCAGTCATAGTATGCAGTTTCACCCAACAGTTTTAGAAATCATTCTGCAACATATCGATATTATTAATCAGAACCACTTATTTAATCAATGGCGTGTTAACAAAGCGTCATGTAAGTTGTTTTTAGTTAAATACTTACAATATTCATAAGACGACATCACTTCACGCGCCAAACGGAAGCACTCGGTTTCTGCTGCATCGTGTTCAAAATCACCACTGTATGACAAGACGCAACGCATTAACTGTATAAACACCACGGGTTGTTCGATAATTTTCCTGTAAAGATTATTGTGAACGGTTGCTTACAATTTCGTCCGATAATTTGAAATATTACGGATGTTTACATCACCGTTACCGATTTGTCAGGTGGTCAAATATGTCTCAAAAACCTGTTTGTCTCGTTTTATTTTGAGAAAAAATAAATTTGTTGCAATTTTGTAGACATCCTGTGCTCCCAGTGACCGATATAGCTGACAAAAGACGTATCTAATGTGAGATGCAGCAACATGTCAGAATGCAGCAGAAACGTAGATGCTGCAGAAACCGCGCAGTTGATTATACTTGTCGGGGGAGGCCAGTCCAGCGGCGCCGATTCTGCATGATCATTGCATTAATGCTGGTTGTCTTCGCACCATCGAGGACGCTGGCGTTAGTGCAGCGGCCTTCCGATCGGATGCAAAGAATCTCCCTGAGACATCGTTGGTGGAATTTCACCAGGATCTGCACGTGACAACAATACCTGACCCAAGCCTCGCTTCCGTAGAGTGGTAACACAAACGACTTTGTAGACCATCATCTTATATAGTCTCTTTCCTGAGATTGTGGCCAACGAAGACTCAGTGGCGCAATTTCCTGAAGGACGTGCTCTTGATACCAAAGTCTACAATCATGTTCACACACTTCCCCTCGATGTTGATTGGTATTGCAGGCGCACTGGGACTCACAGAGAATACGTAGAACGTATCAAGTTCTTCTGCATTATGCTGACTTTCTGCATCGATGGTGGCCTTCTAGGACAGGCGACTCCCTAGGTAAGTGGTCAACAACTTCTAGGATTCCTCCAGATACTTTGAATTCGGGAGGTCATTCATTGTTGCCTGGAGGGGGTTGGTGGATGACTTTGTTTTTCTGATGTAGACTTTGGTACGCTTCCGTAACGAAGTCTAGGCTGGTCTGAAGCTCTTCTGCAGAGTGGGCAGGATGGCACTGTCATTAGCATATTTAAGATATTTGACGGCAGTCCTCATCGGCTTTGTCTTGGCCTTGATGCGACTAATGTTGCATACTTCACATCAAGCAAGTAGTCAAGTTCAACGCCATAAGGAGGACGGTCACGAACGAGAAAAAGGATGGCACATAGGTAAACAGTGAAGAGAGTTGGTGCGATAACGCATCCTTGCTTGGATAAGTCTAAGGATGGTTATGAAGTTAGCAGGGCACCCAAACCTGGACAAGACTTTCAAAGAGTTTCACGATTGATAGAGTCGAAGGCCTTGGTTAAATTAATGAAAACCATAAATATCTAGTTCCTGGTTTTGCGCCCGACATTTCTCTAGAATTTGTCAGGTCACAAAAGTCATATCGGTGGTTCACAAAGCTACACTGGGTTTCGGGCAGTACCTCTTCGGTCAACAAGAGCAAACGATTCAGAAGAACGCGGGCGAGTATTTTCACAACAATGGAACGTAGGACAGTGCCTCGGTAGTTCTCACTGTCTGCTTTGTATCCATTTGTGTAGATGGTGACGATGTTAGCATTTTTGAAGTCTTGTGAAATTTCCTTGTCATGGTGTGATCTTGCTTATAAGTTCATACAGTTTGTTTGCAAGATTCTCGCTACTAAACGCTAGGATTTCGGCGGGGATTCTGAATGGGATTGCTCTGTCGCGGGTGTAGCTGCTCGTGTCCCAGCCCAAGTGCCAAATGACCATCACACACCCGCCGCCATTTTTCACAGTCCTGTCCCCGTTGCTGTCCACAGCCACATGACTTTGTTGGTTGATCCATGGCAGAAGCCTACGCATGATGTCGTTTAGTGTGAGGGTGTCGGGGCGCCAGCAGCATCCGCACAATCTTTACAGGAAGACGTCCATAACCCAGTGGCATGGTAAGCCACGACGATCGGGGGCTATCCTCCTGCTGCCGCCATCGTCAGCCTTCGCAGCCGTTGGGACAGAGCGTGTCGTCTTCCGCCTGTTCCGCCGTTGTGACTGGATCGCTGTTAGTTGGGCACCTCACCTCAGACCTGTGCGCCATGGGTGGCCCTACCAGGAGTACAATACTCTGGACGCTATAAGTCTGAGGATCATTAGAGCTTGCAAATCTTACCACCACAACAAGGTTGCAATCCAAGGAAAAGTAACTTACTATACAGGCAGCACATCTATGCTGTCCGGCCGAGGCCCGGCCGTTCGTGCAAGACGAGCTTAAATTCCACCCCTCGTCTGCAGCTCCAGCTGATAAAGCGGGCGGCAGACCGGCGATACGGAAAAACAAAATGAACATACCCGCAACAAAAATTGCTATAGAATTATGTATACTTTGTTTACAATATTGTATAGAATTCTATTGTATTCTACAACATGTTTAAAGCCATTCTCAATTTCTATAGAACATTTTGTGGAATTATATAGAACATCTACAGCCACGTACTTTACGTGGCTATAGACTATTAAATCTTGCGCAAAAATCCCAAAACCGTTTTATTTTCTTGTGCCACTTGTATGTCAGTGTAATCGAATCGTATACATATTTAGTTAGCCAGGTTCAAGATAGCGCACGAAACTCGTCACAATGGCAGGTGCACTTTGAATTCAGATTTATGTACAAGGTTCGGTACAGCGCCACAACACACAATCTGGATAACCGTGGAAAGTGCAGGAGTTAGGACACTGTTAGACTTCCTGCTTGGTTACAGACGAAAAAGAGTGCAGTATATTTTTGAGAAATGACTTTTTACAATATTCACTTGCTCTGACATAAGTGCATTTGAGTAGTCAGATTTCTAGATGTGATTGTAGAAGCTGTTGACAGTAAAATGGTGTCTTTTTAGCTGATTTTACTAAGCGGAAGGGTATCTGGCAGCAATTTGGCTAGTTGACACTTTAGCCGGATTACTGCCTGCATCCATTTGTAAATATTGACGGGTGTCATACATACAGACATTTTGCAAGAGCTAGAGATATTAGATTTTGACTAAACTCGACCAGCATGTCAATGAGATGATAGTAACAGCAGGTGAGAAGTTTAAGAAACTTTATAGGTCACGTTTTCTTATAATCACACAAAACATTAACATGGTCGCCAATGGGAAAACTGACAGTGTGCTGACCCCTGCAGCTACATATAGCAGCAGTGGCGAGATGCAGCGAATGACAGTACTGACATCTGGCGAGTAGTAAGTCAACAACGTATTATTAACTATAAG